>CM075301.1:4026621-4441686 GCA_037672795.1 Lagerstroemia speciosa
CTAATTCATCTGAACACAATCATACTGGAATAATTTTTGCCAAGGATTCTCTCAAGTTATCAAGTGGAAACTGAGCATTGCAATGCGTAGACCTGCAAGACATCAGCGGATAAATTGGCATGCAATAATCAGATGGCACCAATGAGGATACGGAAGAATTTAAAAATCACAACTGGAATTATAACACAATCTTCTTCCCATAAAATGAATCTTGTGTAATTTTTTGCTTGCCCTCAAGGATGTCAAGCCTGCCATTCAATTCCCCATAGACTGAAAAAGGAAAACATGTGATCAGGACAAATTACCTTAACAAAAATTCATTTCCTATTCAAAATCAATCCGAAATAAAACAGTTGTGAATTGCGTTGCTTTTCTTTACTCCAGGTGTCACTTAGTGCTGCTTTGCTCATGCAGGGGCACATAATCCCACATAAACGATTGGAGTTTCTGTTGTCAATATGAATTGATTCCTTGACTGTTTTTCCTTAGATTTTCCCCCTTTTGTGAGTTATTCATGAGTGAAAGAAGAAAAAAAGGGATAACTGATTCGAGTGAAGTGAAAGGTTCAAGGATCCATTTTTGATACAAGTACTCTGGTATTCTTAGATAAAAATACTCCTAGTAGTTGGCTTTATGAATCCTTCTTCTACTTGTCAAATAGACAGACCAAACATGAATGAACACATGGAGTTGGAATTCAAAGAGTTAGTATTTGCTAGAAACATAAGACTCCTAAATCCTTAATTTAGTGTACTTCTGTGCTTTACTGCTTTACAATTATGTTCAAGCTTATAAGATGCAGCTGCTTCATTAAACTGTTACAATGCTTAATAGAAAGAGATTCTATGAAGGTTAAACTGCTGCAAACAGAGAAGTTTTTCGAGGTGCTGTATTCGAATTCATGATATCTATCATGCTGAATGTAATGAAAATGATCCTCGATTTGGTAGCAAACAAATGTAAACTGTGACTGTCTAGAGAATATCATTTGAAAACAAAAAGGAAACAAATTCGTTCTAGGTGAAGTCCATTGCAATGGAATAATGATAGAGGTCTGCAACAATTTTCACAAATAAAGAGCCAAAAAATCAAGCATAAGAGAATAATCTACTAATCAGCGATGAGCATCCGCTAAAATCAAACATGTAGTGGAAAGGGGAGGAGAGTTCCATTCATACAGCCCGATGAGTGACAAAGGAGAAGATACCAAGCAGGAAGGCAATCGAAGTGGTTCAAGTGCTCTTCCTTGAAGCGAAGGCGCATAGCGTCCTCGTAGCCGGAATGGTGAAGACGGCTGACGATCTGTCAGTCGACAGTGGACTCCTTCCACGGTACTGGCACTCCCTCCCTCCGCATGACGATGCGCTCTTCTCCGTCTCTGGATATCAAATATGAAAATGCAGATGGGAAAAAAAGGGACCCGCTTACATGGATACGCTGAGAAGCCTCCGTTGGAACCCGCTTGCGTGGATAGGCTGAGAAGCCTCCGTTAGAACTCTATTTTAGTATTAAGAATAGATATCTTGAAATAATTAATAAAAGACAGTTATTCCCTCAACCCTTTACATTCTTGCCATCACGATTTTTTTCCAGTAAGAAACTGGGTTAAGGCCCAGATGCATTATAAACTATGGTTGAGAGATACAAAGTGGAGGTATATGGTGGCCCCAATAATATCACCCAATAATAAGAACTCAGACCTAACGAACAGTAACTGAGGTGATGACATTTTAATGAAGAGGAAAGAGAATAATTTACTGGTCAGTTCGCACACATGTCACCCTCCCTATAAGACTATTGTACCACGACTGTCCAATCACGAGCTAAAAGCTAAAATATTCCGGATCTCCCTCAAGGGAGTCCAACTCCCTCTGTCTTACGTGCATGATGAGGATAAGGCCCGAGCAACAATCTCATAATCTACTTCAAGGATAATGTTTCGAAAAGATAAGTCCCAAGCTGTCTTTAACCCATATATTGCATCCCAAGGTTATGCGTGAACCAAAGAGGCTATGCCCATGAAATGTATTAATCCACAGGTCCAGCTCCCTTGATCATCTCTCAGTAATCCACGCACTCCTGCCAATCCCGGTTCCTTTTGGCGGCTCCATCAGTATTCAACTTAATACATCCCATATCCGGTTTCCCTCCACATTCTCATTGGCTGTTTGAAGATTACACCCACCGATGACATGTCCCTCTCAATCGGACTCGCTACATGCCATATCGTTCCCACTTTGTCATGCGGTCGAGCAAAACCTGGAAAAAAGACTGCCTTATTCCTCCACACAGAGAGAACAAAATGCCGAAAGTAGATTATAAAAATTTGCACATTGGATTTCGAAAGGTTATTAAGTAGCCACTCCTCTCTTCTTTGTGAAAAGAAAGACAACGAGGACATCGTTGGCAGCAAACATGACCTGATATGAGAGACTGTCGAGCAATAGCAAAGTACATGAAGGAGTAAAAATCACGATTTTGGTAATAAACAGATTTGAGAAAATCAATCAATATACTCATTTCCAATTAAATTCTTTCTCTAGAAATTTCCCGTGAACTCGCCTACTCAGCGAGCTGGAAGGAAGAGAGATATAATGGAAAAGAAAATTTTGCCACAAGAACAACTCAAAACCGTGGAAGTTAAGGAAAGACTGTCCTCAGCAGTGACTTCAACAGATCATCCTCCACTGGGCTGTAGGAACCATTTACATGATCAGGTTTGGTGCAATTAGAATCCGTCTGTAAGATGATTTTTTTTTTTTTAAATAGGAGAAGCGTAGCACGGATCCTTCTTTCAATTCTATTGAATCCTGCAGATCTTGTCATTCTGGCATTAGAGAGATAGGGCTTGTTATGACTGAGTTTAACTATAGGCTATTGATTCTGTTATTTTTGTTTTCCTGGTCTCGTGCAGTGTCATATTGGACCATGCTGTTATCGGGGTTAGTACTTATCTTCTACGACCAGTATAAGAAAACTTTACTTCATATGAAATCTGTATCCAAGGATAACCTTGAGTGGATATGACGTACTGGGCTACAATGTCGCATTGTGTGGGCGGGTCGATGCTGACACAATTCCTACCATTTTCATAGGTTGCTAATACCTGCAGTGGATCCCGATACCATAGATAACCTAAATGAGACAGAAAACTATATTATGACATTGCATGGTAAAGCAACTTTACATGTAATTGCACGCGAAATTCGTCATACGAGTACATGTCTCCCACGTATGAATCCGTGGCTTAATTAAATAATAGGTGAAACTCGAAGTTAAATAATAATTTTTTTAAAAAAAATACAAAAAATAGTTGTCAAACTCGGGCATAGCGTGGAACTGTTGAACTCGACAGCTTTTTCACCTCTTTCTTCATCAGGTGAATGATAAGCCCAGCTGTAGCCAAGCCCTGAAAGACCATTATAAAATCTCCTATGCCAGCGACCTTGCCTTTCATATTCCTGGGTGTGATTTCCGTTATCGAAATTTTCCACGAAATTGCGATGCACACCACAACAATCCAAACGGCCACCGTCGGACTCTTCATCTCATGGATTACACTGACTTGAACCAGTATGAATGCCGGAGAAGTCACATGGATTACAGTAACGATGGCTAGTAGACCGTAGACGGACATCGGGGGTCGTCCGCCATGACTGATTTGCCGGCTGTATAGTTTCCAGAAGTCTCCAGCCACATTCCACGGGGAGGGCTTATCCCAAAGACAAAAGTCATTATGAGAGCCGTGACAGCCACCACCATCAATAACATATTTTCTATCATCTCGAACTTCTTCTTCCTCCAATGGTTGATCCTCAGGCATGGGGGTATTTCAATGATTGCCTCATCTCGAACTTCTTGTTCCACTGGTTGATCCTCGGGCATAAGGGGTATTTCAACGATTGCATCCCTCTGGTTCATTCTTAAAGGGAGTGTATCCAATTCCATTTAAGCAAATATATTGTCTGCACAATGTATTCCCCAAGCCAGTGCAAGGGATAGAACTAATGAGCAGTGCGTATAACCTTTTTAAACGAGATCCTCAGGCATGGATCATCCTGCACGACCAAAATATACTCATTAAATTTCTCTCGTGCCCTCAATCTTAGTTGATAGAAGTGACGAAGGATGATTTCTCTGAATCAGCTGCATTTATATTCATTAAGAATGTAAACCAGACTTCCTTTTTCCTCTCAACCATAAATTTCCATGCAAAAATTGTGAGGTACCGAGAGAATAGATTAAAAAAAAAAAAGGACTGTTCCTTGCAAATGTTGTGGAGCGTATGATTATTGCAAGAGAAGTCACCTGGATTACAGTAACGACAGCTAGTAGACGGTAGAAGGACATCGGGTGGCTGTCCGCCATGACTGATTGGCCAACTGTATAGTTGCCAGAAGTCTCCTGCCACGTTCCACGGGGAGGGCTTATCCCAAAGCCAAAAGTCATTGTGAGATCTGTGATGGCCACCACCATCAACAACTCGTATTTTCGATCATCTCGGACTTCGTCTTCCAATGGTTGATCCTCGGGCACTGGGGGTATTTTAATGATTGCGTCATCTCGAACTTCTTGTTCCACTGGTTGATCCTCGGGCGTAGGGGGTATTTCAATGACTGCGTCCCTCTCGTTTGTTCTTAAGCAAATATATCGCCTGCACAATGTATTCCCCGAGCCAGTGCAAGGGATAGAACTAATGAGCAGTGCGTACAACCTTTTTAAAAGAGATCCTCGGGCATGGATCATCTTGCATGATGAAAATATACTCGTCCAAGTCCACCTTCCTGCTTAAATTTCTCTCGTGCCCTCAGTCTTAGTTGATAGGAGTGACGAAGGATGGTTTCTCCTAATCGGCTGCATTTATATTCATTAAGAATGTATACCAAACTTCCTTTTTCCTCTCTCAACCATAAATTTCCATGCAAAGGTTGCGGGGTACCGAGAGAATACATAACAAAAGACTATTCCGTGCAAATAGATAATGGCAGTTGCGAAATGGCAGGAGTGTTGAATGAGATTCGTTTAAGGTGTGAGTCAAACACCAAGATCAAAGTATCTAAAATTAATTACAATAAATAATAATAAATTATGATTAATCAAAGAAATACAAAACTTCAAAAATAGAATTGTGGACAATGCGTTACCAGGAAACTCTCCTGACAACTGTAATATTGCAGCGCGGCTTCAAAGGAAATATGCAAGCTCGGATACAATGCTCATGAGGAGTATCATGACTGCAAACATGAATGTCCCTTGCTAGAATGACAACCCAAGAGAATAGAAATCAAAATAAAGAAATAATGGAGCATAAGGAAAAAAAAAAAGAAAAAAGAAATTGTGAGTGTGTATATATTTAACAATTATTTCACCTCCGTGAACGTAAACTAACTTTATATCATCACTTATTTTCTTAATAATTTGATATAAAAAAAAAATTAGTCTCATATTTTGATTCGTAACTCAAGAAAATCTTACTGAAATTGAAAACTTTCTAAAATTTTTAAATTTTTTAGCGATCTAATGATATTAGAAGTTTAGAACCAAACACACTTCGAGCAACTCAACTTCCAGTGTGTGATGGCTGCAAAAACATCGAGGAATAAAACAAATTGTTCAAAGACGAAATTAAATAAATACTTTTCCAAAGAAAAACATGAAAACATGTGAGGAAATCTTTTATTGTCAATTGAAATTAAACTGGTCGTTTTAGTCCAATAATAAATCATAGCAAATGATGTTGTCTCGGTTGAATACTCACGTTACTTAAATGTTATTCCATGTTTCGAAGACGTCAAAGAAGAAAGGATAGATATTGCCGCAAATTACCATACCTATTTATGTGGATTCTTTCAATTGATTCAATATATTTCCATCTTATATTATATTTAAATATGATAAATTCGAAAATTCTTAATTAACTTCAACATTATATTATATTTAATTCTCACTGCAAGAAATCATATATATTTTTACTAACAAGTTTACCATCCAATAAGTTGGTAGGAAAGGAAAAAAACTTATTGGAAACTTCACTTATCGATAGCATCCAGTCGAAATAAACATTTATCAATAAATATTACCGGCGAACTTTGGGCAAAATATTTGTCGATAAAATTACCAGCAAACTTTAGTCAAATAGTTTATCGAAAAATATTCTGACAAATTTTAGGCAACTAGTATACCAAAAAGCAGTCGATGAAATAATTGTACCAACCATGTTAGTTTATTGGTAATTTGTCCCTATTACCAATAAAATTAAAATCAATATAATTATGACTAGCCATGCCTATTTGTCGGTAATCTACTCATATTACCTATGATCAATTTGTCTGTATTTTGCGGTTTTTTTATAAAATATTTGAAATAATTGCTGACAATATCCATTTTTCGGTAATTAGTCCCTATTACCAACAACAATTTTATCAGTACTTTATCAATAATTTATTAAAAATTACCCGACAACTTTAATGGAAAATTTTCAATGATAGTAACTACAATTTTCAGGCAAATATAGTTACCGATAATAATTATGTGTAAAATACAAATGGAAAACTATAAGGCAAATACAATGGCTGCAAATAAGGCTGTTTTCTTATTATATTTATTATAAAAATATATGATATTGAAAATTAATGTTTAAAATAGATAAATTGTAATCCAATTTATTAATAATAGAGTCAAAATAAAAATATTGCTAATTAATGTCATTCCCACGTGTTAGAATCATCAGAATTGCTGAAGGATGCAAATATGTTTGATGACTCGGGCCTCTTGAGAGTTGTTGAATAGCTTAGATACATGATGAGATTAATTATGTGAACTACGACGTGCACGTCGAGATGCACCACGTGTGCTATTATTGCGTGAACTCTCACGTATTATGTTCACTATCAATGGCATCATTATTTATATATAAGTTCAACAAATACCTTACAAGAATGCGAATTTGTATAAGATTTAAAAAATAAATATTGAACCGATTGTTAGCATATTTCTATCCTAAAAAATAAAAAAATATATATGAATAAATATGTTCCTCCTAATTAATTCTAAATAAATATTATTTCCTACGATAACATTTTGAAATTTTGAATAAAATAAAATTTGCATTGTCGATATATATATATATCAATTATTTCTTATATTAGTGATAGAAACTTACCACAAATTTCAGTAAAATAATTTAGTAGAAAATATAGGTAACATTGTTGTTGGTACTTAGTTGTACAAAGTAGGGGAAATTGCACTGTAGGTACAAAACTTCTTGCGAATATAATATTTTGATACAAAACTTTTTTTTGTAACTTCACATTGCACAACCTTTTAAAAACGTAATAATTTAGTGCAAATCGTTAATTTTGCACTAATATTGTTAGTCAAGCTGACATGCAGTCCAACATGTATGCTGACTAGACATTGCATGGCAATGTTACTGTATAATAAGTCATTATTTTATTAGTACATTTAAAATAATATAAAACATAGCAAAAATATAATTAATATTAATCAAATCAAGTCAAATCAATCTTTCTCCGTCCCATCACTCACCTCTCCCTTCTCTCTCCCTCTCGCCTCGCACGTTCTCTCTCTCCCCTCCCCCTCAAATGCACTCTATTTCTCTCCTCACACATACTCTCTCCCTCTCACACACACGTACTCTCTCTCTATCTCTCACCTCCACATACTCTCTCTCACATCTTACACGCACTAACTCAAACACATAATAAAAAATAAAAAACAATCAATCACATACACATTCCCACCTCTCCCTCCTTCCCTCCCTCTTCTCCCGCTCATTCGTCCCTTCTCCCTCATCAAATAATTCTTTTATTAAAAAATAAATTAAAATAACAAAACTTAGAAAAAAAATAAGAAAATGAAAAATAAAAATAAAAATGTATATCTCTTTTTGTCTCTGAATAAAGAGAAAATAAGAAGGATAAAATTCTACCAGTAAAATTCAATATAAAAATTTTTTATTCTAAATTGAGAGTCCTAATATATAACATTTTTATTTAAGTTGTTGCTCTTTTTATATTCAACTTCTTTTTTTCTTTAAAATATAACAATTATAAAATAACAATAGTTATAGTAATTTAAACATAATAAATAGTGAGCATTAATTGAACTAATATATAAATAGTAAATTTTAATTAAATGGATATATTATATTAGCATTACCTATGTGGTATTACCGCTCCACTGAAAAGTTTTTTCCCTTTCCCGCCTTGCCCCTCAACTCTTTCTCAATATACGTAAATGGTATATCCAACTTGTCTCTCTTTGGCCTCTTTGTTTGGTTTATTTGCTATTACTATAACTATTGTTATTTTTATAATTGTTATATTTAAAGAAAAAAAGAAGCTGAATATAAAAAGAACAACAACTTAAATAAAAATGTTATAGTATTAGTACTCTCAATTTAAAATAAAAAAATTTTACATTGAATTTTACTGGTAGAATTTTATACTTCTTATTCTCTCTTTATTCAGAGACAAATAAGACAGATCTATTTTATTTTTATTGTTCATTTTCTTATCTTGTTTCTAAATTTTGTTATTTTAATTTATTTTTTAATAAAAAAATTATTTGATGAGGGAGAAGGGAGGAATGAGCGGGAGAAGAGGGAGGGAAGGAGGGAGGGGCGGGAATGTGTATGTGATTGATTGTTTTTTATTTTTTATTATGTGTTTGAGTTAGTACCTGTAAAATGTGGGAGAGAATATGTGTAGGAGAGAGATAGAGAGAGTCTGTGTGTGTGTGAGGAGAGAAATAGAGTACATGTGAGGGGAGGAGGGAGAGAGAGAGAACGTGCGAGGGGAGAGGGAGAGAGAAGGGGGAGGTGAGTGATGGGCTGGAAAGAGATCGATTTGACTTGATTGACTTGATTTGATTGATATTAATTATATTTTTTTATTGTTTTATATTATGTTAAATTTATTAATAAAATAATGACTTATTATATAGTAACAAGTGCTATGCAATGTCTAATCAGCGTACATGTTGGACTACCATGTCAGCTTGACTAACGGCGTCAGTGCGAAATTAACGATTTGTATTAGATTGTTACGTTTTCAAGAGGCTGTGTAGAGCGGAGCTACAAAAAAAAGTTTTGTACCAAAATATTACATTCGCAAAAGGTTTTGTACCTGCAATGCAATTTTCCCTACAAAGTAGTGGTAAAATTCCATGCACCGTGTCATCGGTTACTTGATAAAGTAAAAATTTTAAAGTTTTGATGAAATCCAAACCAATTAGTTGGTAGATATTTAGTAGCTAATCTTTTTTATCGATATTTCATCAATAATTTATTGATATATTAACGTAATTATTTTCAACTAGTCAAAAGGCCTTTATTTTCAGAAATTTACTAAAAATGTTTCAAAAAATTTATCGATAACATTTTTATCAGCAATTATATGTCGCAAAAAGTAAATTTTCTTGTATTGCTAATAAACTAATCCAACTAGAGCATGGGTTATTTGTAGTCCTTTAATCTTCGGATATTGAGCGATCCAAATTGAAAAAGAAAAAATTGCTATCAAATGAAAACCAGTTCGAAGGAGAATCTAATCCTCGATCGATTTCGAATAATATATATGTTTGTATGTGAACTTACTTGAATCAACCAATTTGTAGGATTTTCGTGCATCCATAGAAAAAATGAAATGAAATGAAATAAAAAACTGTTGGGAATATAAAAATCAAGGTTTGTTCCTGAATAGAAAGGTATGCATTAAAGTGCTTCAAGAATAGATACTACCCATTCGCATCTCATGCAAAATAATGATAGGAAGCACTTACAATATTTCATTTTTTTTACAGATAATGAACAAAATTTGAATTTAGCCTCCCCCGCCCCTCACAAACAAATCTAAAAATAAATAAAATCACATGTTTTAATTTTATTCCTAAATTACGTTAAAACTTTAAAATTTTAAAAAGAAGATCACACAGATTGCTTTGCTCAACCTAAAATTAAATTATTTAATTTACTGTAGAAGTAAAGTAATTCGCGTAATTCGATGTTAATAACTAATCCTTTATGACTCCTTTTATTCATCACAGGATAAATTGTTCATGATGTCACATAGACGAGAATTGAATTTGTTAGGATTAGTAAGCCGATGTGCTTGAGAACAAAATCCAACCCATTCCAACATGAACGAATATCAAAAGAATTGTAGCTCAGATCTCCTTGTTCACATGTCAGGATAGTAGAAAAAATTTCATATATTGTGATGAATTTGATCGTTACAAGTATGATTTTATCACAATAAATGGATTTACAATTATAAAATTTACTTTCATCACGGCATAATGAAATTGTGACAAAATCAATTTTGTCATAATTAACATACCTTTCGTGACGTTGCATAATTTTGCCATAAAATATTGTCAAGAGTGACCTTGTTACAAAACTCGTAAAGAATATTTTGACAAACTGAATTAGTCATGAAAAAATTGTCATTATTAATCGATTTGGAACATATGACAATCAAATAATAGTTACTTGAATTTATAGTCAGAATACTCGTTGTAATATGTAAAAGTTGTCGTGATAAATGATTGTCAAAAGAAATTTTATGCACTTGAAATCCATATGCCCCATATATCACCGTATTAGATTTACTTAAAAATATTGTAACATATTTTTTTATTTTACGATAATAAAATACTTTGCGTGTCTACCTTTAAACACCCTTTAATGCCTGGCTTAAATGCTGACTACTATAGCCAAAAGGAATGCTAAGCATTGCCCGGTGTAAAATTCAGCCTTGCACGAGGCCTCACAGCTGGGACAAACATTCCACGTACTCTAAACTGGCACGAGTCATATACATGGCCAAGAAACTTACTCCGTACAAGAGCACACTTCTCTTATAAATAATTCCAAATTTCCTTCCATTATCCATGTGAGATAGAACTCTTCCCATTCTTTATACATGAGTTTTATGGGCTTGTATATATGTGAGCTCTAAATTTGGATTTATCTAATTTTAGCCCGTAACCACATAACTTATTTAAGCCCAAATAATTTTTTTTCAATTTATGAGACTCAATTTTTCATTCACATTATTTTTCCAACATCTATTACCATGAAAAATTTGTTAGTTTACATTCAAAACTATTATAAATAAAATATATTGTCAAACTGACTAATTAGGGATAGATTTAAGGGGCAAGAAACAATGTAGTCAATCTTAAACTCAGGAGAGAAAATCCTCTCCGCTCGTGAGAGTTTTCCCGCCGGTATTGTTTTGGCTCTTCATCCAAGGTATCCTCCCTGTAACACCTTCCATTGATTTCATTTGAGTGTCTTCATCATTTCTGCCATTGTTTTGATCAATTCTGGTAATTCTGATGCATCTGTTCTAAAGTGATTGGCATCCATGTCTTCTAAATTCCTTTCTAGTGGTGCTAATCGATCTAACGTCATATAGCATGCCATGTTAGTCGCCAGTTCCCGCATTTGACTCCGGCGATTGTCTCGCCTCTGTGTGCTCAATCCAACTGCTTGTTCGGCGACGCAAGGGTTCAATTTGAGCGTGAGCTTTCTTTGTTTTGTTAGTGTGACTTCGTACTTGTCACATTTTCTCAAATTACCTCATGTCAGCCGCCACTTTCTCGCATCTGTTTCCGCAGAATTTTTCTGCTCTTTGTGCCTAATCTAGCTGTTTGTTCTGGCGGTGCAGAGGCTATTTGGATTAGGTAAATGCTTTTTCTGTTTCTTGCTTGTTTTTCTTTTGGCAATTGACACATATTTTGAATTGCAGGTCAGTGTTCCTGTGATCATCTCTGGTAGTTTTTGATGTCTCTGTTTTAAGAGATTGGCATCCATGTCTTCTAATCTTCCTTTCTAGTGGTGCTAATCGATCTAATGTCATATAACATGCCATGTTAGTCGCCAGTTCCCGCATTTGACTCCGGCAAATGCTTTGCCTCTGTGTGCTCAATCCAACTGCTTGTTCGGCGACGCAAGGGTTAAATTTGAGCGTGCGCTTTCATTGTTTTGTCAGTGTGGCTTTGTACTTGTCACATTTCTCAAATTACCTCATGTCAGCCGCCACTTTCTCGCATTTGTTTCTGCAGAATTTTTCTGCTCTTTGTGCCTAATCTAGCTGTCTGTTCTGGCGGTGCAGAGGCTATTTGGATTAGGTAAATGCTTTTTCTGTTTCTTGCTTGTTTTCTTTTGGCATTTGGCACATATTTTGTATTGCAGGTCAGTGTTTCTTTGAGACTTTGGGTAAAACTACTGTGACATTTTAGGAATTCTACTGCAGCTTGATCTTTGGGATAACTTTTTTACCTAATAATGATGGAACAGCCTGAGGTAATCGTCTTAGACTCTGATTCTTATAGCTCCAATTGTAAGACTGTCCTAGTAGGAAGAGTAGTCTCTGAGAAGAAGGTTAGCTGGGGTAATATTACTGGCGTTCTTCGCTGGTCGTGGAGTGAGCTAGGTGAGGTAAAGATTTCTACTCTAGGAGACAACATGTTTCTTTTTGAATTCAAGGATAGGAGTATGGCAAATAGAGCTTTAGCTGAGGGTCCTTGGGCTATAGATGGCTACTGCTTGAATTTGAAGGAGTGGAATTTGAATCAACGATTGGAAGAAATTAATTTTGATTATATGAGTGTGTGGATTCAAATTCATGGTTTGGCTTTGGACCAATTGTTGGAAAGTAATGCACGGGCTTTAGGTCAATGTGTGGGTAGAGTGCTAGAGATTGAAACACCTGATAATATGGGAAGGTTTAGGAGCTACCTGCGTATAAAGGTTGATCTGAAGGTGTCTAAGCCTTTAGTTCAAGGAACATGGGTAAAAAGAAGGGGAGGAGAGATGTGTTGGGCTGAATTTAAGTATGAGAGATTGTCTACTTTTTGTTTTAATTGCGGGAGAGTTGATCATGCTGAAAAATCCTGCAAATATAAGGAAAATACCCATACTGATAAATCTTTTGGGGCCTGGATGCGTGCTTCTATTGGAAGACCTAGGGAATTTATACTCAATAAGTCTCATGGTGGTCAGAAAGATAGGTTCCCTACAAAGGAGACTCTTGATAGTAACCCAGGGGAGCATGATCCCAGGGATCATGTTAGTGAGAATGAGGATGAGATCCCTAATGCTGGTACGACTGCTACTTTCACACATAATGAGGTGGAAGAGCAGTATGTATCTCTGTCTTGTGATGGATTTGGGAGGGTAAAGAAAGGGTCTGTATCTAATGGACTGTTTGAGGATGGGCCAGGTTGTTGCCCTGAGGGTGAGCCAAAGAATGTTGAGGGAATGAATAATTTTGAGAATGTATCGATAAACAAGGACTCTGGTAGGTCAAGGGCTTTGGATGATAATGTGGTGATCACATCTATTAATCAAGAAGATATCAGAGAGAGTTGTGTGAACAGGTCTTATTTTGTGGAAATCCCTTCAGAAGAAGATCTAGGAGTTGAAGATAAAGCTTTAGTGCCCTATCAACTGGATTTAGCCATGAAACAATTATCTTTGAAAAGGAAATTGGAGCTAGATGAGCAAATCCCTAGAAAGAGGGTAAGGTGCACTAATGTGGAAATTCGTTCTTCAGATCATGATAAAGTTAAGTTGAGGCAGGGTAGACAGCCTAAGCAGAGAGGTAAGAGAAGGGACATAAGGAAAAAGTGTCCTCCAGTGCAAACTGAGTGTGCTACGAACCTTTTTGAGGTGCATATTCAATCTGAACTGGGAGCTAGAAATGGTGGTGGTGGCTGGCCAGAAGCAGCCACCATGGAGCCATGATCCTGATTAGCTGGAACTGCCAGGGATTAGGGTCAGATCTGACAGTTCGACGTTTAGCTGACCTCTCTAGGAAGTATCATCCTGATTTTCTTTTTTTAATGGAAACAAAAAACAAAGCAGAAAAAATAGAAAAGCTTAGACGTAGACTTAGGATGGAAAATAGTATAGTTGTTGACCCTCTAGGTATTAGTGGAGGACTAGCCTTATTGTATAATAAAATAGGTGTAGAAGTAATATCAAAATCTAGAAATATTATAGACATTAGGTTTCTTAGTGATGAGGGGAATGGGAGTCTTAGGATAACCTGGGTTTATGGAGATTGTGATTTTTGGGAAAGACAGAAAATTTGGGATAGGCTTAGAATGACTAGTGAGGGTGTGACAGAACCATGGTTATGTCTTGGGGATTTTAATGACATTGTTAGTCACCATGAGAAAATAGGAGGGGGTACTAAAGATGAGAGGTGTATTAGAGCTTTTAGCAAGCTGATTAGTGATATGGGTGTTCTAGATTGTGGTTTTAAGGGCCCAACTTTTACCTAGTGGAATAGAAGGGTGGGTGAAGGAGGAATCTGGGAGAGGCTAGACAGGGTCCTCTGTTCCGTTTCCTGGAAGGAAGTTTGTCCTAATACCATTGTGATACATGAGGATGCTATTGGATCTGATCATTGTCCCTTAGTGGTGCACACTAATTGGGAAGATAGGAGGGGACCTAAAACTTTCAAATTCGAGAACTTTTGGACCATGGAGGATAGTTGTGAGGGAGTTATCAAGGATAGCTGGAATGGACAAAGGGCTCATACATTGTGGGAGATTCAGAGTAAACTTAAGGAATGTAGTTTCAAACTTAACCAGTGGAGCAGGATTACCCTCTCAAGTAACCTGAATAAGATTGAGAGTTTGAAGAGAGATTTAAGAACAGTTCAACAAGAACCTTTTGTTTCTAAGGAGAGGGTGTATGAGATTGAGTATGAGATTAATAAACTTTGGAAAAATGAGGAGATTTATTGGCATCAAAGGGCTAAAACTAAATGGTTACAGGCAGGGGATAAGAATACTTCATTTTTTCACAAATCTGTGTTGCAAAGGAGAAGTAAGAATAAAGTGGTTAGGATAAAAAATCAGAGTGGCCAATGGGTAGAGAATGAGGAGGAAATTTTGGAGGCTTTTCAGAGTTATTATAAGAGCCTTTTTGAGAATGAACAGGTTGTAGGAATCGATGAGGTCTTAGAAGTAGTTAAACCTGTGATCAATGGGGATGATAGGGCTAGCTTAGAGAGTGATATTATTCCTGAGGAGGTTTCGAGGGCAGTCTTTCAACTTGGAGCAAATAAGGCACCAGGGCCAGATGGTTTTAATGGCTACTTTTTTCAAAAATATTGGAACATTGTTGGACCTGAGGTCACTGCTGCAGTGCTGAATTTCTTTTCTTCTGGTATTATGCCTGATGCTCTTAATTCCACTGACCTTATTCTTCTTCCTAAGGTCCTAGGACCTGAGGAGATGTCTCAGTTTAGGCCTATTAGTCTGTGCAATTTTCTTTACAAAATTGTGTCTAAAATCATAGTCAATAGATTAAAACCTTTCCTCCCAGCTTTTGTGTCCAAAGAACAAGGTGCTTTTATCTCTGGAAGGATGATCCAAGACAATATTGTGGTGGCTCACGAAGCTTTCCATTTCTTAAAAAGAAAGAGTAAAGGAAAAAAAGAGTGGTGTGTGATAAAAACTGATATGAAAAAAGCATATGATAGAGTGAATTGGTTTTTTCTAGAGAAACTTCTTGTGAAAATGGGCTTCAGTGATAGATGGGTCAAGTGGATCATGGGATGTGTTAAAGGTGTTTCCTATAGAATCCTCCTAAATGGTAAGAAGACTAATGTTTTCAAGCCTTTTAGAGGATTGCGACAAGGAGATCCCTTATCTCCTTACCTGTTTATCTTTGTGGCTGAGGTTCTATCTTTTATGATTAAACAAGCTACTCGTAATAAGGAGTTGAAGGCCCTCCGATTGTCCAGGAGCTGTCCTTTAGTGTCACATCTATTTTTTGCCGATGATGCTATGTTTTTCATGGAAGCCTCAGCTAGAAATATTGTTAAGCTGCGAGATATCATTGAGCTATATTGTAATGCAACTGGACAAGCTGTCAACATTCAAAAATCCTCAGTTATGTTCAGTAAAAATACTACTACAGCAACAAGATCCTTGGTGGAAAACATCATGGGTATTCAGTTGGAGTCCAAACCAGGGCAGTATCTTGGCATTCCAGTTTTATGGGGTAGATCAAAGAAAGCAGCACTGAAATTCCTCCACAACAAGATATCCAACAAATGAAAAGGGTGGAAACAAAGATTGCTTTCATATGCAGGAAGGGAGGTACTCATTAAATCTGTTATTTCTTCCATTCCTGTCCATTTTATGAGCTGCTTTAAAATTCCAAAAGGGTGGTGTGAGGAAATTAATTCAATGGTGTCTCGTTTCTGGTGGGGACAAAAGGAGGAAGAGAGAAGAATACATTGGGTTAAGTGGAATACACTAACTGAACCCAAAGGTGCTGGAGGTTTGGGCTTTAAGGATATGCATGATTTTAATGTGGCTCTACTTACTAAAATGGCCTGGAGAGTTTTTCAAGAACCTGATGCTCTATGGGTCAGAGTTTTGAAGGGTCTCTATTTTCCCAGTTCTGAGTTCTTTGATGCCAAGAAGGGTTCTCGTGCATCTTGGCTATGGACTAGTATACTTGAGGGTAGAGAACAATTAAAGCAAGGGATGTTGTGGCAAGTGGGAGATGGAGGAAGAATCAGAGTGTGGAACGATCCATGGTTACCTTCTTCAACTAACCATTTGCTGCATTCTTTGAAGCCGTGTGATCTGGACATCAATTTGAGGGTCTGTCATCTTATAAATCACACAAACATGTCTTGGAATCTTTCAAGGCTTGAAGGATCAATTTCAGAAGAAGATAAGAGGTTTATTGAGGGAATGCCTTTGCCTTTAAGAAGGAAGGAGGATCGATTGGTTTGGCCATATGAGAAGAATGGGAAATTAACTGTGAGATCAGCTTATGCCTTTATCAGACAACAGAAACACAATAAGGGGCATGAGAAAGCATCATCTTCTGTGGTGACCAGCAAGCAGTTTTGGAATGGCATCTGGCATATTAAATGTCCTCCTAAGATAAAAAATTTCATCTGGAGGGCTGTGACTGATAATATTGCTGTAAAAGAAAACATGAGGAGAAGACATATTGGCAAGGAGAACAAATGCAGCTTCTGTGAGGAAGTTGAAACCACAGAACATGCCCTTCTACTATGTGGTTGGACTTCTTATGTTTGGTTTGAAGTCTTGGGACTGAGAATTAGTAGAATTGGTCTGTGCTCTTTGAATAAATGGCTGGATACTCTATTCACAACAAGTAAATCTGGTGCAAAGGATAGAAACAGTTTATTGAGTCTGATAGCTTTCACACTGTGGAATATCTGGAAAGAACGTAATACAGCTACATTCAAGGAGTTGATTCCTAATGCTTCTGATGTAATCGTGAGGATTAAGAGATCTGTTACTGAATTTGATCTCTATGTCTCAAGCACCTATATTGATAAGGCCAAGGATCCTCAGTCTTGCATGAGAACAGAGCCTATTTTCTGGCGGAAGCCTATGGGGGATACTGTGAAGATTAATTGTGATGGAGCTTTTTACCCTCTTTCAAGAGATGCCGGGATTGGTATTATTGCCAGAAATAGTGAGGGAAGGCTTGTAGGAGGCCATGGTTTGAGCTTTAAAAGTGTTTCTGCTGAAATTACTGAAGCTACTGCTCTGTTGCAAGGTCTTCGATTTGCTGAGAAAATGTCTTGGAAGCGTGTTACTATGGAAGTGGATTCTGAGATTGTTTTCAAACAGGTGATGAATCTGTCTTCTGATCATCGATGGCAAATTGATCCTATCCTTCAAGATGTTCGAGGAATGAAGAATCACTTTGAAGCTCTACATTTCCATTGGGTTGATCGTAGAGCAAATAGATGTGCAGATCTTATTGCACAATGGTACAAAAGGAGGAATTACCCTAGTAATTGGGTAGAGGAGATTCCATCCTCCTTAAGTACACTCATTACTAAGGATGCTGAGGGTTACAATAACGTGAATGATCTTGTATTTCCTGGATATTCTGGTATTACTTGAATAAAAATCTCGATTTGTTTGTTGGCCAAAAAAAAAAATCTTAAACTCAGGAGAAACTATAAGATGTTACATAAATTTTAGAGTAAATTGATTAATCCATCCCTGAGAAATGTAATTTATACCAAGTTCTTCATTTTCTAATTTTGTACATTAATATTGTCCTTCTGAGCATCAATATCTTCCTTCTGAGCATCAATTTCATCTTCTAAGTATCAATTGCATCCTTCCGAACATTAATTCAGTCCTTTTGAATATCAATTCGGTTCTTCCAAACATCAATTCAATCCTTGCAAACATCAATTTCATCCTTCCAAACATTAAGTTAGTCCTTCTAAATATCAGTTTTATCCTTCCAACTATCAATTTCGCCCTTAATAATTTTGAACATGGCAGAGGTCTTTATTGTACATCATAGAGGTCCTTATGTCCCCAAAAGCATTATGTTTTTAAAGGAAAAATTGTTTAATATCAAAAATATCCTTTTGTCCCTAAAATCATTGAACATAAAAAATATCCTTCCATCCCAAAAAGATCTTGTGTCCTATCTTCAGAGCGTTCAATGCGGCCATAAACATACAAGGGATTTGGCAATAGATTTCTTCTTCTATTATCATCGATTTCTTCTATCAAACTTTATAGAGTTGATTTGTTTATGGCAAAAAGGAACTATTGGGAGCTATCGAAGGGTCGACTCCACCAGAATCTTCCAAAACCGAGCCATGAGACTGATTTAGCCACCATCCAGCATCGCCAGAGTCTCTCGGAGTAGTTGTCCCAGCCAGTGCCGGGACCTCACCTTACAGTTCCCCTCCCCCTCCCATCCTCTACAAGTCACCAGAACGGCGGCAACTCATGGACAATCAGCTACATGATCCCAACAAGATCAATAATGATATGAACCATGAGATGTATGATGGTTATTCAGGGAATATATGGATTTTGAGGTTGGGAGTTTCTTCTAACAATTTAGAACTTTCAATACCTTGATTTTGGGGCTTCCACTTGGGATTCAATTAGGGGCACGATTTCATTCAGGATCTTCAATCGTATAGTAGAATCAATTTGGGGCAAATGTTTTGAGGGATTTAATAGCAGCAGGAGAGGAAAGAATGAGTAGAGGGAGGGAGCATGAGAGAGAGATGAAATGTAACAGATATAAGCTAAGAGAGAGAATGAAATCAGATACTTCAAACGTCAAACTATCAAGGATTTATATGAAAATGACAAGTTTCAAAGACTAACGACGTTAACATTCTACTAAGCAAAGGATGACACTGATGTTCATTAAGGACGAAATTGATATTCAGAATGACGAAATTGATATTCATTAAGGACTGAATTGATGCTCACTAAGGATGAAATTGATGTTCAGCGGACTAAATTGATATTTTGTGGAGTAAATTAATTTTCAGAAAGATGAAATTAATGTTCAGGAGACTAAATTGGTGTTCAAATGACCGAATCAATGTTCAAAAAGATGACGTGTAGAATGACTGTTACTGATGTGGCACCAAATGCCGAGTTTAACGATAACAATACAGTTGACTGGTAGTACGTGGTTTTAGAATTATGCTTGACACTTTTTTTATATGCATAAAATCTAAAATCCTATGGAGTCCTGAATAATTCAAATTTGAATCATGTCAGTCTACTAAAAGAGTATAATTTTTCTAATCATAAAAATTTTTATTTATGATATTTAAATCTGAGATCTTGCTTTAAAAAAAATACCAAATCACCTTAACAAACTTATGAGTTGTTACTGTTAATTGAAATATGATATCATTGATTGAGCATAGCAAGGAAAATAACTTTAAAATGGAATTAGTATAAGTGCACTAATACCTTTGATAATTTCTTAAAGGATTTGCTCCTTTATACAGTGATTGAGTATGGTGATGAATCCTCTGCGATAACTATACCTCCACATTTTAATAGTTTTTGTGCTTTTTTTTTTATATAAATGAGGTAAATAAATCTAGAACAAAATATAAGGAATATAGAATAAAAGAGCAAGCACGAGGAGTTCCACTAGTAAAAATCGAATTCGAGATCTCTTAATTTTAAATTAAGAGTAATATTAACTGTATCAAGTTCTATTTCTCAATTAAGTAGTTGGTTTCAAATTTTAATGAGACCAGAGGACAGTGCAACAGCGATTTGGCAATTTTTTTCTAATGGAAACCGGACGTGGTCGGTTTTAGTGGGACCAGAGGACAGTGCAGCAGAGACTTGTCAATCGACTCAACATTGGCTAGACGCTGCTCATCTATCATGGATATAAGCAAGCGTTAATTAGAATTATATAAGTAAAAATTTTATCTAATTATATCAGATATTTTTAACTTAAATTAATTTTAACTGGCTCTTACTCATTTACGATGAAAGTAACACGTGCCGAATCGGTAACAAGTCTACTTCACAATCATGTAGCCCAAAAATCGTCGGATCTCCCATTCACACGTAATATATTAGCTTAAAATAGCGGTATACGATAAAGAAAACTCGATATTGTAAGTGCAATAATATATAAAATTTGATTTGCTATTTTAAGACTTTTAAAATTGACTTATAAAAATCGATAAATACATAAAATTTTATATCTTTTTCCCGATGTTTTTGTTTCTGATCCCGCAAGATCCTGAGTCAGGGCTTACGGCAGTTCCGGACGGGGCACAATTTACGTGAAGGGAACCGAGTGACAGATGCACTTGCTCGGATTGGACGAGAAGATTGTGCTGATTTTATTACGTCTGTATCTCCCCAAGCAGATTCTGTTTGCAGACAGAACACGAGTCATGAATTTAAATGTGGCAGCTATGGCTGCAGGCTGCATGTAGAGGACTGTTTATTTAGTTGTAACCCAATCCTCCCTACCCGAAAAAAGAGACAAGTGTCGAAACTCTATACTCGCATCAAGATTTCCTGTCTATCGCAAGGGTCCAAACTCTTAACTGTCCTATCTATCGCTTCACAGGGATGCTCTGCTCATTCCTGAAGAAATTGGTCGGATCGACTGCTGTTTTAATCTTCACTAACCGGTCGAAGTTCCCCTTAAAGTACTTGACCCCGTAAACCGCTCCTTCTGAATAGCTGTCCTTGCCATTCGTGGTTACCCCGATGTCGAGGTCTCTGTAATTGAGGAAAGAGCTTCGCGGGTTACTGGACACGAACGGAGTCATGTAACTGTAAGCCCTCTTGATCTGGGTCAAGTAGTTCTTCTCAGCATCCGGGCCCTCTTCGCTCCAGTTTATCGAGTGCTGGATCTTGTAGAGATTCCCAGCCCTGTGAGGAAACGGAGTGTCTGAGTCGGCGATCTTGCTCATCCGTCCCCCGTAGGGATTGAACACCATCCCGGACTTCCCCAGCGCAATGAACTGCTTCCACAGCCACTCGAGGTCAGCCTTCGAGATGGGCTTCTGCACGTAGTCGGACTTCCTCTTGAGGAAATTCAGAGAGTCCGGTACCCGGCTCAGGAGGGCGCTCGGGGCAGTCCCGTTGTCGAAATCGCCCCACCAGAGAACCGACTCGATCCAACTCATCTCCATGCAGTTCTCCTTCTTCAGGCCCAGCTCCGGGAATTCCTTGTCCAAGATCGAGACCAGCCGGTCGGCCCTGCCGAGGAAGAGGGTCACGACCGAGGCCCTTATCGTTTTCTTCCCCTTGTCAGCCCTCGAGCTCACGGGCTGGATCAGTAACCTCATGAACAGGTCCACATCCGTCGTTGGTGCTACGAGCTGCCACTTGTAGACGAGATCGGTCGCATTCTGCTCTAGGAATCTCTCTATGCGGAACACGGTGACCGTCTCCGGGACCGGAACGAGCTTCACCTGGTACGCCAGCACGACGCCGAAGCTCGCTCCGCCGCCACCCCTAATGGCCCAGAAGAGGTCCTCCCCCATCGAGCTCCGGTCGAGGATCCTCCCGTTCACATCCACGATCCTCGCATCGAGCACATTATCGACAGAGAGCCCGTACTTCCTGAGCATGTTACCGTATCCTCCGCCGCTCAAGTGCCCGCCAACACCGACCAACGGGCAAATCCCGGCCGGGTAGCCATGGACCTTGCTCTTCTCCCAGATCCGGTAGTAGAGCTCCCCGAGGGTGGCTCCGGCCTGGACCCATGCTGACTCCTCTT
This sequence comes from Lagerstroemia speciosa, assembly GCA_037672795.1. Taxonomy (NCBI): domain Eukaryota; kingdom Viridiplantae; phylum Streptophyta; class Magnoliopsida; order Myrtales; family Lythraceae; genus Lagerstroemia; species Lagerstroemia speciosa. Next base: position 4,048,712 of record CM075301.1, read on the forward strand.
TGATGTTCACGTCGATCGACCGCAAGTTGAACATGTCGAGGATAATGAACGGGTCGTCGGAGACGTAAGAGATCCCCTCGTAATCGTGTCCGCCACTCCGGATCTTGACATGGAGCCCTAGGGTTTTAGCACAGACGACCGCCGCCGACACTTGTGACTCGAGGAGCGGAGTCACGATTATGAGTGGCTTCGGGGTGGAGGAGGTGTTAAAGCGGAGGTTGCGGACGTAGGCATTGAGGACGGAGGTGAAGGAGGAGTCGGTCTGCTGGTAGACAATCCTGGAGACCTGATCGGAAGGGTTTGTTGTTCGGTTGGCAAGGCATCGGACTAGGCTGTCGTAAGATGAATCCGACGAGCAGGGATTGGAAACAAAGACAAAGAGAAGAACATGAAGAAGAAGAAGAGGCAAGGACGATGAAGGGTTCATCGTTGCCCAGGCTATGCTTTGATTTTTCGTCTCCTCGCTTTGTGGACCGTTCGTTTGAACAAGTTATATAAAGCTCTTCAATGGTGATATTGATGGGTATGTATAAGCGCGTTTCGGCTTCCGTAGTTGAATTTGGAGAATGCATCTTTTGTCAAGTCGTCGAGAAAGTGTTATGTAATAGCATTGTGACATGATAATTATTATAGGATAATATTAATCAATCATATTTAGTTATTTCTAGAATTATTATTATAAAACGTGAAAAAAATAATCTTAAAAATAATTTCTTTCAATTTATTGATATTATCATGTAAATGCTATCGCGTTGTAATACTGTTACATAAGGTTTTCTTCCCACGTTGTCACCAAATTAAAGGTTAGACTATTTTTATAATTTTTTTATCAAATTTAAAAATCCGAAAAATGCCCAGAAACAATGGATTTTATTAGTCTATCGCAGTGTTTCCTAAAATACATTTTTGAATAGGGCAGAAAATTCCAAAAGGAAAGAAATATCAGCATGTGAGAAAACTTTGCATGTGAGGAAAAGTCGAGGAAGAAGCAATTTCGTACGATGACTTGTTCAATGGGCCCCAAGCAATAAAAGAAGCCGGTCCCTCGCTTCTCCTCTGTTTCTCTACCGACAAGTCCCTTACCTTTATTTTTTTCGATAATCAACCGCGCTCTGGGGAGCCCATTAATAAAAGCGGGGGTGCAATACGAGGATATAAACATGGTTTGGTCCCGGTCAGAGTCTGCATTATCAAGGTCTCTACTTGGCCTAATGACGAGAGCTCCATCGATACAAGTAAGGACAGATCTAGTTGAGGGAGTAAAATAACATAATTTAATAAAATAGATAAAATTAAATAAAATTTATATAATATTTTATTAATTTTCTTAAATGTGTAAGATGGATCATCTCCTCACCGACACACTCTTAAATCCATTCCTGAATATAAGTTGTAGCGCGCTCCTCTTATATGAAATTGTAATAGGATTTCAAACTCGTTTTGTAACTTAAGGAGCAATAAAAAGACAATTTTTGGCCCTATTAATCCCATGATATTAAAAAAAAAAAACATAAATGGGTTAAAGTTCGACGAGATTTCAAACATGAGACTGGTTTATAAATAAGAAGAATTTAAGTAGTTGGTTTGGATTGTGGAAAAATCTGGTCTTGTTAGTAAATGAAATAAAAACCTGAGTTTTCTTTTCTATTTTTCTTTCCCTTTTTTTTTTTTTGGTGTTCTGTGCCAGTGGACTTTATTTATATCCCAATCGCAAGTAGCAAGACCTAACCCAATTGCCAACTTTGTTTTTCTTTTCTAAATCTGTGGGCCGATATTCCCTTGTTTTGTTGCAGTTCCTAGTCGTGAGTCGATTGACGAACCATTTGGATATCTTTATTCAAATCTATGGCTCTGTACTCGGTCAACCAAAAAAAAAAAAATCTATGGGTCTACCTTGGGAGGAGGCATTGAGTGAAACGGTTATACCACGTATCAATGATAACGTGACATATTCATCTAATTAGAATTTGATATGCAATCTATAATAATGCAAATATAATTATTAAATCCTAAAATTTTCTAAAAAATTTAAAAAAATCGTAGTTAATAGTAACTCTAATCGGATAAATATATAAATAGGTTTTTGATTCGACAGATATACCATCAATATTGCCTACGTGGTATGACCGCTCGATTAAAAATTTTATCCTATCTTCAAGGATAATTTTTCAATACATAAATGATGTACAATAGAGTACACAGATTTGGAAGATGATGGATGAAAGAAGGAATAACTGAGCATGTAAAGTTTCACAAATTACAATTGAACTTCGGTCCTCTTGATCTCACGTCAACTATACATAATCCCTTTTGTCATTTATAAGGTATACGAATTTCGAACCAAGTGATATATCAATAATCTACATGAAATTATACCTTTCATATATAACGTGTGAAATTTCCATTCGGCTTATAAGAAATTGAGTTCATGTCTATCCTAAAAACTTAAGCTAATGGGATGGAGGTATCTACTCTCTTATAAACTAGGTTTCAATTATTTATTTGTCTGATGTGGGATTGACTTCTTAGCACCGCTCTAACGTGGCAACGTGTTCACACTTGACACGTCTTTTTAAATACCCGCCCTCAACAATTAACCTCAATTTTGGTATTTTCTTCCATACTATGGTGAGGGGGACTATTAACCACGAGTCGGGTATTTTTTCTTCCAGACTCAAACTTAATGGACCACGAGTTCCATACTCGAGTTTGAAACCCGTTTAAATTTATATCGTATTAATTTTATATTTGGATCTACAAGAGTCTCGAGCCCTTTTCTACCCAAAAACCTACGCTAATAGGTAGTGGTACTCAATTCTCTTATAATATTTCGTCCCGAAACTAACATATGAGTCGGACTTTTTTCCATACTTGACAAACTGACCACAAGCTGGATATTTTTCTTCCTGTCTCGAGCTTAACAGGTCATGAGTTCCACACTCGAGCCTGGCGTGGTGTGAGTCCAAGATCCACCCATCCTCACATGGCAACATGTTCACACTTGACACATGCCTTCAAGCGCCCACTCTCAACAACTGACTTCGAGTTGATCCGGGCATTTTTTCTTCTGGTCTCAGATTTTTAATGGGCCACAAGTTCCACACTTGTGCTTAGCATAGTATGAGCCCACACGGTTGGCTCTGATACCATGTGAAATTTTCATCCGACCCATAAGAAGTTAGGCTCATTTCCATTCCAAAAGCTCAAACTGATAGAAGGTGGCACATACTCTCTTATAAATCAGATTTCAATTATCTATTTGTCTGGTGTGAGATTGACTCCTCAACATAACGATTACAAACATACATGTGTTATGCTTGGAAAGAAAATGAAAATAAATAAATGTGGAATACTAGAATAAATTTGTATAATTAGATTATTTAATTATAATGTAATACAATTTAACTTTGTTAAATTTCTTTAACTTACAATAGTTGGAAGAGTATTCTCAGTTATCACTAGTATACGATATCAATTTTACCTTTTTGCAAGTTTATAATTTTAAATCATTCATTCATACAACGAAGGATTTTTACTACTAAAATTATAGATATTGAGTGATATGAAGTGAGAATGAAAAATCGGAGCAATTAATGAAATATTTATCTATTAAGATCATAGATATGAAGTGAGAAAAAAGACTGAAATTACTATTTTACCCTTAATTAGAGGATTTTATAAAGTATATATATATTATAAATTTTAATATTTAAATTAGATTAAGGATAAATATGTAAAATGAAAAAAAAGACACCAAATTTCTCAAATATTTGCATGCTATAATATAGATATATTTGAGTTTTAACAAATTAATATTAATATCTACATCTACACTATATACTAAAGGAGAGTTTTAACAACTGTTCTAAGAGAGAGTAGGGTGAATATCCTACTCTTAACTATCTAAGGGAGAGTATGGTGAATTTCATACTCTCAAATACTTCATGAATATTCTCTTTCTATTTTTTCTTAATTTTTTTCCTAATATCTCCTACCAATTTTAATAATTTTTCATTTACAATCTTTCATCATTTACTCATTTTTTCCATCTCTTTCTAGATGAATATTCTATTATCGAAAAATTTATATATGGGATATTTAATGATAGTATAAAACTAGAAAATATTATCTATTTATAAAGTATCTTTTAAGTTAAATTTTCAATATTCTCATTGTTTTTATGTAAGATGATGCAACTTAAAAAGTGTAGTTATATAAACATGCCAATGTTATAAAATAAGAAAAATATCAATTTGGCGATTTTGCATATTATCATTCATAATTTTTCTTCGGTTAAACATATTACTATAATTATGATAAATGCATAATTATTTATAAATAAAAACATTAAATTCCGATCCCTTTCTTCTTTCTTTTTCTTGACCGGTCATAGCTGTCGGATCAACAACTGTTACTGTCAATATTTAGCTATGTTATTCATTTCTCATATAAAATTCAACTATTATACTTAAGTGCAAACAATGTGTTAACCATGAAAAATACTACAAAAAAATCCCCCCAACTTAAACATAATTTATATGGAAAAATAATTTTAAAACAGTTTAATTTAGAATTATTTTACTTTATTAAATATTAATTACCCCTTACAGCGAAGCGCAGGACGATGCACTAGTTAATTAAAGTTGAATTTTTTGGTAAATAACACTATTGATCCCCAGTCTTTGATACTTTCGACATTTTTATCCTAACATTTTTACTTTTTATCATTCTTATCCTCAATGTTTCATTTTTTTACCATTTTGATCCTACATTATTTCCATGCAAAAATAAATTTTCAATCAAAAAATTATTTTAATATATGTATTTTATCATAATTAAAAGAATTATGAAAAATCAAATGGAAGGGAAGGCAATAGGACTATCTTTGATTAAAGAAAATGTTGCTACCAGTAAATGTCCTCACCAAAATTAGGATATTTACTGGTATTTTTTAAAATTAAAAAATATAAAAACGTGAAAAATTGAGAATATGAATGATTAAAAATGGAAGTTTAAGATAAAAAGAATAATAGTACAAAATATTAATGACCATCTTCTCCCTCTTTCGGCAGTTGAAGTCGAGTATTATACTCATAAGTGAGGTCATATATTATTAAAAAAATCTTTTACCTAGATTTTATTTTTGATAAAAATTGACCTAGATTTTTCTACTCCCAATTAGTTAAATCCTTGATTTATCAAGTGTTTCTTACACCAATATGAAAGTTATTCGAAATTTCCGAAAATCCAAACAATGAGAAATATAATTATGAAGTTCATGCTTTTTATCATTTTTCACAATCTTTTTCTTTTTTCAAATTAAATTAAGATAATTCCAAGAGAAAATCAGTGAGATATAGACATATTTCATGCTATACATAGAACGGAAACTTGTACTCTTAACTAATTTGAACTTGCAATTTTGAATAGAATGTCAAGACCAAGAGAAAAAATAGAAAAAAGGTTTTCTGGCCCTGAAGAGAATTAATTAAATTATTTGATTAATTAATTTCAGAATCACGTGGAATTAATCCTAGAAAAATAAGGGGAACTCAGTATGCACGATTCTCCTTGTAGATTCCGCCGACCAGGACAAGACAGGAACCCGTAGACTCTCAGAGAAGAGACAAGGCAGAAAAAGGAGACTCGTACGTACGTTCCATGGAAGTTTAAATGAAAGTGTTTCATGAGAAAGTTTTAAATAATATTATCTTGCTAGGTGGTCTGATAAACTATAAATTAAGCTTCAATATAAAATAATATTAATTATCCCAAAAGGTATTTTAATTGGTATTAATTAGAATAATTTAATTAATTACTTGTTATTCTATATTATTGTACAGTGTGAACATTATAATTTTTTCCAAAATTGATGCAGTAGTGAATCTGAAAATAATAAATCTTGGATTTACTTCTATTTTATCGAATTCAATGGTAATTTATTTCTATATTTCTCTTGCTCCCTGAGAGCCGTATTTATAGAAACAAAGTTAACGTGTGGCCAGTCGGAAGGCAGCCAGCAAGACAATCTTAAATTAGTGTTATATATACATATATATATATATATATATCAGTAGAGAAGCCCGGTGTTCTCTTCAATTTTTCCTTTATAGTCTCCAAAAATTCAATAGAGTTTAATTAATTCAAATTCGAATCAAACTGGTCATTATAAGATAAAACCTTTCCAATATGAATTTTGTATATTTACAAAACTTGAATTCGAGATCGAGAGAGATGTCTTAAGCCTGATATTCTTCTCAATCTTTTCGGTGTATATACTTGCTATCCCCATAAGTCCAATGGCTTTGGTCTGAATTTGGGATAACTCACGAATCTGGTTCAAGGTATCTCAGTCGAAACATCTGGCGGATGCTCGGAGGATAGGGCAGAACCGGCTTCCTCATATCTATATATGAGAAACATTTCTGCGGCTCACTTGTTTTAAAATATTCACATGAACTCCAAAATTACGAATAAAACAACTTCTAAAAAAAAGTGGCCCACAAGGGACAACCTTGGTGGTAGGGCTTTGGAAGGTCTTCCAAGATCTCCTTAGTTCAAATCCTCAGAGGTGTATTCTTTATGGGTAGCGGCTTTATATCCATCGATCCTATCCGATTTGTCTAAATTACCCGGTACATGTGGTTTGTGGGGTATTATGTATAGTCCAAGAAAAAAGTATCGCAATCACCTCTAGTCGGGTAAGGAAGGCGCATCGGATACATTAGTTATAAATAAAAAGTACTAGCTAGTTGAAAGTCCCTACTCCCTGATAAGAAGATATAATTAAGAAAATTTTTGCAATATAGAGGATCAAATTGGACTTGCATTTCTCGGTGGAAAATGGGATGAGGTGATTTTCTCAGAAAACCACCAAACACACCAATGGATACCAATCAGATTCCGCGTCTCACTCCTCGTGAGACCACATTGTAAATACTCAGTATTTAATGCCTAATGAGTTTATTATATAAATTATTATTTAGATATTAACATGTGTAAAATAAATTATTAAAAATTACCAAAAGTTTATAGTGCAAACTTTTAAGTGAAATTTATACAATAAATATTATGCTGCGGACACTGATAATTTAATTGAGACCAAGACCTTTCCACGAAGGGAAACGAAAAAAGCAAGTGGGACTTCTCCGGACGTAGACATATGCAAGTTGACTTGGACTAAATAGCTTCAGTTGCGGCGACATTAGGGTTTATAATGTCAAGTCTAGCTGCAGTGCTGCCTGCTTTAAATTACTACTTGAAATTTTTTTAATATTCAAATTTCTCTAGTAAAATTTTTAATTTATATCAATATTAATACGTGAAAAATCACAATATTGAATGAAATTCTATACTTTGTCGACCTTCAAAATATAAGAAATTGTCAAGTATTTTTTTATTTTTGTAAAATGTCAAAAAATTAACTTCATTAAAGTTTTTTGTTTTTAGTTGCAGACATGACATGCCAACGTGGTATGTTTATTGCTGACATGGCTTTAATAGAGAAACTATTAAAATTAGATCATGTATCTGATAAATAATAAAAGTTATAGAATAGATATGAGTATAAACCGTATCACTTTAAGCAGTTATATAAATATGAGCTAAATCTTTTATAGTCGACTAGCAGATTTTAAATAGTATTAGAGTAGGGTTACGATAACATATCTAATCTCATTCTGCAATAGTAATAAATATCAACAATAGAAAATGACAATTCAGCAGCAGCTCCATCAACACTTAACAGAGAGAACCTAACCGAATTAGTTTTGTCAAATTCCCAGAAAAAAAAAAAAAGAAAAATACGTGGTAATTTCTTATATTTTTAAATTCATGATGGATGTCATGATTTAATACCCAATTTACCCCATCTTTTATCTATATTACACATGGGAATACACCTCATGCTTATTATTTTTTCATATTTTGAAATTATTTATTGACACATAAAAATTAATTTTATAAATCATAATATTAATAAAAATAGGAATATGTTAGTAAATTCCTAGCTAACATGTAAGTATCCACCAATAACTCTATGTCCACCGTCACTTTTTCTTTCTTTTCTCTCTCATATTTCACTTTTTTAATCAATATTCTTATCTAGTCTTTTTGATGCGTATAAAATCAATTATAATTAAGTTTAACAGAAAATAGGAATGGGATGATCTTCTTTAGAATCAAATCCAATATCTGGAAGATAACGAAAATAATTTTGGTATCTAAGAAATATTGGATACTATCACATTTAATTTTACATTTTTAAGTAACTATAAGTCCAATATCTTATCAAAATTTTACGTCATATTAAAGTGAGTAGCATTAGCGGCTCACATCACATTAGATTTGACTATAGAACATGACATGACTCTTGGTCAATGTCCCCTCACTCGAGTAAAGAAGAAAAATATCTGCCTCAATATAACTTATTGATGGTAGGTGTTTAAGAGAAAATGACAAGTAGGGGTGTGCAAAAATCAATTCTCCCTCCAATTGGTTTAGAACCAAATCAAATCAAAAGAACTAGCTCAATTCGATTCAGCACAGTAAGCACGAATGGTAAGTGGTCGTTCAAAAGAACAGAATGGTTTAAACAAGATTGGCTAATTAGCTCAAATTGAATTGGTTTAAAAATATTTTATATAGTCCAAAACCAGTTCAAACCAAATCGAATTGGCTTTGAAATGTTTTGTTTCAGTTCAAACTGAACCAAATTGGTTTTAAAGTTGTTTGTTTGCATTATTATATTATTATGTTATCGTATTAACATTGGTTCAATTCGGTTCGAACTGCTTAATCACCCTTATTACACTTAAAAAATTAACCAAATCATTTTTGGTTAAAAAAACCCCAATTATTAATTGGTTCTCTCCGAGCTGATTTTTTTGCAAGCCCCAGTGACAAGTATATGCAATGTTCATACGTGAAAACAGGTGTTAATGATGAAATTCTACACCGGAATTTTATAAAAGGAATTCCTGTATGCATGAAAAATTAGTTACAATCACCAATAAATTTATATTTTTAAGTAAATATGAAATCAATCCCCTATAAATCTAATAAAAATTTCTATAGATCTATTGTAGAAATCGGTGGCATTTGTAAAGAGACACGCAAGAGAGAAAGAAGGTGCAAGAAGGGAGATTAATTCTTTTCAAATATTCTTTTTTTTAAATAACTGAAGGTATCCAAACACCTTCTGAAATTGACTAATAGTGGTTGCGACACCTCCTCTTCAGGGTACATGTAATAGCCCGCAAATTACGTGTGTCAGGTAAGTCAGGATAAATATTGACTTGCTTATGCTATGACGTTTCTCTTATAATAAATATTTAAGTTGACAATTTCAAATAAAAGTTATTTTCTACCTCCTATTTGTAGCGATTTTAATGGAGAAAGATTTATTTTGACTTGACTAAAGTAGATGTTAATATCTCCTACTTGATTTACTCATTGGTCTTGTTTTTCCTCCCTTCATATGTGCAAAATTAACAGCAAGTTCCTCAGACAAAGTGGCTAGAGGAACTTTAGATGCTAGCTATATAATTTGCAGGGGAAGGTCCAGATAGATTTGTACTCTTACAAGCTGCCTTGGGTAACTCTCAGTGTACGTGATTATACGTGAAGCTGTCAATGTCTAATACGATATGATATAGAGTTAGACGGGTTTGCATTAAGCTTTTTTAGACACCAACATGATGTGGTAAATAAATGTGTTTAAATGGCCCAAAATTGTCTAATCAATTAAGACACATTATAACACAATTACTAAATGCCTTTACTATTTTTAAATAAATATTTGACCTATTTAACATATTTGTATACAAGAAATTTACAGTGTAAAAATTTATGTACATCACATGTTTTATTGTTGTTATTATTATCAAAAGTTAGGTTGCATGGTAAAAAATTGAGTAATCTTACTTATTATTGTGCCAATTAATTACAAATATTACTATTTTAATAGTCATGTCATATATTATTAGAGTACGGTATACTATATTAAATGAATCAACCCAGCTTGAACACGAATTTATTTAGACGTGATAATTATTAATATGTATTAAATTTTTCACCTGAGCTTACAAGAGTTTCGAGCTCATTTCCACCAAAAAGCAAAAGCTAATAGGTGACGGTATACAGTTCTCTTATAAACTCAGGTTTCTTTTTCAATCTAGTCGATGTGAGATTTATATCTCAACACCCACCCTCATGTGATAATGTATTCACACTTGACATGTGTTCTTAAATACCCGCCCTCAACAACTAACCTCGAATCGCACATTTTTCTTCTGTCTCCAACAATAGGGAGAAACTACCACGAGGCAGGGGCCTCTTCCATTCTTGGGTTAATATACGAGTCAGACTTTTCCCATATTTGACAAACTAACCACGAGCCGGGCTTTTTTTTTTTGGGGTCTTAGACTTAACAGTCCACTAGTTCCATACCCAAGCCTAGCGTGGTGCGAGTCCAAAATCGACCTACTCTGATACCATATAAAATTTTTCACCTAGCCCTACAAGAATCTCGAGTCTGTTTCCACCCAAAAGTCTAAACTAATAAGTGGTGGTATTTAATTTTCTTATAAATCTAGGTTTATTTTCCAATCTAGTCAATGTGAGATTTATATCTCTACCATATGCCATGTTTAAATCATTTAAGTTTTTTATTTAAACACATTTAGACACAGTATGTTTGACTATGAGTTAGAATAATTCAACAACACAACAAGACGAGATACTCTGCCGTGCTATGACAGACCAGCTGCAGCCATAGCTATAGCAGGCCCTTTTGGATCATTTTGTACCTTTCATTGCAGCCCCATCTAGAAGCTAGAGTACCAACACTCATTTGCCAAGTCAACAAATACAACTGCGACAATAAAAGCATTCCAGTATGTATTATTTGTATATTATTAATATGTAAAGAAGACTAAATTGAATGGTAATGTAAGTTAAATTTGATTTGAATTCAATATATAGGGTTAGAGGGGGATGGTGATTTCACCTTTGCGAGTAGCTATTTTTCTAGTAAGGAATTTATTTTTTTTTAAATCCTTAAATATCATAAATCTCATATATCCATGTAAGTATATGCACGTGTATGAATAGTCTAACTGAGGCAAGGCACTCAATGATAATGGAATTTTTGACCTCGTGAACTTTCTCACAATTTAAACACATGTCTTATTCACTTGAAATAACACTTAGAGATTACTTATAATGAATAAAAATAAAACTATAAAATTATCCTTAATTATTCTTTAGATTTTCTACTTCAATCTCTCTCTTTTTTGAAATCAATTTTAAAAAATTTATATTTATGATTATTTTCAATTTTTATTATTTTTATATTTTTTATTCGAACTCCTTCCAATCAAACAAAATCATTGGTATCAAAGCTTTATTTTTATTCCTTATTTATGTTATTTTCTATCATTTTCTTTTCACATTTATGGTATTTTATTCAGGGGTCACAATTCATGCTCCGCCTTAGTTATCTTGTCGGGGCTAGTCATTCATCACAGCTCCAGTAGGCCACTATGAGCAGGCCCAGGACGACCTAATTCCTGCGGACCGACATGACCCAAAAAGTACAGAAATGAGGAAAGCCATTCTAATGCCGTACCGTCGACGGGCTACTGCCATTAGATAGTGCAATTTTGGCACGATAAATACGATAACTTTTTGGATCCCTACGGTCCAACAACATCATAGCACGATATTAGCCTGATATGGTGACGAATTATCGGGCTATTACATCATACACGTACCACATACAGATGACCCAACATGTTGTAGTAGTTTTCATCAGCACAAGACCAGTTTTACCGTGCCAGGTCCAAAATTGTCGGCCCTCAAAATGAGAACTGTAACAGCATGGCCCAGTAATCTCATGATGAAATGTTTAAATTTTCGTATTTAATTATAAACATTTCACACGAACTGAACAGTACTAACACTGGTCTCACTAATATAACACTATAAAGGTCTGGAAAATTGTATAATTGGTACAAAAAATTTTGATAAATGTACTGTTTTGATACAAAAACTTTCTTTTTACTCTACGCTACAAAATATTTTTAGAATATAACATTTTTCTACAAACTTTCTTAAAGTGGAAGTGTTATGTGGACGCTGAGTCAATTCCACATGGTAAATTGCTTGATGTGTCATTGTTAAAAAATTTTAAATTGCGTAAAATATAAAATAAAATGATAACAATAATAATAATAATTAAAATTTTAAAATTTAAAATATCTCTTCCCCTCCCTCCCTCCATCTTGCTCTCGCTCCCCTCTCGCTCTCTCGGTCTCTCCCCTCTCGCTCTCTCCCATTCTCTCGCTCTCCCTCTCCCTCTCTCGCTCTCACTTTGTTGCTTCCCTCCCCCTCTGCCGCTCTCCATCTATATGCATTTCACTTTTTCACTCACTCTTTCATACATACATACGCACATATACATTACATATGTACACAATACATTCCCCTCTCTCTTCCTTCCTCTAACTCCTGTCAATCCTATTCCTCGCACCCTTTCACACCGTCTAATGGAGATGTCAATTTTTAGTACAGTATGATATAGAGTTAGATAGAATTAGATCAAGCTAGCTATTTAGATGTGAACATATATGGACACAAATATGATACAATAAATTAATATATTTAAATGGATTGAACACGTCTAATTATTTAAGACACATTTACAAAATAAATATTTGAGACCTATTTAATATATTTATATACAAAAAATTTTGCAATCCGCAAAAATTTACATACGTCATCATCACATCATTGTTATCAAAAGTTATGTTACATGGTAAAAAAAATTAATTAATCATACATATTATATATAAATTAACTAAAAATAATATTATTTTAATGGTCTATCATACATTATTATAGTATACTATACTTTGTTAAACGGGTCGACTCGACCTGGACACGATCCTTATTTAGATACGATAAATAAATACGTCACATTTAAAACATCAAGATTTTTTACTCGAACACATTTAGACAGAGCACGTTTAAACAACTGATATCATAATTAGACAGCACTAATAACACGTGCTACTTTGCCGCGCAATCAGGGATGGGTTTAGGGAACATAAGGGTGCGATCACCCCCTGAAGTTAGGAAAATTTTTAATATACTATACATATTTTACTTAAATCTGTCCAATTTTTTTATTGAACTATCTTATTTTGCTATTCCTAAACTAGTTATGTTAGTATCTTATAGAGTTTCGCCCCCTTGAACTCGTATGTTAGCATTTTATAGAGTTTCACTCTTCTGAACCAAGTTTTTTGGATCCGCCCCGTGTGCAATCAGAGACCAGCTAGAGACACAGCTATCACATGCCCTGTTGGATTTTTCTGCGCCTTTCATTGCAGCCCCGTCTAAAAGCGAAGGGTACGAACACTCATTTTCCAAGTCACCGACGAATACAACTCCGACAATAAAAACCCTTTCGGAGTGTATTATTTGTATATTATGAATATGTAAAGTAAATTAAATTTGATGTAAATTCGATACATAAGGTTAGTGGGGGAATGGTGATTTAGCCACGTGGAGTGGCTATTTTTCTTATAACGAGTTTATTTTTCTCAATCCATGAATATTCCATGAACTCATGGATCCATCATGCACATGTACCAGCAATCTCAGCAAGAGCTATACGCTCAATGAGAATTAAACCTCCTATTCATGTGAACTTTCTCAAAATTTGGATGCACGTTATATTCATTTAAATGAAACCTTAAGAATTGAGTAGGGCTATTACTTGTAATAAGGAGAAATAAAATTATTCTTTACTATTCCTTGGATTTTATACTTCTACCTCTCTTTTTTAAAAAATATAATTTAAAATATTTATATTTGTAATTATTTTAATTATTTATTATTTTGATAGTTTTTTATTTCCCCCTTCCAATTTCTTCCGATCAAATAAATCAATCACATTAAAACTTAATTTTTACTTCTTACCTATTTTATTTTTTTAATTTTTTTTTAGCCAACCAGGAGAGATTTATCCCAATTCATGGTAGCTAGAGCCGGCCACTCTGAGCAGGCCCAGTACGACACAATTTGTCGGGTAGAACGACATGACCCAAAAACTACAAAATTGAGGAAAACCATTCCGATACCGCACCGTCAACAGGCTAAAGCCATTAGATAGGGCAGTTTTGGCACGATAAATACGATTACTTTTTGGGTCGATATGGTCCGATAACATCATGGCGGTCTAATAGCCCGATATGGTGACAAATTATCGAACTATTGCACTGTAAATGCACCATATACAGAGGGTCCCAACATGTCACAATAATTTTTGGGCCGTTACCGCGATGAGGATCAGCTGAAGACCGGTTTTACGGTGCTCGGTCGAAAATTGTTGGCCCTCATTTAATCAGACCTAAAATATTAGCGTACGAAAAAGGAGAACAGTAATAATAATGATCCAACAATTCTACTACGTAATGTTCGGATTTTCGTGTTTAACCGCGAACATGTTTTAAGAATTGAGTCGGTACCAAAAGTATAGTGTAGTTCAAGAAACGTGCGTCAATCAAGTGGGTTAAAAGAGCTCATTTTAGCAATTTTGCATAGAGTTGGACTCGAACTTGTAATTTCGATCTCATCATGACAGAGAGTTTTGAAGTCATTAGACCACCGCCCTTGGTGGTAATTAGACTTAAAATCAAATGTTGGAGGACTGAGTGTTCAAATTTTAAAAGCTGAAAAGGGCAGATAAAGCGGAACTTGTTCAGTTGAGAAAATAAAACATGAGAGTGCTGGAATTTCCGGAATTATTTGAAATTTGTTTCTTGCTGATTAATATATTTGATATTTGGTTGACTTAATAATACGAAATTGGCCCAAAAATATCATACGAAATTATTCTTTCTATTTTTTGCACAACCACCTCTGTATTATATATGTATATATGTATACTGGTCACCTGATCTGTGCTACGCACTGTAAGTATCATTGAACACGAAGCAAATAGTGATACACATAAAATATGATCTATGAAAACTAAAATAAAAAGCAGAAAGGAGAGTTTATTCACAGGCGATCATGTACCCAGTACCAACCATCAACCTATATGACCTATTGCTGGAATGAATTACACATTGGATTGGATAAATAGTAAAAGGATTCAGGCACCATCAACCTTTAAGGTTAGGTGAAATGAATATGATATATATACAATTCTTATAAAAATTCATGAGACCAGAGGAACTATCCTGTATTCAGTCGTAGCCATTGGTGAAGGAATTGTGAGATGTTCATGAGTCTATATAGAATAAACTCCATATTATATAAAAAAAAATTAACCATCATCACCTATAAGTTGATATTTTTCAGTGACTTATATGGTTAGAATATGTTTGGGACTGTGATGATTAGTGAGGGGAAATTCAGATCCGCCATATAAAAGAAACCCTTCCTCTTGTCTCGTCCAACGACGGGCAGCTCAGTCCAAGTCAATAGTTTATTTTTGTGCTAACTTTCATAATAAAAAATAATTATGAGAAAAATAATTAATTTAGTGGTACCGTTCGTGACTTAAGACAAACAGATTTCGAGTTCGATTCTCATCAAGTGCATTCTCTATACTCTTTTATGCCCTCTTCCTTTTATCCTCATCGTGACACACATGCCTCCTTTGTACAAGAGAGTATTATGTGTAATTGTATCATCATATGTTACTGCTTACGAGGCATCACCGACTAATAATATCAAGTTAAAATTTTCAGAACTCTTTTATAAAATCTAAAATTGAAAAAAAATAAAATTGGTTAATTTTATTTATTATTATCACCACATAAACACTGTCACGTAATGATAATATTAGATGTAAGACTCCCTTTTGTACACCAAAGAAAAGATAATTATTAAGGGAGCGTAACAGTTTTGACATATTTAATACTTTGATATAAAAATAAAAAATTAAAAAAACTCATTTCGGCAGTGCAACAACTTTTAAACTTTTTTTAAAAATGTAATACTTCCATATATTTGACTTGAAATCTAATAATCATATCGTGCTCTTTTTTCACTCGTGATATAATAAGCTAAAATTATTGTCAATTTTCTATGAAAATAAAAATAAAAAAAAAAACTAAATAACGTGAGTCCATTCAAGCTATAAGATATTTGCTTTCCTTTGCAAAAAATTCGGGTTCGAATTTTTGTGAATAAAGAAAATTTATATTAGAAAGTTTTACTCTTTAATGGACCGATCTTGCTCGAGCTGAATTTAATTAGTAGTCAATAAATTTCTGAATAAACGTGGTTAGAAGAAACCAAAGGAGAATGAGCAGAGGAAGATTCAGCCGCCACCTCCTCCCCGCTTACGAGATCATCCGGCCCGGCTTTTCTCCGTCCCGCCTCTCAGTCGAAAGAGATGGCCCCAACCACCGACAGCAGTAGTTTTTTTTTTTTTGATCAGAAAAGAAAATATATATATATGCTCACTAAGGTTTTTACAGAACTTCAGTTATCTGCAAATCATAAGAGGGGACAGATACACCTGCTTGACAAAGTTGGTGAGCTAGCTTGTTTCTTTCTCTTGGTACCCAACATACATCCCAATCAACAAAGGAGGATTTACAGTGAGATAGATCAAAAAGAACGCCAGAAATTTCCCAGGGCGGTTGTTGGAGTCCTCTGGCTGCAAGCACAATCTGTTGCGCATTTGAGAAGATTGAGACGGACCTCCATTGCCGTTGCTTAGCTACCCTGGTGGCCAGTAGAACTGCCATGGACTCAGCCTGCTGTGACGAAGTCGCCTCAGTTTTCTGGGTCCAATATGCCTTGAGTCCACCATTAGCAAAAGCTATCCCAGCTAAACAAATCCTTCCCGGTGACCATGCAGCATCCACAAAAATTACTATCCTTCCGTTATCATGTTCAAGAGAGGGTGATACTGAAGGGGAAAAGCCCTTAGTCAGACTTAAGGCATTTATTTCTTTGTCATAGGAAATTTCTGTACTAGTATTGACATGTTCTAGGAATTTGGTGTTACCCGACAGCAGTAGTTAAGTAGTCTAAATCACACTCTTATATAATTTGATGATGTCGAAATCACATATTTGAGTCTCACTCTGAACAATATTATCTTAAGAGATTCTTGAGCCTATGTCTTGGAGGATACTGGCTTCTTAGATTCTACTAGTTCTTTTGTGGTGCTATGCTGACCGGGCCAGCAATAGTACTAGATATTTAGTTCGTCTGATTTGTTCTCGGTTGAATACGAAAGTCCGAAAATTACTTAACTGGAATGGTTAGGCCGCTACTACTATTATTATCCTTTCACTTATACTATTAGAAACATATATATAAATGGACAGCTCCTTCCCATACTTCACCACAGGCCCAGAAAAACTCATTGCGGCAAGTCCTCAGAAAAACACACACAAAAGTAGAAACACTTGCGGAGAGGATGAGTTCGAAATTTGTGCTGGTAATGTTGCTCCCTGCGATGGCCCTGAGCAATAGCGGAGCAGCTTCCAAGCCTTTGCAGTATTTCTGTGTTGCTAATTTCGCCAGCCCAGGGTCGTCAGCATCATATGTCATGTCGTGTCTTGACTTTCCAGTGAAAAGAGAGTCAATAGTGCCTCAGAAAAGGGATATAAAAAAATTATCAACGTCAGCCTTTGACACAATTGAATTGAAAAGAGTGGAATCGAATGAATATTTTTAGTATTTTATTTTATATATTTTACTCAATGTTACTCTTACGAATTGTTATGTGCATTGCAGCAATAGATTAAATTTTCTTCTCATCTTAGAAAAATGAAGATTTCCTAAAAGGAGTTTAGTAATATTTATTTCCTTGTAGTTTCAAGAAAAAATGTAAAGAACCAGGGAAAAGGCACTTATTATATAAAAAAAGTTGTTATAAAATCTTTAAAAAGTTGACACCGATAATATAAACAATTAATTAACTGCTAATGGTATTAGCAATCGTTGACGTGGCGCTTACGTGGTTGCTGACTCGGAAAATTGATTGAAATAGCCTTAAAAATTTTAGGAGAAAAGCACCAACGGTATATGAAAAGTTTAGCTAATATTACACTATCATATAATATCTTGAAAATATTATAAAATTGTATAAAATATTTAAAGTTGTATTAGTATTTTATTTTGTTGGATATTTTAAAGTTTCTAATGACACATTATTACTAAGATCATTGTCACTGTCATCAATACAATAATTAGGATCATAATTATAATAATTATTATTAAAGTGATCATTATTAGTAATTTGTTGTTTTTGATAATATTTAAAATAGAGATAATGATATCGGAAATTCTATACGTTTTTTGATTCTTGCAAGTGAGTCCCAAATATTTAAAAATGTTAAATTAAGTCCTATATGTTGTCTGCGTTACAACATCGAGTACTTTCCGTTACTTACCGTTACTTCAAGCTGACGTGTATTAGTGTCACGTCAGCACCACATTAGCGCCATGTCAACATAAAGTAACGGTAGATGATGAAAAGGACTCAATGTTGTAACGTGGACAACATATAAGACTCGATTTAATACTTTGAAATATTTAGGACTCACTTGTAAGAATCAATAAACATATAAGACTCCCGGTATCTTTATCTCATTTAAAATGCATATGTTAGTAAACTAAAAAAACCTAACCCAAGAAAAAATTGTCTAAAGATCGAGTTTAGAACTTTCTAGTCATAATAACAAAAATAACACCTGATTCTTAGTCTATGTCATCGGATAGACTATATACAATAATTTTTTTATTAAGCATTGGGAGAACGTTAAGACAAGTAACTCATCTCTCTCATCTGTGACTATGTGGTTTCTCGGAGTAGTTATCATGACAGCCTTAATCTCCCTCCTCTCTTAGGCATGTTGAGACGAAGAAGATTGTTGCTGCAAATCTGATCGTTGATGATCACGAAAAATGAGAATGTCTGAGGGAAAAAGAAGATTGATGGGCTTAAGATTTTATTTACAAAAAAAAATATATAAGAATAATAATAATTTTAAAATTTATACTATCCTATAACATTTTGAAAATTTTATACCATATTTTAACATTAATCATACTTTTTATATTATTGGTACTTTTTACCAAGATTTTTACTGCAATGTCATTCAATTTTCCAAGTTAGCATCTATGTAGGCGCCACGTCAGCAATTGCTAACAGCTAACGGATAATTAACAGTTTGTATAATTTATATCAACATTTCAAAAATTTTATACGATTTTGTAATATTTTAAAAATTTTGTGTCATATTATAATATTAATCAAATTTTTTATACCATTTATGCTTTTTTCCCTAAAAGAACTATTAGTTTTCTATATGTGCTATACATTTTACCTTGTGAAGCTAATTTCATTCAATTTCTTCCCATTCTTTCCAATCAAACATACCTTCTATTTGTTTTAAGGTTTCCATTACGTCTATTTCATTCTGAACTGGATTAATCCACTAACATAATTGTCTCCATTTACGACGCTCAACCATATAGTAAACTTTATTAACTAAATCACCTCCTTGTATCATCTCGATTTCAGTTCAGCTAAATGGCTTTGCCTGCATTGGACTCAAAGCGAGCAAAGGCCAACCATTTATCCTTCAGCGGGCTCCATGTGGCCAAGAACACGTCAAATTCAGCCGGCTCCACCGTGACACCCGTCCTAGTTCGACAGCCCCGGCCAGAACAGTGAACACTCTTGGCATTTCCACGGCTCGAATCGACTTCGCCCCCAAGGGAGTTGTCCAGCCCCATACCCATCCTCGAGCCTCTGAAATCATCATGGTCATGAAAGGCACCCTCAATGTCGGGTTCATCACATCAAATCCAGAGAACAGGCTCATGGGCAAGATGCTCCAGAAGGGCGACGCCTTTGTGTTTCAACAGGGGCTCGTCCATTTCGTGCAGAATGCGGGTTCTGGGAAGGCTGTCTCGATCTCTGTACTGAGCAGCGAGAATCCGGTAGTCATTCTTATTGCAACCTCTGTCTTCGGATCTACCCCACTTATTACCAATGACATTCTTGCTAAGGCTTTCAGGGTGGACAAGAGAGTAATCGGTCAACTAGGGGTGTGCGCGGAAACTGGTTCGGAATGAACCACACCAGAACCAAATTGGAACCAAACAGAAAAGAACGGATTCAATTTTGAACCAGTTCTATTTCAATTTAATTTTTAAAATAAAAATTAGTTCAATTAATTTATAAATTCAATAAATAGATTCGAATCGAACCGAATTACTTTTAGGCTTTGTTTGGATGGAGGTGGAAGGAGGGTTATGGAGGGGGGTTTATGGAGGGTTACACTTAACCCTCGTTTGGCAAAATAGGAAGTTTATGGAGGTGTAAGTTCAGCCCTTGTTTGGGAAATTAAAATAAGATGGTTATGGAGGGTTATGGAGGGTTGTTTTCAACCCTCCATAAACCTTTTCAAGCAAACATTTCAACCCCCAAATTGGGGGTTACGGATGGTTGAAAAACTCTCCGTGATGTTTACCTTTAAAAATATCAGTAACCTTCCACCTCCATAACCTTCCATAAACCTCCATAACCCTCCACCTCCATAAACCTCCTCACCCCTCAATCCAAACAAGCCCTTAAAAAAAATTTATCATCATCATCATCAAAGATACCCAATTAATCTTAGGAAGTAGGAACCCTGATTTTCCCACGCCTCTTCCTTCTTCGTCTGCACTTCTTCTCTGCCTCCTCCTCTTCCACTTCGCGGCAAATTCCGGCGTGCAGGTGAGTTTCCATCTCCTTCTCCTTCTCCTTCTCCTTCTTCTTCGCGATGGACTCCAACATGCAGGTGAGCTTCTTCTTCTTGTTCCTGTTCACAATGGGCTCAACGTGTAGGAGCTTCAGGAGGGAACGAACGATCTCCTTCTCGAGTCCCTTGTTGGCCTTGTCAGGAGGCGGATGGGGGCGCCTAGGAGGAGC
This sequence comes from Lagerstroemia speciosa, assembly GCA_037672795.1. Lineage (NCBI taxonomy): Eukaryota > Viridiplantae > Streptophyta > Magnoliopsida > Myrtales > Lythraceae > Lagerstroemia > Lagerstroemia speciosa. Next base: position 4,069,674 of record CM075301.1, read on the forward strand.
TCGAGGCTTTAGTTGCTGATGATGAGGTGCGGCAGAGCCACCTTGAGTCCCTTTTTGGCCATAGCGGAAGGCAGATGGTGGACGGGGTGGCTGTGAGGAACTCGAGTCTTCAACTGCTTGCAATGTGGAGGTACGGCATAGCTCGAGCCTTCACCCGGGCGTTCACCTCCGTGTCTGATGAGAGAGGAGAAATTTTAGATCAGTTGATCTGCACCGCAATTTGTTGATTTGTAACTTTTCTTAAACTTCTTTGTTTTGCACAATGGGCCTAGGTGTCCGGCCCGGTAGATGCCTTTGGGCTCTACTGAATGGCCAGTGGTTGTTTTAAAAAATTAGAGTAATTCGGTTTGGTTCGTCCGTTTCAAAATCTATCTGAACTAAAACGAACTGCTTCTAAAACAGTTCACTTCGAACCGGTTAACTAAACTGGTTCAAAGCAATTCAATTTTTTTTTAACTTATAGTTCAGACTCACTATGTTGAACCGAATAGAACTAATTTATGTAGTTCGATTCGGTTCGAAACCGATTCGACCCTAAACTGATTCTTGCACACCCCTACGGTCAACTCCAAGTGCAGTTTAATTGAGGACAGGAAAGTCGGTCAGTTTGTCGAGAAAGCGTTATGTTAACGGTGTTAGTTATTTTTTATTTTAGATTTTATAAAATACTCCTAAAATTTAGCTAAATATTGAGCATTATGTGTGGTGAGAATTCTAATTACAGATGAATTATAAATTAAATTTCTGTTACGTAGTTTGATTATTATTTGAATCCGTAATAAGATTCATTGAATCTCTATTTACTATTCGTAAGTAATAGGGATTACATACGATCATATATTTCATTACAATACCTTATATGAATAAGGGGTTAATTTACAAAATAATGTTAACTTTTTAAAATTCTAATTTTGTTGAATAATTTTTTAATATTAATTTCTTACTTAACAAAACATTTCTTTACTGCTTTTGTAATATATAATTGAATTTCATTTTTATAAAATATTGAAATTATGAGAAAAATTATATACTTTTTACCCAGTTGGCAATGAATTCTTAAAATTAATTTAATTTCTTTTATTTTACTTATAACATATACATCTTTACAAATATATCTCTTTATTTTTTATTATATAACTTCTAAGGTTATTTTCGTTGTTTATATTCATAATCAAATTAAAACTTTATATTTGTAAAGTAAAATTTTCCCAATCATAAATTTTTCTTATTATTAAAATTTGAATCCGAGATCCTATTTAAAAAGAGGATATATCGAACCATCTCATTCAACTCATATTAGTAGATTTATGTCAAAAAGTTCATTATGAATGTACTCTTTGGGTCCGGGCAAAAGGGATGCCCAATTCTATGAACTATATTAGTATTTTAATAGTATTATATTAATAAATAAATATTTATATTAATTATTCAATTTATCTTATATTTATGACTGAATTAGTGATTAAAAAGAAAAGGAGGACGAAGAAAGAGCAGAGAGGAGAAAGGGTTCGAGATGTGTTGTGTCGGACGAAGTTAGGTCAGGTCAGACGTAGACACGACATCAGCTTCATCTCCTAGGGTCAGTGCTTCATTCCCATCCCAGCAGTGTTCCCTGGTCTTGTCAAATCAAAGTAACATTCAGACAATTTAATTCGCATGCATTTCTGTTCTGTCTAATGAATTATATTTATATTATTTTTTCTACTACTGAGATCATAAAATTAAATATTTAATTTATTAATTTTTGGCGAAAAATATACCGTCGCATCAAATTTTATCGTATGGATTTTTATTAATTCGCATCAAATTTAATTAATAAATTAAACATTTAATTTATTAATTTTTGGCCAAAAACATTTTTTCATTCTCCTCAAGAAATGAAAGACTGGAGTTTTATCATCTTCTCGACTTGCAGACACCCACTAAGGTTTGTCGATTTGAGAGAGGGAGGGATGAGAGCCTTAATTAGTGGGATGTCCAGCAGCATATACGCAGATCATACGATCCACAGCTGAATGGCGCAAAAGGGGTTTTGCGTTGACTCCATGTCCCATCCTGCGTTCCACCACCGCAAATGGAAACTTTTCCTTGTGGTGGACTTACTCAACCCGCAATCTCCCACATAAAACAAAAGGTAAAAATGTAATCAAACTTGCTTCTGGTCGTGGAAGAATGAATTACATCTTAGCTCTGTCTTGAACAACGTAAATTATATAATTTCTTAACTTTTCATTCTATCTTTGTTATTCCCATGATCATAGATCAACGAGGACAATTTTAAAATTTGATAAAACTTGAACTCCTTAAAAATAATGGTGATGGTTTTTTTTTCCTTCTATACCACGTACTGTTCTGAAATTTAATGGGTTCTCACGAATTCAAATTCGAGTTTAGAAAACTCTTCAAATCACAACAAAATGGTCTTGTAATGATAAAATTCCTAGCTTATGAAGAAAATTGTAAGTGAACCAAGTCCGCATAGCTGATCTAGTGAATTTGATTAATAATTATTCAACACAATATCGAAATGCATCATGACACCCTGATAAATTAAATATTAAAAAAGATTGAAGTGGACGATATGATATTTTATGTTAATGGATCAAATAATCATTTGAGCGAGTAAAAGAATTGAGTGATAAGATTGAAGTGGATGATATAAAAAGTCTCTTCATCTCCTCAAGAGAGCCTTTAGTGTAACGGGTACATTGAGTGATAGTATTACTGTAATATCACGAGCCAATAGAATTAGTTATTTTTAAGATTTTTTTAATAAAACCTAAAAGAAAAGAAATAATTCTAGATTTAATTGACTCGTGACACTATATAAACACTGTCACGTGATATATCATTTACATATAAGGCTTTCCACAGCTCCTTACGCTTTCCATCTATTTTCTTGCCTAACTTTCTTTTCTTTTACCGTAAGAGGTCAGAGCTACCACTGGTAACCTATTTTCGACATCTCTGTTGTGGTGGTATGGATCTTATATATGCAGCTGACATGCATTGAGTTTGTACACAGCAAAAGAGCAGTTCGTACTTCGCAGTCGATCTCGAGGAATAACTCAGCTACACAGCTACATGGAAATTAGCCGTCAGTGTCCGCTAACAAGCTTTGTTATTCTCGTTTCGTCATCTCTCTTTGCAACACTCACTTTCGGTGAACCATACGATGATTTCCTGCACTGCTTGTCCCGTAATTTGCCAAACACTAGCTCCATCTCCCGAGTCGTTTACACTCCCATCAACTCGACCTACTTATCGGTCTTGGACTACTCAATACATAACCTGAGGTTCCGAGCACCTTGTTTCCTGAAGCCCTCAATCATCGTCGCCCCGGTTGAAGTCTCCCAAGCTCAAGCAACTGTCTACTGTTCTAGAAAGTACGGTCTCCAGGTACGAGTGCGAAGTGCGGGCCATGACTACGAGGGCCTCTCCTACCTCTCGAGTGTCCCATTTGTCATTCTCGATCTTGTCATTCTCCGAGCAATCACGGTTGACACGGAGAATGGCACAGCCTGGGTGCAGGCCGGGGCGACTCTCGGGGAACTTTACTATAGTATTGGTGATAAGAGCAGGACCTTAGGGTTCCCTGCCGGAACCTGTCCCACTGTCGGAGTCGGCGGCCACCTCAGTGGTGGCGGCCATGGAATGATGCTGCGAAAGTACGGTCTTGCTGCAGACAACATCATTGATGCACAGGTTACGCTTTCCACATTCCTTCCCTCGTCGAAAAGCAATCTACTCAACGAATAAATAATTCATAACCCATAAAATTAGTGACTTTTAGTTTGACTTTTGATAGAAATAGTGAACATGGAGGCGGCTTTATGTTTCGATGGCACTCGAGCGCATATACGTCTGTATGTTTTGTCTTTCTGTGACTGGAGAGAGAGAGAAGCACTGCGCTTGCGATTAGTGAGCCACGAGGTGAACTGCGCATTTGTTTCGTTTTTTACCTCCGAATTGACTCTCCTGCTTTTTTCATTTAGCCTTATAAAATAAGGACACATATATGTGGAAAGGGATAGAATGAGAGAGAATAATGGACAATGGGAAGTTCCGTTGATGAAAATTAAACATAAGATATCCTAATTTCAGGTCGGAGATGGTACTATTACATTAAACACCATTTCCGAATAGCCGAACTGACTGTGGCTTGATCTTGATTAGTCAAGACTCGTTGAGTTCCGAAAATCATTTGTTCAAACCGAAAGAAATAGCTGAACCAACTACAAGTCAATTTCATTTTTCTACCACCGATAATTTTTTTGTATATGGAATCGTCAACAACTTTCACCTTTTCTGATTATTTATCATATGTTACATTTTTCATTAAAAATAATGTCTTTACTTTAATGGAAATTAAAATCACTTAAAATATCCCTTTTTTCTTCCTTCTTTAATAGGGCCAATAGCCCAAATAGCCACGAAACTGAGGTGAATTTACCAAAAATAAAGGACAAATTGGTATTTTAACTCAATTTAATAGTTTTTTTAAAAGAAAACGTAAAATATGGTAGATTGTGAGAAAAATTAAAGTTGATGATTATTTTATATGCAAAAAATTATTCATGGTAAAGAGTGAAATCCACCTGCAGTTTAGGGTTATTCGGACTATGTACCTTTTTATATATTAAATCTCACATAGACTAAGTCAAAAAAAATAACTTTGAATTTTGCAAGGGAACTAGATACTAAAATATATAAGTTTAGATTTTTGAATGAAAATGATTCAATATTTTATTAAAACTCACTATCAATTATATAATATCTTAGTGTCTATACCTCCACAACCTCTAATATATGTAGGGGCTTTTTATTGGCAATCTCATCTAAACCCAATTGACGGCTTAATCTAACATAAGCTTGGCAATCTGCTTACAGTAATTAGAGTCCACGTTAAATCTCCTGTGGGTGGAAATGAATAGGACCTCTCATAAGACCCGCTACCGACTCTTTTTGGGCATCTCCAACAGTTTTGTATTGCAATTTTTATTAACAGATCTAAAGTTCACCAAAGTTCTAGCCTGATCCACCCAAAGGGCCAAGCCCTTCATTCTTCATAGCAATATTTTCTCATTTTTTTGGCAGATAATTGATGTCAATGGCAAGCTGCTCGATCGAGAGTTAATGGGAGAGGACCTTTTCTGGGCCATCCGAGGAGGTGGGGGCAACACATTTGGGGTGGTTGTCTCGTGGAAGGTCAGGCTTGTTCTTGTTCCGGAGACTGTCACCGTCTTTAGCATCTACCGAACCCTAGACCAGAATGTTACAAATCTAGTCCACAAATGGCAATACGTTGCAGCCCAAAAAATGCCAGATGAACTGTATGTTAGGATCATGTTTGAGGGCAGCATTGAAGCAGATGGGAATAAAACAATTAAGTCCAACTTTCAATCCCTGTACCTTGGCGGAGCAAGTGAGCTCCTGGATGTGATGGGCTCAGTCTTCCCGGAGCTCAAACTGACGAGGGAGGACTGCACTGAGATGAGCTGGATCAATTCAACTGTCTATTTCGCTGGGTTCCCGGGCTATCCCTTCGAGATCCTACTAAACCGGAGCTCGGATACAAAAATCCATTTCAAGAACAAGTCGGACTTTGTGAAGGAGCCAATATCCAATCTCGTGCTAGAGGAGATTTGGAACTGGATGTTCAAGGAAGACCCGGGAGTCGCAATGATGATATGGAGCCCTTATGGAGGGATAATGAGTGAGATTTCTGATTCCGCCATTCCTTTCCCTCATAGGGCCGGCAACATATTCGACATCCAGCTCAGTGTCGGTTGGACAAGTGGGTCAGTCGAGCAGTCCTCCAGGCACATTGCCTGGGTCAGGAGCTTCTACCATTTCATGGCACCTTATGTCTCGAAATCCCCAAGATCTGCTTATATAAACTACCGGGACCTTGACATCGGGATGAACAACGAGTTTGGTAACACGAGTTACTGGCAAGCAAGGGTATGGGCCACGAAGTATTTCGGTAACAATTTCGACCGGCTGGTGAGGGTGAAGACTGTGGTTGATCCAAGTAATTTCTTTAGAAATGAGCGGAGTATTCCACCGATGCTCTTGGATGATGGAATGTTGGAGTCGATATAGTTCACGGGCACATTGTCTCTAAAATAGTCCTTGCTAGTGTGTAGAGGTTAAGAGAGTTTTCCTTATAACATGTATGCCACATAATATATATCATAAGATAGTTGATTTTCATATATTAGCAAGTTATATATAATTTATCAGATATTTATTACTTTTTTACTGGTTTATTAAAAATATATTAACTTGTAATATATATCACATGTTATCTCAAGAAATAAATATGTGGGGTTATATTGTCCAGCTGGCACTTAGAATTATCAATAAATTTGTTTTTAAAAATAATATATAAATTGAAAATATACGAATAGGGAAAGGCTACATAGAGTTATGGAGGGATCTTATCAAAAAATTTAGTTATTGATATTTGCATTTGCTTCGTAAATTTAATTACAGCAAGATGAAATTACTGTTGATATAGTGCACTGAGTCCAACCGTACTTGATCAAATTTGAATTTAATTAAAGATTTTCATCTAATTCAATCTATCTTTTATTTATGAGGTGAAAAAAAGTCCTTATTAACTGTCATATGTTGATTTGTATTTTATTGACTGAGATGAAATTCATGTACTAGGATAATGATTTTAGGGTATTAACAAATCATGTTTTTGAAACATATAATAGTAAACCATAATTTAAAAATGTTCTAATTATATAATCACTGAGTAGATGATTAATAAGCTAGCACGATTAGTGCACTCACTACATAATATATGTTATGCGTACCTAATCTAATAATTACTTATTACTGAAAAAAATCTTATATTTACTTTATGAGAAATTATTAATGTGATAATATATGTGCTCATTATAAAATGAGATTATTATTAAATTCACTTATTTGAGAAAAGTTTAATGAATTCTTATTTAAATATTAATAGGCAATTTCTCATAATTGGGTGCAAATAGCCAACTAACAGTAAGAAATGTGACATATTACTTAGTCCGCTTGCCTTACCATGAAGATGGGGCCAATTGAGATGACCTACTTAGGTCAAGGTATCACTACCATTCCGGTCATAAATGTAATTTCTTGATCGAGATTTAAATAATATCCTCGAAAATTAAAATTTCCTAAAATAATTGTTTCGGGAAGAATAGAAAAATACTAAAAAAGAGAGAAAATAAAAATGGGATATGCACATTTTCATGTAGAGAAATTTGAACCATCCTCAAAAAAATTAGAAACCTTGTTAGTTTGAATTTTTAAGATTATATATATAGTATAGTTTATCTTTTAAAAAGCATAAAAATGATAAAATGGAAAAAATAAAAAAATAAAAAATTTTTATTGGTAAGATGGGAAATAACTAGAAACTGAGTTGTGAAAAATCTCAATGATGAAATGGGTTGTCAAAAATTTGATTTTATGAACTTTTTCCATGGTTTTAGTTCAGTCGAGCCCCTGATAATTATGTCTGATTTAGAGTAGTCCTAGATATTTGTAGAATCTATAGAATATTCCTTGAACTTTTTGGAGTCTTACGAGTCGCCCAAGATGTTTTTACCAAACTTCTCAGCTCATTCCAGAATTTTTGCAAAATTACAGATCACTCCCTGCAGTTTTATTTGCTTGAAAACAAGTTTTGGCATTTGGAAGTTTAATATCCAAACTTTCCCAGGTGTTTTTAATGAGTCCAAAAATTTTTATGGGCCCCAGAACTTCCTGAAATGCTTCAAATAAGTCCTCAGGATACTTTCAATTCTCTCAAAGCTTGACCAAATCTTTCTAGAATTTTTACTCAAGTCCCTAAGCGATTTAATTCAATTTCCGCCTGGTTCCCTAAATTTTGGAAACTAACTCCCTAATTTTTAAGTTTTTTTAGAATTATCCTAAGATGAATAAATTGATCGCACTTGATTTCATCAATGGTATTGGGTGGTGATGATTGAAGTAATTGTTCAACTGTGTATGGAATTGGGGAAAATACATGCATTTGAGTGCACCAATGTAATGGGGTGGGTAATAATAGAGAGAGACAATAATGAATGTGTGTAATTCCGATAATAGTAGCACCCTTTAATTTCTGCACATAGATTAGGACAATTAGTGGCATGTTAGCAACGTGGTACGGATTGTCGAATTACATTGTGGACCATCGATTAGAATTTCGATCAGAGAAAAAATTGGACAGAGTAGAATGTGCAAGCAAACAATTGACCTAGACTTAGGGATGGATACTAAGTTTGAGCATATTTTAGCTCTTGAGTTTAAAGATACGTGATAGAATCTCCAGACTCAAATCTCTGTTCTAAGACCGATAAAATCATAGGTGGTTAGGACCATGATCACTTAATGAATTAAACGCCCAAAAAATATTAATAAACAGTTTAGTGGCGAATCCAGTTCAATCTCGATTAAAGTTCCAAGTTAGATCTCATTTGTATCTAAACTAATTCTTTTTCAAGTCAGAATTTTCAACGTCTAACATCGCAAAATCGTACTTTCTTAGCAAGCCAACCACCTTTATACCTAGTCGGTTAGTAAGGGCAAGTCCATTATAAGCCAATACTAATGTAATATTTAAGGTGTAAACCACCCCTTGATGCATTGCATGAAAAGATCCACTCTCGATGTCGGTTAACTTAGAGTATGCTTTCTCTAATATGATGTCCAATTCCTCTCTTGAATTTATTGCGATCTCATAATAAATCAAGTAAAAAAAAAAGCATTAACATGAGAACAATATAAATAAAACATAGAAATATAATATAAACAATATCCAAGAGGGACCGAACATGATTTAAAATATCAAATTAGAAACTTCTTTCCAATATTCATCCTACTTTAACTAGAGATTTCTCATTTATACTAAATGGAACGCATAGGATGTTCTCCTTATCAATTGCTCATCACTTCCGTAAGAGTCCTATTGGGAGAATAAGCTACGCATGCATCAAAAAGTCTTGTTAAGGAATGGAATAAAACAATGATTTATTAATTATAATGTACTGTGATAATTTTAGGTTTAAGAATTGCTTATACGTAGGAGTGCTCTGGTCCAGGTATCTTGTATTTTTCACCAAACTCGGGCTCTACCATGTATAAGACCGATTCCTAATTTTGGGATATGGACTTTACCTTGTTAAATCTTCGACCGGTTCCCACCAAGTGAACCTAAAATAGGAAATTACGAGATCTTTGGTCTTGCTGCTATAATATCATCAAGACCGTAAAATTGACATATTTTTTTTTTGGTTTTCATTATAATGCATAATATTTGCAGCATATGATCAACATATAAAATGCCTCAAATCAATTTTTTTTTAATAATAAGAGGTTATATTATATTAAGCTAAACCATACTGGTTCATACATGAGATGGTTCACTGGGTATAGACTCCAATACAGTCCTCTATAATGATAAACAAAGGATCCTTAGGGGATGTCAAAATAAAGGACATTCCTAGGTGCAATTGAGTCACGAGCATATTGTGCAAGCCAGTTCACGACACTGCTCGTTAAAGATACTTTATGATTATTTAGGATATAAAATATTTGGTAGTAAGATTGTATCAGTCAATTATGTTACTTATTATCCGTAGAATGTGGTGATATTAGATTTAGAGATTATTATGATATTCTAAATTATTTATTTCCCAATTCATTTGATATTCGGAGCCTATATATAGACGGGTTGCTAATATAATCATTGTGTCAACCAGTTATTCTAATAAAATTAGACTCTCGTGATTTGAGATTATATCCGACCATGTTTATATCTCTATTAATATCTCTACTCTCAGCCTCTCTTATGAATTGCATAAAATTTATCATGGTATCATAGTAAGTCAATCTTGGCAAGTTCAATGTGCAAGAAGATCGAGATGTTGATATGATGACGAAGATAAGATATTTGAAACTAAAAAGGCTCAAGTCATCCTCTGGCATCTAGAGCAAAAGAATGGAAGACTTAAGCCGGTTTTCAAACATCTAAAGGTAAGAAGCCTCAGGCATGTTGTTTCTCAACCTCTCAAGCGGAGATGCTCAAGTTGATTTTAAAAGTCAAGTCGGTACCATCAAAATTGATTATGTGCAAGATGCGTATTCCGCTGCACTGCATGCTCATCTTGAGGGGAGTGTTAAAGATACTTTATGATTATTTAGGAAATAAAATATTTGGAAGTAAGATTGTATCAGTAAATTATGTTAGTTATTATATGTAGGATTTAGTGAGATTGGATGTAGATATTATTATGATATCCTAAATTATTTGTTTCATGTTTTATTTAATATTCAGAGCCTATAAATATGTGAGTTGTCTGATATAATCGTTGAATCAGTCAGTAATTCTAATAAAGTTAAATTACCGTGGTTTGAGATTATATCTGAGCATATTTATCTCTGCTAATATTTCTAATCTTATCATCTCTCATGAATTATATAAAATTTGTCACCGTTCGCCTCCCTATAGAGACATGTCACTCGAACCGCTTAAAAATCCAGATAGATTCTCATGCAATTAGAGATAAAAGATGAGAAAGTAAAATTGTTTTTAGAAGGGCCCCAATAGAGTCGACAACTACCTTCACATGCAAATCGACTTGTATCAATTGGATGCCAAGGTCCCGAGCCATGGTGAGTCCTTTTCATAGGGCGTACAGCTCAGCCAACAGGCTGTTCGATGCCTCAATTCATTTATTTCATGAAAAAAGCGACTTCAATTATTATGCTGTCACGTTGCCTCTCTTTTTGAGGCTCCATGTGACCAATCTCGGGGCACTCAACTCCGACTAAATATTCAGCATACAATATATAATAAATTTATTAGGTAAATCTTTCTCAGATTTTAATATGTGTAAGATTTTCATAATTTTTTATAATCAACTTTACATGTTTCAAAATCTAAACAGTATCTAAATAGTAATTTGTATAATAAACTCGTTATATATTATACGCTAAATATTTACTCATCCCGTCCGTCCCTTTTTTTGTTTTATATCAGATATGATTGGGTTGCATCTTGCCACGAGGCTTCTTTTGAAAACTGGTGATGCAAACACGACAATACGTCTACTGTTTTGTTATATGAAAATCTAACCAGTTCCTGTGAAGTAATCTGTGCACTTTATCACCTTATTATCACTCACAGATTTGCTCTAAAGAATATTACATTCTTCTAAGGTTCGTTCTTGTGCGCTCTGTGTTCATTTACCTTCATTTTGATATAAGCGCCTTCAAGCTCGAGCTTATGAGCTTTTAAAATATTAACGACACGGCAAATTGAAATGCGTGTTGAAGTCTTTTATAGCAAAAATAACTTCTCATATGCTTATAGCTACGGGCAGTTTCATGGCTCCTCTTATCTTGCAACCTTTTCTCACTTGGACAATGACGGATGGTGATCATCTTTTTTTGATTCCCTTCATTCAGGATGACCTTACAGAGTGTTTGGTAACATGTATTGGGAACTATGATAGCGGATGAATTACGGAGGGAATTTCTATTACATAAGTTTTGTTATTATTGGATCCATAATAAGAATTTTTTTTATGAAATTTCTATTACTTATTCATAAATAATATTATAATTCCTTATAGGAATAAGACGTTAATTTACAAAATAATCAATATTATCTTCTTAAAATCCTAATTTTTCCAATAATATTTAATGTTAATTTCAAACTTAATAAAAACGTTTATTTACTCCTTTGCCATATATAAAATTTAATTTTCTTTTTATAAAATATTAAAATTTACATGAACATTTTATCAAGTTTAATTTATACGCTTTGAATTTTGCTTGCTTTCGGTTCGTAGTGTTAAAATAGAACAAATTTTTTTTATAAACTTCAAATTATGCAAAACTAAATTTCAATTATGTGAAACAAATTCTTAAAATTAATTTTAATTTTATTTTAAATACGGTTATATCATTATAAATATATCTTTTTATTTTATATCATGTAAATGTGAAAATTATTTTCATTTTCATTTCACATGTTTATATTTATAACCAAATCCTTATTTCGTTATCACATATTATCAAATAAACGATATTAATAAATTTGATTGCCTTTCAATTTCTTTTCCAGTCTACTCTGCTCATCTTCAACTGCCAGTCAATTTCATTACGCGCTACTGAATGCGCCATGACTTCACATGAATTACAACATGAAATAGTCAAATTTATGGAGATGATTAATTTTGTTCACCCAGAAAAATGCGTTTAAGGCTGCACATGATGTTCTTGCCAAGATTCTCAGCTCGCGGGGCATAGGGTTAAAAGTGTCAGTTCGCCTGTCTCGTCATGGAGTTAAGGCAAGGATCGAGAAGGAGAGGGCACCGATTGGACGTACAAAAGTGGAGCCACTGATTGGAGCGTGACCAAGAGAAGAGAGGCCTGTGTTTGGACATCTTTTAAATTCATATGTCGTCTTTCGATATTATAAGATAAAATGCATTGTTTGTGTCAATAATGACCGACGCTTCAATTTTCGTTGAAATTTCATCCACTTTGAGACGGATTTCACTTTTTCACTATATACTTGATTTATCGTTCAAAAGAGGACACGGTGTGGACGACACTTGGGGATCAATTTTCGTCCTACTACTTGGACGTTGAATTGGACGAAAAAAGTAAAATTGTGATCTGCCACCATCTTGGACATCAACTGGACGCAAATTGGAGGAGTATTTTACATAAATTAGATGATATTTCCATTCACATTTTGGGACGCAAATTGGAGGATATCATTATTTTAACTAAGTATTAACTAATACGTACGTAGAAATCAAATAAATTCTAACTAATTTAGATTTAAGGTCGATCATTAAGATAAAATTATTCTAATAAAGAATTTTTAATTTATGAGACGTAAATTTGATATTTTAAGCATATTATTATTCAGTATCAAATCTTTTATTGAAAATAGTTGCTGTAATTAATTCTTTGTCAAAACACATGCGCGTATGGAGTAAAGATTATACATATAATTACATAACGGGTTAATTTCGCAAACATCTCTTACCCTTTTTTTTCTTGTTCTTTCTATTCCTTTTAGACATACCTCTCTTAAATTTCCCCTTCATCGCTTCCTTTGTACAAATGAAAAAAATAACGAGAAAATTGTGCGCGATGCGATTTTTTTTTCTTTATAGGCTTTTCGGATTCATCTTCCGTATTACCTTTATGCTTTATAGGTCGGGCTCTGCACATGCCATGGAAGTATGAATTACATTCCAGCTCTGTCTTGAATTGCGTATATTGTATAATTTCTCAACTTTTTAATTCCATCTTCGTTATTCACATGGTCATAGACCAACGGGGCCAATTTTACAATTTGACAAAACTTGAGCTCTCTTAAAAATAATGGTGGTAGCTTTTGTTTTTGGATCCGTACCACCTACTATTCAAAAATTTAGTATGTTATCACCAATTCAGGTTCGAGTTTAGATAACTCTTCAAATCACAACAAGAGGGCCTTGCATTGATAAAATTCGTAACTTATGAAGAAACTGGCAAGTGAATCAAGTCCGCAGTTGATCTAATGAACTTAGTTAACAATTATTCAACATAATAACAAAAGCATCATGCCTTCTTGATAAATTAAATGTTAAAAAAAGATTGAAGTGGACGATATGATATTTTAAGTAAATGCATTAAATAACCATTCGAGCGAGTAAAAAATATAAGATGAAGTGGATGAGGTAAGAAATCTCTTCAGCTCCTCATAACTTTTCATAAATTTTCTTGCCTAACTTTCTTTTCTTTCTACGTAAAAGGTCATAATTACCATTGCGGCTGACATGCACTGTGTTTGTACACAGTACAAGAGCAATTAGCAGTTGTTCATCCCAAGGAATAACTCAGCTACACAACTCTGCATGGAAATTCGTGGTCGACGTCCGCTAATAAACCTTGTTTTTCTTGTTTCATCATCTCTCTTGATAATACTCGCGTTTGGCTAACTATACGATGATTTCCCGCAATGCTTGCCCCATAATTCGCCGAACACTAGCTCCATCTCCCGAGTCATTTCCACTCCCATCAACTCGACCTACTTATCGGCATATATTAATGGTTTGTATTAAAATACTACATTTTGTAAACGTTTTGTAGTGTGAAATGATAAAAATTTTTTGTACAAAAACGTTAAATTCATTAAAAGTTTCGTATCAATTATACAGTTTTTCTAGATTTATCCAAAGAAAAATATTGAATCTGATAAATAAATAAAAAAACTACGGGCACGGTAAACTGAAATGCGTATTGAAGACTTTTATAGTAAAAATAAGTTCTCATATGCTTAGAACTACCGACAGTTTCATAGCTCCGATTATCTTAGAATCTTTTCTCACTTGGACAATGATTGATGCTGACAATCATTTTTTCATTCTCTTCATTCAGAATGACATTACGAAGTGTTTGGTATCGGGTATTGGGAATTCTGATAATGGATGAATTACGGAGGGAATTTCTATTACGTATTTTGGTTACTACTCGGATCCGTAATAAGAATTTTTCATAAAATCTCTATTACTTATTCGTAAATAATATTACAATTCATTATAAGAAAAAGATGTTAATTTACAAAATAATCCATATTTTCTTCTTAAAATTCGATATTTTCTCACTATTGTTAACGATTAAATTACGGGGAATTATAACTTCGTAACAGTGTCGGTTCGTCTGTCTCGTTACGGAGTTAATGAAACGGATAGAGAAGGAGAGGTCACCGACTGGGCGTACAAAGTGGAGCCACTGACTGCAGTGTGACGAAGAGGAGAGGGCACATAGGGGACTGTGGTTGTTGGACATCTCTGAAATTTCATATGCGGTTAAAACCCTGATTTTAATACACACATAGAGGTCATTGATTTGATCTTACCGATGATACTTTTTGTATCCCTCTTACCCTCTTTTTCTCCCTCTTCTTTCTATATCTTCTAGACATACGTGTTTTCTTTGTACAAACGAAAAAAATAAAAGAATTTTCCAAGATGTAATTTCTTCTTTAGAAGTTTTAGAATTCATCTTCTGTATTACCTTTATGCTTTGTAGGCTGGGTTGTGCACACGTTGTACTACCCATTTTGTACTTTTCTCATTGTTGCTCAATAATTAACTAGCGCGTTCCGATTTTCGAGCCTACGCTTGCTCAGTGGGACTAGTCTAATAAACTTTCTCTTTGAAATTGGAATATGTCTTGAACCACATATATTATATAATATCTTAACTTTCCAGTTCTATTTTCGTTGTTCACAAGATCATGGACCAGCAGGGCATTTTTTAAAATTTGATAAAACTTGAGCTCTCTGAAAAATTTTTGTTTTTCGGTCGATACCACTTGCTGTTTAGAAATTTATCGGGTTATCACTAATTCAGGTTCGAGTTTAGAAAACTCTTCAAATACAACAAAATGGCCATGTATCGATAAAATTCCTAGCTTATGAAGAAACTAGAAAGTGAACCAAGTCGCAGTTGATCTAGTGAACTCGGTTAACAATTATTCAACACAAAAAAAAAGGCAACTTGTCATCTTGATAAATTAAATGAAGTGGACTATATGATATTTTATGTAAAAGTATTAATTAACCATTTGAGCGACTAAAAAATCCAGTGATAACGTTGAAGTGGATGAGATTAGAAACCTGTTCAGCTCCACCCATTCGTTTCTGTGTAAAATGTCAAAGCTACCCTTGCCAATGTATTGTCCACATCCACCTCTGCGGTGGAATGGATCATATATATGACATGCGTTTATTTGCAGTCGATCTCGAGAAATAACTCAGCTACACAACCACATGGAAATTTGCCGTCGGTGTCCACTAATAAACCTTGTTATTCTTGTTTCCACACCTCTCTTGACAACACTCGCTTTTGGCGAATCATGCGACGATTTCCTGCAATGTCTGTCCCGCAATTCGCCAAACACTAGCTCCATCTCCAAAGTCATTTACACTCCCATCAACTTGACCTACTCATCGGTCTTGGACTACTCGATACAGAACCTGAGGTTCCGAACACCTTGTACCCCAAAGCCCTCAGTCATCGTCACACCGGTCGAACTCTCCCAAGCTCAAGCAACGGTCTACTGTTCGAGAAAGTATGGCTTCCAGGTACGAGTGCGAGGTGCAGGACACGACTATGAGGGCCTCTCCTACGTCTCAGGTGTCCCCTTCGTGATCCTCGATCTTCTCAATCTCAGAAATATCACCGTTGATGCGGAGAATGGCACAGCCTGGGTGCAGGCTGGAGCGACTCTCGGGGAACTGTACTATAGTATTGGTGTTAATAGCAGGACCCTAGGTTTCCCGGCCGGAGGCTGTCCCACCGTCGGGGTTGGTGGCCACTTCAGTGGCGGCGGCCACGGAATGATGCTGCGCAAGTACGGTCTTGCCGCTGACCACATCATTGATGCACAGGTTAAGCTTTCGACTTTCCTTCCCTGGTTGAAAAGCAATCTACTTAACGAATGAATAATTATTAACCCACAAAATTAGCGGCATCTAGTTTTGACTTTTGATATAGGAATAGTGAATATGGAATCGGTTTTATGTTTCGACGCCACTCGAGTGCATATACGTCTGTGTTTTGTCTTCTTTTTTTCCCCCCTTTTTGGTGACTGGAGAGAGAGGTAGAAGCACTACGTTGGCGATTATTGAGACAGAAGGTGAACTGCGCATATGTTTCGCATTTACCTCCGAATTGACTCTCTTGCGGGAAGTTCCGCTGACAGGTATTCGTAAAATTTGTCAATCCCAGGTTAGAGATGATATTATTACACCAAACACCATTTTCCAAATCTCTTGCATTTTATACTTGGACAAATAACCGAACTGATTATAACTCGAGTTAGATTACCTAGAACCCTTTGAGTTTATGGAAATCAATGGTCCAAATCGAAATAAATAACGGAATCTACTACGGGTAAATGTCATTTTTCTGCCACCGACAATTTTTTGTATATAGAATGGCCAACAACTTTAACCTTTTCTCACTATTTGTCAAATGTTACATTTTCCATTAAAAATAATGTCCCCACCTTAGTGACCATTAAATTGACTTAAAATATCCCGTTTCTCTCGCTTCTTTACTAGGGCAAATAGCCCAAACAGTAACAAAACTTAGGTGAATTTTAATTTTTTACCAGGAACAAAGGACAAATGGATACTTTAACTCAATTTAACAGTTTTTCCAACAGAAAACGTAACATACGGTATATTGTGAGAAAAATAAAAGTTGATGATCATTTTATATGCAAAAAATTATTCACGGTAAAAATTGAAATTCATTTGTAGTTTATGGTTATTCGGATTATTTACTTTTTTATATATTAAATCTCACATAGACCAAATTAAAAAAATAATCTAGAATTTATAAGGGAGTTGGATGCTAATATCTATAATTTTAGATTTTTGAATGAAACAACTTAATATTTTATAAAACTCACTATCGGTTATATAATATCTAAGTGTTTATAGCTCGACAACCTCTAACATATGTCGGAGCTTTTTCTCGGCAATCTCAGCTAAACCCAGCTGAAGGCTTAATCTAACATAAGTATAAATCTGCTTACTCTAGTAATTAGAGCAACAACTAAATACCTTTTGATTGAAAATGAACTCAAACTCTTATAAAACTCCCTGCCAACTAACATAAAATTTTGAGGCCGGTGCCTTTGAAATAAATCAAGAGTCTTTTTGGGCACCTCCAATGGTTTTGTTTTGCAAATTTTGTTAATAGATCAAAAGTTCACAAAATTCCAGCCTGATCCGCCGCCCAAAGGGGCCAGGCCCTTCGCTCTTCACAAACTATTTCTTATGATTTTTAATTTTTTGCAGATAATTGATGTGAATGGCAAGCTGCTCGATCGAGAGTTAATGGGGGAGGACCTTTTCTGGGCCATCCGCGGAGGCGGGGGCAACACATTTGGGGTAGTGGTCTCGTGGAAAGTCGGGCTTGTCCCTGTTCCGGAGACAGTCACCGTCTTTAGCATCGACCGAACCCTGGATCAAAATGTAACATATCTAGCCCACAAGTGGCAATACGTTGCCCCAAAAATGCCAGATGAACTGTATATTGGGGTCGGCTTTTCTAGCTACGTTGGAACAGATGGGAATAAAACAATTCTAGCCAACTTTCAAGCCGCATACCTTGGCGGAGCAAGTGAGCTCCTTGATGTGATGGGTTCCATGTTCCCGGAGCTCGAATTGAGGAGGGATGACTGCACCGAGATGAGCTGGATCAACGCGATCCTCTATTTTGCTGGGTTCCCGGGCGATCCCTTGGACAAACTACTCAACCGTAGCTCGAATGCGAAAATCTACTTCAAGAACAAGTCAGACTTCGTGAAGGAGCCAATCTCGGAGCTCGTATTAGAGGAGATCTGGAAGTGGATACTCAAGGAAGACACAGGAGTCGCAATGATGATATGGAACCCTTATGGAGGGATGATGAGTGAGATTTCCGACTCCGCCATCCCGTTCCCTCATAGGGCCGGCAACATATTCGACATCCAGTACAGCGTTGGATGGAAAAACGGGTCGGTTGACTTGTCCTCTAGGTACATTGCCTGGATCAGGAGCTTCTACCATTTCATGGCGCCTTATGTCTCGAAATCCCCAAGATCAGCCTACGTAAACTATCGGGACCTTGACATCGGGATGAACAATGAGTTTGGTAACACGAGCTATTGGCAAGCAAGGGTATGGGGCATGAAGTATTACAGTAACAATTTCGACCGGCTAGTAAGGGTAAAGACCGTGGTTGATCCGAGTAATTTCTTTAGAAATGAGCAGAGTATTCCACCGGCAATCTTGGATGGTGGAATGCTGGAGTCGATATAGTTCATGGGCATATTGTCTCTATAGTAGTCTTACCCAGTGTCTAGAGGTCGGAGTTTGTCCAGCTGTCCCCGGAGGTCGGACCGACAAGTGAACGTCTCAAGACATAAATATCAGGGGTGTATTATCCAGCTGGCACTTATAATTATCAATAAATCAGTTTTTTAAAATAATATATAAATTGAAAATATACGAATATAGAATGGCTACATAGAATTGTGGAGGACCTTATCAAAAACTTAATCATTAACATTTGCGTTTGCTTCGTGTAAATTTAATTACGGCAACATGACATTACTGTTGGTATAGTGCTCTCAATCCAACCGTACTCCATCAAATTTGAATTCATTTTAGCATTTTTACCTAATTGAATTTATCTTTATTCATGAGGGTAAAATGAGTTCGTATTAACTGCCATATGTTGATTTGTATTTTATTGGCTCAGATGAAACTCATGTACTAGGATAGTGATTTTAGGTTATTAACAAATCTTGTTTTTGAAACCTGTAATTAATATGGTAAGCCATAATTAAAAAATGTTCTAATTGTATAATCACTGGATAGATGATTAATAAAATAGTAAGATTAGTGCGCTCGTTACATACTATATGTTATGGGGTACCTAATCTTATATTTACTTATTACTAGAAAAAATTCTTATATTTACCTTATGAGAAATTATTAATGTGATAATGTATGTGCTCATTATAAAATAAGTTTATTACTAGATTCACTAATTTAATGAATTCTTATTTAAATATTAATATGCAATTTCTGCTGTGAAGTCAAGGGGGTTGGCCCATTTTTCATAACGTAGGTTGAAAGGGTAATGATTTTTTCAAAATCCAGTCGACGTAAATAGCCAACCAACAATAAGAATTGTGACATATTACTTGGTCCCTTTACCTGACCATAAACATGGGGGGCCAATTGACACGACTTAGTTAGGTCAAGGTATGAACTAGGGCTTGGAAAATAAACACTAAACTTAAATATCTGCTTTGTTGAGGAGTCAATTTTACATCGAATAAATAATAGATTAAAACATTATTTTTATAATTTAATTTGGTGCTACCACCTATTATAGGTGTAAATGGGCTCAAGACTCTTGTTGGCCTATGTAAATATTTTACATGGTATTAGAGCGCAGGTCTCAAAACTCACGCCATGGCAAAATCGAGTATAAAACTTATGATCTGTTAAGCCCGAGATTGGAAAAAAAATGAAAAAAGTCTAACTTATATGTTAGCTCGATGATGGAAAAGAAGGCCCACCTCGTGATAGTTTGTACCCTTCGCTTGAGACAGAAAGAAAAATGTCCGACTCGATGTCAACTATTGAGGGCGGGTGTTAAATGTTATGTGACAAGTGTGAACACGTTGACACACGAGGGTGCACCAAAATTTCATTCTTTTTTAAATAGATCTCATGAACTTTCTGATATGTCTTGGGTTTGCAAGCCCAATTTGGAATTTGTTTTGAGCTTGAACAAATAAGACTAGGGTGTGCTAGCTTTTAAGAGTTTGGACTTTAAAACTCTTGTCCTAGCGGTCCATTAGTTAGGGCTCCACCATCTTACCATATCTTAAGCAAGAATTCATTCATTAGTGATAGTCATAAATGAAAAGGAATATTTGGAAGGGAAATGAGAATTATTGACATTTCCATTCATAAGAATTCAACTACCCAGTTCTAAATTTTGGGTTATACTATTACATTAATACATTTTGTTTTCTTATTTTGTCTCCCTTTTAGTTCATAGAACCCAAACTAGAAAACTGTAAAACCTCATTGTGGTTCGATCCACATGTCAACCCGACTACCTCGTCCATAGATATCCCAAAGCAAGACATTTTTGCACGACATCTAATGGTATGAGCTTTGGCTTCGCCATACATGTTTGTTAGACTTCCGCTTGTCGTTTTACTGGCTCTTTGTGGGTTCCGTGAGAATTATTTGTCCACTAAACTAATTCCAGTACTTTATAGAAAAAGAAGAAAAAAATCAATTCCTCTGTTTTTTTTTTTATATCCCATAACATCCAAAAGTAAAACGGGTCCGAACTAATTTAAGTTTTGAGCCAAGTCGGTCCACTGAACGGTAAAACTCTGACAAAATAAATTTTCTCTATTCACAATACTCGAGCATGAGATCTCATTTAAGGAGAAGAGATATTTTACTAATTCAACCAATTTATTCGGTGATTCCTCCACTTTTAATCGTTAAGAATAAAACACAAATGGTAAAGTGTTGTCTCTTTGAAGTGTTCATGTGACTTTATTGAACAGTGTAAAACTCCTGTTGAAACAGCACTTAATAAAGGAAGAAGCTCTCTTCCTCATTTTTACAATACACAGAATCATCTCGCAGTATCTAATTTATTTTCTACGCCTTTTCCGTCTACATGGCGGCGCAACGCTCTGTTCGTTCTTGAAGCAGTTACTTGGATTGACTGCTATCTTCATCCTTACCAACCTGTCGAAGTTTCAGTTGTTTGCCTATAACTAGTGTTGCCAACTCATTAATCATCCCGATGTCAAGGTCTCTGTAGTTCACATAAGCCAACCTAGGAGATTTCAAAACATAAGAAGCCATGAATCCGTAGAAGCTGCTGATCCAGGATATGTGCCTGGCAGATTCCTCTAATGATCCATTCCTCCAAGCAGCTTTATATTGGATCTTGAATATGTTTCCTGCCCTATGTAGGAGCGGAATTGCAGACTCGGAAATCTCACTTATTCTCCCGCCATAAGGGTTCAATAACATTTGTGCAGCTCCTTGGTCTGCCTTGTAGAACCACTTCCATATCTCCTCCTGAATGGGCCCGGAGATCGGTTCCTTCACATAATCTGACTTATTCTTAAAGTAGCTTTTGGTGTTTGAGCTGTGGTTCAGTAGGGTTTCCAAGGGCTGGCCAGAGAATCCTGCGAAATAGAGGTTTGAGTTCACCCAGGTCCTCTCGATCCTTTCCTCTCTCGTCAGCTAGAGCTCAGGGAAGCTCGAGTCCATTACATCTAGAAGCTTATCGGCCTCGCCAAGGTACAAGGCTTCGAAGAAGGCTTGCATCGTTTGGTTGCCACCTCTTCTGCTCGAGCTTTGCAGTATGATCCTGATGTATGTTGGGATCGTGATCGCTCCAATAACGTTTGTCGGGTCTAGGAATGTCCCGAACGAGATGATGAAACGAGAAATTCAAAAACTTGACACCGGATATACGTGTCAAAAGCCTCAACTCAGAGGAAAACAATCACGAATAAAGTAGGAGATTCCAGTAGATCAAACCGGGAAATTACAGTATTCAAGAATACCACAAATCCTAAACTTCATTACAAACCTCGCTTAGAAAAGAGTCACAACCTGATCTCGTAGGTTCTCACTCCCTCACGCTCCCGAAAAGTTTATCAAAAAGATCTCTTAACAGACTCTCACCCAGGCCCTAAGGTGCTTGAGGTTTCACGGCATTGAGGCACAGCTTCACAATTCGTACAAGATTCTATTTATAATACAAGACGACATCTAATTTGATATCTTAGAAAATATTATCTACACATATTTTCTAAATCAAATAAATTACGAGTTCTAGGATATCCTATTCAAATGATAAAATAATACTCACAAAATCTTCCAAATGTTCTTAAAGACTCTGTCCAAGATATTCTGTACTTCCAACTGTGATCTCGACCATTGATCATTGTTTGCATATATCTCGTATTTTGAATATAATATCCAACTCGTTATTCAGGTCTTCCGGTCTTTGAGTTCCAGCTTATGCCGAGACATCCTAACAAATCTCCACTTTGGTTCGCATAAGCCAAGCACGACTAGTTCTCTATGTCGATTGCTTTGTCTCAACCCCTCTTGGGCTCCACCTCATCTTGTGTGCGCTACTCAAGTCCAAACGACCATTGCACTTATCCGAGGTGTGGACTTCGTTGGCACTCCTTCAGGATTCCAGTTGATTAATTGACAAGCTAAATTTGACACGGCTCAGCATTCTCCAAGATCATCAACCCCTGAAGCCCGAGTCTTTCTGGCAATCTTAATCGCTTCCTCTATCTATCATGAGCATGCTCTCCTCACGTAAAAGTTGTTGCCTTCCTACGGGTCTCGTCGACTTACCAACTCCTACCACCACAGGCTAAGTTCCAGGAGGCTTGATTGACTCAACCTTCCTCCAAGGTGTCTCCACCTTCCCTTGGATCCTGTCCTTAAACTGCTTGACCACAACAGGTTTATCAAAGGAGATCCACTTATTCACGAGGGATTTTGTGGTCTTACCAATGGTGCACAACGCCTTGCACATGTTCACCCTTAGTGCTCGAGATCTTCTGCCATTATTAAGGTTGATCAGACATCTTCTTCTAGCACTCTTTCAAGTTATACAAAACTCACAAAACCTTCACTTTCACCCGTAACTATCTGAAACTATCGAAATTCTCCACCTCGTTCTTGTGCCTAACATCCTTAGCTACCCCGAACACTGCTTTGTTTCTTCATTATAACTTGGCTCTGATACCACTTGTTGGGGACTGTGATCACTCTGATAGCATCTGTCAGTTCTTGGGATGTCATGAACAAGATGGAGAAACGAGAAATTCATAAACTTGGCACCGGATATACGTGGAAAAACCCTCAAATCGGAGGGAAACAACCATGGACAAAGCAAAAGATTCTACTAGATCAAATCAGGATATTATAGTCTTCAGGGATACCACCTTTCCCAAACCCCATTACAAACCTCACTTAGAAAAGAGTTACAAATTGATCTCTCAAGTTCTTACACCCTCACGCTCCCAAGAAGTTTATTAGAAAGATCTCTTATCAGACTCACTCAACAGGGCCCCAAGGCTCCCGGGGTTTCATGGCACCGAAGCACAGCTTCACAACTCGTGCAAGACTCTATTTATAGATATGAGAACATATCCTATTTGATATTCTAGAAAACATTATCTACACATTTTCTAAATCAAATACATTATGAGCTCCAGGATATCTTATTCAAATGATAAAATAATATCCACAAAATTCTCCAAATAGCCTTAAACATTCTGTCCAAGATATTCCATGCTTCTAACTGCGATATCGTCCATTGATTGTTGTTCGTACATATCTCGTATTTTGAATCTGGTCTTCAATTAATAAGGTTTGTTGAATTTCATGGTTTTTGCTACGTAGAGACCAATTCCACGTCTATAAAAGCCTCTCGTCTCCCTTGAAGGGTTATGTACTCTCATAACACATGCTACCGGGGAAAAGTCACGTTATCATACATCGTTGCAAATATTTGCCATTTTCTCCGTTTTACACCAAATGATATTCATTTGAGTAATTTAAATTTAGACCTGTTAGCTCATTAAGGGAATAAAGTTCTCATAATCGTGAATTTTCTCTATCAACAATACTTGAAGTGATATTATTTCAAAACATGCTTTAAAATTTCGTTCATATAATACCAAAGTTATGATTCTTAATAATTGCAGAAACAAGGCTTATGTAGCCGTAAAGGCGCCCATCGAAATTGTTAGCATGGCTTTTGATGTATACTGGCGTTCGTTGATAATTATAGCTATTTACCTAAGCTGGTGCTCGTTAATAATGTCTTGAGTCAAGCTAACGGATATAAGTGTCGTAGGTTATAATATTTTTACCTTACCAACGAGAGATTGGACGCATATTAGCCTAATGTATTTGACATGAAGGAATTGAAAAGGAATGGAAATGGAATGCATAATTTGGTCTTGCATTTAATATTCATTACTTAATTGCACTTATAAAATTTATTATGTTCATATTACATTAGTGTAGGTTTTTTTTTCTCAAAATGATAAAATGGTATTTCATTGAAAAATAGGAAATATTTATTCCATCACTTATCATAAATATATTTTTCGAATTTTTAAAATAAATATTAAAATTACTAATTTTATCCACGTGTCATTACAATTTATTGTATAAAACTCAATTCATTCCATTCACTTTCATTTATTGATATCAAACATAAACTAAAAGTTCAAACTTATAGGTAGTGAGTATCGAATTCTTTTAGATTATTCTTGGACAAAAAAAGGAAACACTACAAGAAAACTGCCGAATACTAACGGATATTACCGAAGGAATACAATCCGTCGGTCTTTCCGACGGATATTGCCCACGGAATACAATCCGTCGGTATTTCCGACGGATATTACCGACGGAATACAATCCGTAGGAATTTGGACTTTACTGACGGATTATCCGTCGGAAATTTACTAACGGACTAATTCGTAGATAAATCATCGGTATATCATAGCGGGGAATTTTACTGACGGATTAATCTGCCGGTACACTATGGCGGAAACAAAGACAAGTTTTACCGACAAATATATCCGTCGGGATTTGAATTTCATTGACGGGATTTCTCCCGCTCTTTGCTGACGGATATTACCGACGGAAATATCCGTCGGAAATTGTCTATATATCCCAAACCCGAGCCTCTCCTCTTCATTTCCCTCGGTGATTTCTCTCCCCGTAGAGCCCCGGACGAGCCATCTCGGCACTTGCACGTCTGTGCCATGACCCATTGAGCTAAGCCATGACATCGGAGCCCCGACTCCCCACCCACGACGCCGGAGCCTCGACCACCCACCCCCGATGTCGAAGCAGCAACAGCCACCAAGCCCCAAGCCTCAAGCCCCAACAGTGACCCACACCAAGCCACGACCAGCCCCACCGAGCCTCAGCCTCAATCCACCGAGCTAGTGTGCTATGAGCTTCATGGAGCCCTAGCCTCGACCTCTATCGAGCCCCAGCGAGCTTGATGAACGACCCCAACTTTTGAGCCCCACCACCGAGACACGGCCAGCCCCGCCGAGCTTTACCGGACCCATCGAGCCACCGACCCCCACCCCAAGCCTCGGCCAAATCCATCAAGCGCCAACCCCGAGCCCTCTCTGAGCACTACCCGAGCTTTCGATGGATAAATTTAACATATAAATAATTATAAAATAAAATATATCAATATTCATATAAATTTCGCTGCCGGAAAACACTTCGGGGATTACCGAAGGATTTCCGATGGACTTCCATTAGCATGTTCCTTTGCTCAACAGGGATTAGTGATGGATAATCCATCACTATTCTGTCTCTATTACCAACGGATATATTCCATCGGTAATCCATCGCAATTACCGATGGATATATTCCATCGGTAATCCGTCGAAATTCCCAACGGATTTCCGATGGAGGTAATTTCCCGACAAGGGAAAACGTGACGGCTGAGTTCCGTCAGAAATCCATCGGTACTTCGTCGGTAAACCAAATTACCGACGGAACACCGATGGATACCTCCATCGGTATTTAACAGTTTTCTTGTAGTGAAAGGCATGAAATGGATTGAGTTTTATAGACTAAATTGCAACAGCACATAAAGAAAAATAGCAATGTTTAAATTCATCTTAAAAATATGAAGGAATATAATCCTATCTTTTTTTCAAGTATACATCATCCAATCAATTTGATGTGATCCAAGATATGAGATCGAAGCCTACAATCGAAGTCTCCCATTATCAGATGATGAGAAGCTTGTGCATGACGAAGAAGCGGATATGGATATGCATACAAGTGACGAGCAAGCTCAATGACTCAATATTATCCATAAATGGACAAATGATGAAGGCCACATATTTCAGCTAAGTATCAAGAGTGCAAGTGTTTCAAGAAATATATTTCAGTTGAATGTCAAGAGAGCAAGTATCTTCAAGAAATATATCTTAACAAGGTGAAAGTGAAAGAATATTTTCAAGAAAGGCAGTTGAGAGAACTAAAGAGGCAAGAGAAACATAAGTTAATGTTGATATATTGAAGTTATCTACAAGAATATATCACTTTCCTCTTTTAGCAAGTAGAATATATTTCCTTCCCCTTTATTTAGTTCTGAAGATATTGTTAATATATTGTAATTTCTCTGGGATAGCACTTAGATTTACTTTCTAATTAGTTTCATATCCTATGAGAACCATTTAGGAAGGTTATTTTTGATGTAATATTGCACTTTGGCCTATTTAAAGGCTGGTGCTTGCCTTTGGACGAAATGGGGATCGGTTTTATTCATTAATGAAGTGTGAGATTTTATTCTCTTTGGTTCTTTGAAGAACTATTCGAACTTATCGAAGTATTCCGTGGCGTTCATCCCCGACTTATCAATCAACCCTTCCATAGTTGATTGTGACGTTTTCACTATACCAAGGTTCTTACCTCTCTATAGGTAGTGGGTCAAGGTTCCACCTTTCGAGCTTGATAAGGACACGTTTCCTGGAAACTTTAGTTGGATACGGGTTTCGTCACGAGTTGGTGAGGTTCATATCATACTTGATATTGGGTTTCATCACAGTGTTGGCGAGGTTCACATCACAATTTGACAGAAAAGTCCATATTAATGGAATCCACATAATAATTTTTAAGAATACAATAAACTAAAAATATGATATGCAATGCTAAATTGCTTATTCTTTTCCATTCCTTTTGATTCTTTTGTATAAACTGTTAGATTATATTCTAAAGTTCATTTGACCATTTGTCTATTGTGTAATTTATTTATCAACAACTATCCTCAGTATGACATGTTTACATTTAACATGTGCCTTGCATACCTGATAAATCTTATATAATTCATGAGAGAGGAGGAGAGTAGAGATATTGATAAAAATAAACATGGTTGGTCATAAGCAAAAATCATGAGTTTAATTTTATTAAATAACTGACTGGCTCAAGAATTATATGAGACGACTCGCCCATTTATAAGTTCAGAAAATTAATTAAATTGAGAAACAAGTAGTTCAGAATATTAGAATAATATTAAATCCGATATTATAAAATTCTCTAGCTACTAACTAACCTAGTTATCAAAACAATCTTATTATCAAATATTCTTTTTCCTTATTGATAAGGATAATATCTTCAACACTCCCCCTCAAGATGAGCAAGTAGCATAGCGAAATGCATATCTTGCAGATACTCAAATCTGATGATGATGACTTGACTTTTGAAATTAACGTGAGTATCTTCACTTTAGAGGTCAAGAAACATGACTTGAGGCTTCTTGTCTTCAAAAGTTTGAAAATCAGTTTGAGTCTTCTCTTCTTTGACTTCAAAGACTGGAAGATGACTTGAGCCTTTTGGCTTTAAATATCATGTCTTCATCATCGTATCAAAATCTTGATGATCTTGCATAGCGAACTTGCCATGATTGACCTACTCTAATACTGTGATAAATTTTATATAATTCATGAGAGAGGAGGAGATTAGAGACATTGACAAAAATAAACATGGTTAGTCATAAGTCAGAACCATGAGAGTCTTACTTTGTTAAATAATTAATTGACTGTCTTGAGAATTATATGAGATGACTCGTCTATTTATAGGCTCAGAAAATTAAATAAACTAAGAAACAAACAATTTAGAATATCAGAATAATATCAAATCCGATATCGTAAAATCCTATAGATACTAACTAACTTAGTTATCAATATAATCTTATTGTCAAATCTTCTTTTTCCTTAATGATAAGGATATTATCTCCAACGATGCCTACCTCTTAACAACACTGACCTCACATATGATTATTTTTCTTTCCTACTCAAGCGATATGGATAATTGATCACAAGGTGGACATTCTCTTCCATCCTCGGGGTATGTAGCTGACCACAAACCATATGTTTTTCTTTTGGTCTTGACTTAACATTGTGAGAGCCTGCATGATTAGTAACTTTGCTAGCATATGAAATTTTCACTGAATTTTTAAAGTATTGAATTCATATCCATCTAAAAGTCTAAGATTAATGGTGATGGATATCCGTTGTGGGTTTCATTTCCCAACATAGACAACCAAGCTCAGCAATCAAGCACCGGATATATTTATTCTGGCGGCTATATGATATTAAATATTCTAGTAAGAAAAGGAGAAGTGGGTTTGGTATAATACGAATTAAAGATCCTTGAGTTTTTTTTTTTTTAATTTGTGAATCTTTTTGTATCTTTTTATTCTGATCCCGCAGTAACAAGTCTTCCTTGTAAAAAAAAAATTATAGTCAGAGACAAAATTCACGTATTTCTTAAATATCTGCTTCTTCTAAGGTTCATCCTTATGCGTTTAGTGTTCAATTACCTTCGTTTTGATATAGGTGCCTTCGAGCTCGGGCCTATTGTTGTTACATGTTTCTCAGTTTAAGTGATCAAAGAGCATCCACTAGATTTATCCAAAGAAAAAGATTAAATCTAATAAATGCAAAAAAAAAAATACGGATACGATAAATTGGAATGCGTATTGAAGTCATTTATAGCAAAAATAAGTTCTCATGTGGTTAAAGCTACGGGCAGCTTCATAGCTCCTATTATCTTACAATCTTTTCTCACTTGGACAATGATGGATGGTGATAATCATTTTTTCATTCTCTTCATTCAGGATGACCTTACGGAGTGTTTGGTATTATGCATTTGAAATTGTGATAACGGATGCATTATGGAGGGAATTTCTGTTAGGTAGTTTGGTTACTATTCGGATCTATAAATAGAATTTTTATTTATTTATGAAATCTCTATTACTTATTCATAAATAATATTATAATTCCATATGGGAACAACATATTAATTTACAAAATAATCCATATTATCTTCTTAAAATCCTACTTTTCAATAAATTTTAATATTAATTTCAAACTTAATAAAACGTTTCTTTACTCCTTTGCAATATGTAAAATTTAATTTAATTTTTATAAAATATTAAAATTTTATTATAAAAGATTACATAAACATTTCATCAAGTTTAATTTACACATTTTAAATTTTTCTTGATTTCGGTTCGTAGTGTTAAAATAAAACAAAATCTTTTTATAAACTTCAAATTATGCAAAATTAAATTTAAATTATATGAAACAAATTCTTAAAATTAATTTTATTATTTATTTTAATCACGGATATATCATTATAAATATGCCTTTTTATTTTATATAATGTAAATGTTAAAATTATTTTCATTTTAATTTCACGTGTTTATATTTATAAACAAATCCTTATTTTTATCACATATTGTCAAATAAAGGATATTAATAAATTTGATTGCCTTTCAATTCCTTTTTCAATCTACTATGCTCATCGTCAATTTCATTAGGCACTACTGAATATGCCATGGCTTCACCCAAAAAAAATGCGTTTAAGGCTGCATATGATGTTCTTACCAAGATTCTCAGCTCATGGGCATCGGATTAAGGGTGTCAGTTTGCCTGTTTGGTCATGGAGTTAAGGAAAGGGATCGAGAAGGAGAGGCCACTGATTGGACTGCAACGAAGAGAAGAGAGGACTGTGGTTTTGGATATCTTCTAAATTTCATATGTGGTTAAAACCTTATTCCAATACACATATAGAGGTACTTGATTTGATTTAATGGATGACATTTTCCATACCTCTCTTACCCTTTTTTCCCTTTTTCTTTCTATCCTTTTTAGATATGACTCTATTAAGTTTTCCATTCATGGCTTCCTTGGTACAATAAAAAAATAAGGGGAGAATCGTGCGAGATGTGATTTTTTTTAATCTTTATAGGCTTTTAGGATTCATCTTCTGTATTACCTTTAGCTTTATACGTTGGGGGCTCTGCACATATATTATATAATTTCTCAACTTTTTAGTTCCATCTTCGTTATTCGCATGCCTATAGACCAACAGGGCAAAATTTAAAATTTAATAAAACTTAAGCTCTCTTAAAAATAATGGTGGTAGTTTTCTTTTTTCGATTCATACCACCAGTTATTCAGAAATTTAATGGGTCATCAGTAATTAAAGTTCAAGTTTAGAAAACTCTTCAAATCACCGCAAAAGGCCATTGTATAGATAAAATTCCTAACTTATGAAGAAATTGGTAAGTAAACCAAGTCACAGTTGACCTAGTGAAATTGGTTAACAATTATTCAGCACAATAATAAAAAGGTTTCATGTCATCTTGATAAATTAAATATTAAAAAAATATTGAAGTGGACGATATGATATTTTATGTAAGCATATTAAAAAACCATTTGAGCGAGTAAAAAAAGTCGAGTGATAAGATTGAAGTGGAAGAGAGAAGAAAGCTCTTCAGCTCCTCACAACTGTCCATGTGTTTTCTTGCCTGGCTTTCTTTCCTTTCTATGGAAAAAGTCAAAGCTACCATTGCGGCTGACATGCATTTTGTTTGTACGCAGCACAAGAGCAATTCGCAGTTGTTGATCTCAAGGAATAACTCAGCTACACAACTACATGGAAATTCGCCATCTGTGTCAACTAATAAATCTTGTTATTCTTGTCTCGTCATCTCTCTTGACAACACTCACATTCGGCAAAACATAAGACGATTTTTCCTGCAATGCATATCCGGTAATTTGGCGAACACTAGCTCCTTCTTCCGAGCCGTTTACACTCCCATCAACTTGACCTGCTTATCAGTCTTGGACTACTTGATACATAACCTGAGGTTCTGAACCGATTGTGCCCAATGCCCTCGGTCATCGTTGCCCTGATTGAAGTCTCCCAAGTTCAAGCAACTGTCTACTGTCCGAGAAAGTACAGTCTCCAGGTACGAGTGCGAGGCGCAGGACACTACTACGAGGGCCTCTCCTACCTCTCGGGTGTCCCGTTCATCATCCTCGATCTTCTCAATCTCAGAAATATCAGCGTTGATGTGCAGAACTAATAATAGAGTAGGCCCTTTATTTTGTACTATATTAACTTACCATGAATTCCACACTTATGTTCAATAACTAACCATAAGTCATGTATTTTCTTTCTGTCTTATACTTACGAGCCACGAGTTCTATATATACACGGACCTAGCAAGATGCGATCAGCTCATAAAACCCCTCCAATACCATGTAAAATATTTTGTTTGATATATAAGAGACTGAACTCATTTCCACTGAAAAATTTTTAGGTGGTTGTACTCAACTTTTTTATGAATTATATTTTAATCTATTATTTATCAATGTATTTGATTCCCTTCTCAATACATATACTGACAATCTTTCTCGAGCTGGGCCATGCCGGACATGAGCACCAACTTTCATGTTCTATTCCAGCCTGTGAAGTACAATATGAAATAATAAATTGCACCTTTCAAGATAATCTATATTTATTGACAGTCTTTCTTAAGTTGGACCACGCTGGACACGAGCACCAATTAATTTTGAGGAGATCTAAAAACAAATGAAGTACAGCATATAATGCTGAAGATTGACAGAGCAATTATTGTGGGGAAAGGGAAATGTTGAGGCAGTGCCTGGACGGTGAAGAGAAAAAAGAACCAAAAAAAAAAGAAGAGAAAAAAGAACCGGTGCTAGAGGCCAGTTTTAGAATTTGATAAATGCTGAGCTCTCTTAAAATATTGGCGATAATTATTTTCGGCAAATACTAGCTGATATATAGAAATCCGATAGTCCTGACGAATTCAAAATGGAGCTTGGTAAATGTAACATTCTCCGAATCATATAATCTGCAATGGTTAAATTTTCACATCTTATTGAAAAATTTTTAATGAACCGAGTTTGCAAATAACTAGATGAGTTTGACTAAGATTGATTGAAAAATGTCCCATCATCTTAAAAATTTGAATATAAATAACAGATTAAAAAAATGATATAACAATCTTTTCATTTTTTATGGAAAACAGAAATGGTCGAAGCTACCATTCTTACCCAATTTTCAACATGTTTGAGGTGGAATGGATCATATAAATGCAGCTGACATGCAGTGTGTTTGTACACAGCACAAGAGCAATTTGCAGTTGTTGATCTCACGGAATAAGTCAGCTACAGCATTACATGGAGATTCGCCGTCGATGTCTGCTAATAAACCTTGTTATTCTTGTTTCGTCATCTCTCTTGACAACACTCACATTTGGCGAACCATACGACAATTTCCTGCAATGCCTATCCCGTAATTCACCGAACACTAGCTCCATCTCCCAAGTCGTTTATACCCCCATCAACTCAACCTACTTATCGGTCTTGGACTACTCGATACAGAACCTGAGGTTCCGAACACCTTGTACCCCGAAGCCCTGGGTCATCATCACCCCGGTTGAGGTCTCCCAAGCTCAAGCAACTGTCTACTGTTCGAGAAAGTATGGTTTCCAGGTACGAGTGCGGAGCGCAGGACACGACTACGAGGGCCTCTCCTACCTCTCAGGTGTCCCGTTCGTCATCCTGGATCTTCTCAATCTCAGAAATATCACCGTTGATACGGAGAATGGCACAGCCTGGGTGCAGGCCGGAGCGACTCTTGGGGAATTGTATTATAGTATTGGTGTTAAGAACAAGACCTTAGGTTTCCCGGCCGGAGGCTGTCCAACCGTCGGGGTCGGTGGCCAGTTCAGTGGCGGCGGCCATGGAATGATGCTGCGTAAGTACGGTCTTGCCGCTGACAACATCGTTGATGCACAGGTTAAGCTTTCGACTTTCCTTCCCTCATTGAAAACCAATCTACTTAACAAACGAATAATTCATAACACATAAAATTAGCGACTTTTAGTTTTGACTTTTGATATAGAAATAGTGAATATGGAATCAGTTTTATGTTTGGACGCCACTCGACTGCATATACGTCGGTGTTTTGTTTTGTTTTGTTTTTTCTTTTGGTAACTGGAGAGAGAGAAGCACAATGTTTGCGATTAGTGAGACAGAACGTGAACTGCGCATGTATTTCGCTTTTACCGTCCGAATTGACTCTCTTGCATTTTTCTTTTAGCTTTATAAAATAAAGGCACGCATATACATAAAAAGAGATAGAAGTGGATAGAATAATAGGTCACGAGAAGTCTTGCTAACATAAAATTTCTTGGTCCCAAGTTAGAGACGATACTATTGCACCAAACACCATTTTTCAAATCTCTTGCATTTTGTACTTGGGCAAATAGCCGAACCAATTACAACTCAAGTTGAATTACTCAGGACCTGTTGGGTTCATGGAAATCATTGGCTCAACAAAGGATAACTAGATACTTTAACTCAATTTAATAGTTTTACTAATAAAAAAGGTAACATACGGTTAATTGTGAGAAAAATAAAAGTTGATGATCATTTTATATGGAAAAGATTATTCGCAGTAAAAATTGACATTCATTTGTAGTCTATGGTTATTCGGACTATTTACTTTTTATACATTAAATCTTATGTAGATTAAATTAAAAAAAAGTCTTGGACTTATAAGGGAGTTGGATTCTATAATTTTAGATTTTTTAATAAAACGACTCAATATTTTATAAAACTCACTATCGGTTATATAATATCTAAGTGTCTATATCTCGACAACCTCTAACATATGTCGGAGCTTTTTCTCGCCAACCTCATCTAACTCTTATAAGATTCGCTAGTGGCTAATATAATGTTTTGAAACGTACGTGTGCCTTTGACATAAACCAAGATGGGCAACCTCATCCAACGGCTTTGTATTGCAATTTTTGTTAATAAATCTAAAGTTCGCAAAATTTCTATCTTGATCCGCCCAAAGGGGCCAAGGCCTTCGCTCTTCACAAACTATTTTCTTATGATTTTTATTTTTTGCAGATAATTGATGTGAATGGCAAGCTGCTCGATAGAGAGTTAATGGGGGACGACCTTTTCTGGGCCATCCGAGGAGGCGGGGGCAACACATATGGGGTGGTTGTCTCATGGAAGGTCAGGCTTGTCCCTGTTCCGGAGACGGTCACCGTCTTTAGCATCTACCGAACCCTAGATCAGAATGTGACAAATCTCGCCCACAAGTGGCAATACGTTGCAACCCAAAAAATGCCAGACGAACTGTATATTGGGGTCGGCTTTTCTAGCTACATTGGAACAGATGGGAATAAAACAATTCGAGCCAACTTTCAATCCACATACCTTGGAGGAGCAAGTGAGCTCCTTGACGTGATGGGTTCCATCTTCCCAGAGCTCGAATTGAGGAGGGATGACTGCACCGAGATGAACTGGATCAACGCGATCCTCTATTTCGCTGGGTTCCCGGGCGATCCCTTGGACAAACTACTCAACCGCAGCTCAAATACAAAAATCTACTTCAAGAACAAGTCAGACTTCGTGAAGGAGCCGATCTCGGAGCTTGTGTTAGAGGAGATCTGGAAGTGGATACTCAAGGAAGACACAGGAGTTGCAATGATGATATGGAACCCTTATGGAGGGATGATGAGTGAGATTTCCGACTCCGCCATCCCGTTCCCTCATAGGGCCGGCAACATATTCGACATCCAGTACAGTGTTCAATGGACAAACGGGTCGGTTGACTTGTCCTCCAGGTACATTGCCTGGATCAGGAGCTTCTACAATTTCATGGCACCTTATGTCTCGAAATCACCAAGATCGGCTTATATAAACTATCGGGACCTTGACATCGGGATGAACAATGAGTTTGGTAACACTAGCTATTGGCAAGCAAGGGTATGGGGCATGAAGTACTTCAGTAACAATTTCAACCGGCTAGTAAGGGTGAAGACCATGATTGATCCAAGTAATTTCTTTAGAAATGAGCAGAGCGTTCCACCAATATTCTTGGATGATGGAATGCTCGAGTCGATATAGCTCAAGGGCATATTGCCACTATAATAATCCTAGCCGGTTTCTAGAGGCAAGGAGAATTTTTTGTATAATAAGTATGTCAAGTAGTATATATCATAAAATAGTTGATATTTAATATATTAACAAATATATAATTTATCAAATATTCATAACTATTTTTACTAATTTATTAAATACTTATTAACTTATAATATATGAGACATGGTATCACACATTACCTACGGAACTTTTACCGAGAGGCCGGACCGGCAAGCGAGCATCTCATGACATAAATATGTGGGGTTTGTTGTCCAGTTGGCACTCATAATTATTGATAAATTAGTTCTTAAAATACTATATAAATTGAAAATATACAAATATAGAATGGATATATAGAATTATGGAGGATGTTATAAAAGACTTAATCATTAATATTTGCGTTTACTTCGTAAATTTAATTACAGCAAGATGAAATTACTGTTGCTTTGTATTTTATTGACTCGGATGAAACTCATGTACTAGGATAATGATATTAGGTTGTAAACAAATCATTTTTTGAAACATATAATCTTGTAAGCCATAATTTAAAAATGAGTAAATTAATAATTTCATACTCGAGAGATGGATTTTGCGTCACTTGCACACCTTAGAGTTCTTTTTACCTCAGTTAACTCCTTCAAATATGCATTTTATATCAGTTGAGTCCTTCAATAAGTTTTTTACCTCAATTATACCCTTTTAATGTATCGATTGGGTCCCTCATGTCTTCAATTGGATCCCTCATAGCTTTAATTCAGTCCCTCCGTTAAACTGAACACTAACAGCGTAATTATACTATCAATTAGGTCCCTCTCTATTTATTTTTCTTCAATTTAGTCCTACCACTAATGGATTATTATATTATCAATTAGATCCTCATCTTAATTTTTTAATCAATTAGGTCCCTCATAAATTTTTCATTTTTTAAATAATTTTTTTTAATAACACGACATATCTGAATAATATTTTTAAATAAAAATTTAAAAATAAAAATCTTAAAATTTTTAAATTAGAAAAAATTTCAATAATTTAAATAAAAATTATAAATTATATGTTCAAAATATATAAAAATTTTATTTTTTTAAATTAGGAAAACTTAAAAATAAATAAAAAATTTATTAAATTATGAAGGGTATAAAAGTTAAAAAAACCAAAAAGCTTTCATAAAATAAAAATAATTAAAAATTTTCCAAAATCATGAAAATTTTAAAATTATTCTTAAAATTAGAAATTTATTAGAAATTTATAAAAATTTAAAAAATAGATAAGATTCTAAAAATTGTACAAGATATATGTTGCAGACGTGATGGACCAATATTTTATTGTCATAGGTGACACAAAGAGATAGTTATAGGAAAGATAAAAAGCTTTTAAAATTTTTAAAAAATTTTCATAACACAGAGGTGATGGACAAGTATTTTATATTTTATATTTAAACTTTATTATAATTTTTTAAATAATTGTTTGAAATTTTAAAAATTTTTAGAATATTTTTAAATTATTTGAAAATTTTTTTAGAGAATTTTATAAAAAATTTTAAAAATTTATAATTTTTTTACAATTATTTAAAAAAATTTGAGAATCTTTAAAATTATTTTAAATTTTCAAGAATTTTTAAAAATTATTTTAAATTTTCAAGAATTTATTTAAAATTATTTAAAATTTTTCAAATTATCTAAGGATCCAAATGATGTAAAACTCATTTCTGAGGGATAAAATTACAAGTATTTCCATTAAAATTAACAGAAAAGCTGACGGAGAATCTCTCAAGGATCTAATTGATACCATGAGGGACTAAATTGATATCGTGAAGGACTAAATTGATACTATGAGAGACCAAATTGATACAACGAGGGCTCAATTGATATCATGAGGGACCCAACTGATGTAAAATACATCTCTGAGGACCAAATTGATACAATGAAGGACCAAATTGATACCATGAGAGACCAAATTGATACTATGAGAGACCCAATTGATACCATAAGGGACCCAATTGATGTAAAATGCATCTCCGATGGAGTTAACTGATGCAAAAAATCTTTGAGGGACCTAAGTGATGTAAAATCCATCTCTCAAGGATGAAATTGTTAATTTACTCTTTAAAAATGTTCTAATTGTGTAATCATTGAGTAGATGATTAGTAAACCAGCAAAATTAGTGCACTCATTCCATACTATATGATATAGGTCACCTAACCTTATATTTACTTATTATTGGAAAAAAAATACTTATATTCACTTCATGAGAAATTACTAATGTGATAATATATGTGCTCACTACAGAATGATATTATTAAATTCACTTATTTGAGGAAAGTCGAATGAATTCTTATTTAAATATTAATAGGCAATTTTTGACGTGGATTCAAGGGTTTAGCCCCTTTTTTACAATGTAGGTTAAAAGGTCATGATTGTTTCGAAATCAAGTGGGGGTAAATAGCCAACCAACGACAAGAAACGTGATCTATTACTTAGTCCGCTTGCCTAACCATGAACATGGGGGCCGAGTGACACGACTTACTTAGGTCAAGATATGAACTGGGGCTTGGAAAATATTGAAACACCAAAATAAAAGATTTGCTTTGTTGTGGAATCAATCCCATATCATATAAATAATAGACTGAAACCTGGTATTTGTAAGAGAATTAGGCACCACTACTATCATAGGTGGAAGTGGACCCAAGACTCATATAGGAACAGGTGGATATTTTACATAGTATCAGAGTGCAAGTTCTAGAACTCATACAATGCCAAGCACGAATGTAAAACTTATGACCTGTTAAACTCGAGATCGGAAGAAAAATGCATAGCTCTTGGTCATTTTATTGAGTATTACAAAAATCCCGACTCGTATGTTAGTCCAAGGATGGAAAAGAAGGCTTGTCTCATGGTAGTTCGTCCCCCTTCCCCGAAATCGAAAGAAAAATATTCGGTTCAATGTTAGTTGTTAAGAATGAGTGTTTAAGGGCAAGTATCAAGTGTAAACACATTACTGCATGAGTGTGAGTGTGAGTGTTGAGGAGTCCATTGCTCTTTAGTTATGGATTAGACAAGCTGACGAGTTTCATTCTATCTAAATAGATCTCATTGGCTTTCTGTTTTATCTTGGGCGTACGAGCCCAATTTGGAATTGATTTTTTATGATGGATTTTAATGGCAAGTACCAAGTATGAATATGTTGCCGTATGAGTGTGGGTATTGAGGAGTCAATTGCTCTTTAGTTATGTATAAGACAAGTTGACGAGTTTCATTCTTTCTGAATAGATCTCATGGGCTTTCTGTTATATCTTGGGTTTACAGGCGAAATTTGGAATTGGTTCTAAACCTGAACAAATGAGACTATGGTCTCTTATCTTTTAAGAGTTTGGACTGTAAATCTCTTGGGCTAATGATCCAGGGCTCCATCTTACTGTCTCTCAAGCATGAATTCAATCATTAACGATAGTTATAAATGAAAAGGAATATTTGGAAAGGAAATAGGAATATAGAAACTTCCTTTATTTCTTTATTTCTTTATTTATTTTTTGATAATTGATTATAGACACCTTCACTTTATAAGAGTTCAACTATCCTAATTCTAAATTTTGAATGATACCATTACATTAATCCATTTTATTTTCTTATTTTGTCTCCCATCTAATTAGAACCCAAACTATAAAATAGGAAAACCGCATGTCAAACCGACTCCCTCCCCCTCCATGAAAAAAATTCTTAGATGGTTCTAATTTTGAAAAAAATCAATTAAATTACTCTGATTAGTAGTGCTTAAAATAACTGCTCGAGTGCTTAATACTGATTTACTTGTAATATGCCACAATCTAATCGATATTTTTAACACCATGTGGTGAGATAGAATCCATCAGGAATTTCTTGTCCTACATAAATCTCCTAAAGCAAGAAATTTTTGCCGGACATCTAATGGTGAGCTCTGGCTTCGCCATACATGTTTGTTAAACTTCCGCTCTTCGTTTTACTGGCTCTTTTTGGGTTCCGTGAGTCTCGTTTCTCGAATAAACCAAAGCGACTACTTTAGAGAAAAAGAAAGAAACGTCAATTCCTCTATTATTTTTATTTTACATCATGTAACAATAAAAAATCAAATAAGTCGAGCTGGTGTAAAATATCCACCTGAATTTATAAGAATCCTGAATCCATTTTTATTTAAAAGTTTAAACTCCCAGATGGTAGTACTTAATTCTCTTATAAATCTAAGTTTTTCTTTAATTGATATGAGATTTAACTCTCAACACTCGCTCTCATATGACAACGCGTTCGCCACTTGACACGTGCCCTGAAACACCCCTCTCAACAATTGGCATCAAGTAAGACATTTTTTTTTTAAATCTCGCGCGAGGGGACAAATGTGACAAGGCGGGCCTTCTCTTCCGTCCTCGGACTAACATATGAGTTAGAATTTTTCCGCACTCAATATGTTGGCCATAAATTAGATATTTTTCTTTCGGTCTCTGGTTTAACGGGCCATGAGTTTCATGGGGCTTGGCATGGTACAAGTTCATGATCAACTTACTCTGAAATTATGTAAAATTTCCACCGAACCTACAAAATTTTTGCGTCAGTTTCCATCTAAAAGTGTAAACTATTAGGTAGTGGTACCCAATTTTCTTATAAATCTAAGTTTTTTCTTCAACTTAGTTGATGTGTGTCTCAACAACTGGGTTAATCGACTGAATGGTAAAACTCTTATAATATGTTTTTCTGTTCATGATACTCAAACCTGATATCGTACCATGTTAACCAACCTATTTGGTGATTCCTCTATTTTCAATTATTAAGAATAAAACTCAAATGGCAAAGTGTTGCCTCTGTGAAGAGTACATGTGACTTTATTGAACAATGTAAGAGTCCGATCGCAACAGCACTGAATAGAGGAGGAAGAAGCTCTGTTCCTTATTTTTGCAATACACAACTATCTCACAATAACTAATTTATTTTGCACCAAGCCTTCTCCATCTACCAAGTAGAGAGCGGCGGAACACTCTGTTCATTCCTGAAGAAGTTGCTTGGATCGGCTGCTGTCTTCACCCTCACCAACCTGTCGAAGTTTCGGTTGAAATATTTGGTGCCCCATATGCTTGCTTGCTTATAGCTAGTGTTACCAAACTCATTATTCATCCCAATATCAAGGTCACGGTAGTTCACATAAGCTGACCGGGGAGATTTCGAAACATAAGGAGCCATGAATCTGTAGAAGCTCCTGATCCAGGATATGTGCCTGGTGGATTCCTCTAATGATCCATTCCTCCAAGCAGCTATGTATTGGATCTTGAATATATTTCCCGCCCTATGCGGGAATGGAATTGCAGATTCGGAAATCTCGCTCATTCTCCCGCCATATGGGTTAAATAGCATCTGTGCAGTTCCTTGGTCTGCCTTGTAGAACCACTTCCATATCTCCTCCAGCACGGGCTCGGAGATTGGTTGCTTCACGTAGTCGGACTTATTCTTAAAGTAGCCTTTGGTATTTGAGCTGCGGTTCAGTAGTGTTTCCAAGGGCTGGCCGGAGAATCCTGCGAAATAGAGGGTTGAGTTCACCCAGGTCGTCTCGATACAGTCCTCTCTTGTTAGCCCGAGCTCAGGGAAGCTCGAGTCCATTACGTCAAGAAGCTCACTGGCCTCACCAAGGTACAAGGCTTCGAAGAAGGCTTGCATCGTTCGGTTGCCATCTGTCCCGTTCGAGCTCTGCAATATGATGCGCACGTACAGTTCATCTGGGAAATCCTGTGCTGCAATATATTGCCACTTGTGGACAAGACTTGTTGCATTCTGGTCAAGGGTTCGGAGGACTGTGAATACAGTCACCGTCCCTGGGACCGGGACAAGCCTGATCTTCCATGAGACAACCACCCCGAACGTGCCACCCCCACCTCCTCGAATGGCCCAGAAGAGGTCCTCCCCCATTGATTCCCGATCGAGAAGCTTGCCATTCACATCAATGATCTGAATGCATTATGTGGTTAGTTAAGAAAATTTTTGCCATGTGAGGAGTTAGGAAAGATTTTGAGTCAGATGATCCCACAACATAATAGTAAAAATGAGTACTTTTGCAAGAAAAAGTTTAATAATGAGATCGATCCATTTTCCATTTCCTATAATGCACTATCATACAACAATTGAATGACGGTCAAGGGTGATGGTCTACACTGGTTTAAAATTTATTCTCATATATTTTCGTGAAATTGTAATTACTGGACTAAATCCCTCTACGCATAATTTGCAAATGGGGAAAATATGCAGATAAAGTCTTTTTGAATTTATACCTTGACGGATATTGATTTCTTAGACCATAATATAAGTTTGGTGGTGTTATGTTGATAAGGATAGTAGCTAGTGCTTATTATTCAATTCGTCAAATATATTCGTATTAAGAGTTAAATATTACATCGACTAAATTGGATATTGAACTTGTGTTTATAAGAGAATTGAGTACCATTACTTAATAATTTAGACTTTTAAGTGGAAACATATTTAAAACTCTTATAGGTCTAGATGGATATCTTATATGGCATCAGGAGTTTACTTTATCAGATCACATCATGCCAGATCCAAGTATAAAACTCATGGCAATAAGTACAAGACAGGAAGAACAATATTCAACTTCCGGTTTGTTGTTCAACTTGAGTATGGAACTTGTTGAATTAAGCTTGATACTAGAAGAAAAATGTCTGACACGTAGTAAGTTATATGGTCCAAGGACGGAAGAGACGGCCTCATGGTTAGTTGTCCTTCTTGCCCGAACACGGAAAAATATGTCTGTCTCGAAATCAGTTGTTGAAAGCAAGTGTTTAAGGAAACGTGGCAAGTGTAACTCAAGTTGCCATATGGGAGTAAGTATTGAGAGTGAAATCTCACATCGATTAAATATGATATTAAAATTGAAGTTATAAGAGAATTGTATACCACAACCTAGCTAATAGTTTAAATTTTTAGGTAGTAATAGATCCAATACTCCTATAGATATTGATGGATATTTTACAAGATTAAATATAAAAGTTCAAATATCACATAACCTGTATGGTTGGATTACTGCTTCCTCAATTTTATTGACAGCAAAAAATATATCCCAGCTGGATGATCTCTTCTATGATATAATGTGACATATGATCTATGCTTAGCAAAACGATTTCCTTCCGTTTCAGGAAATTATAAGAAACAA
The DNA here is from genome assembly GCA_037672795.1 of Lagerstroemia speciosa. Classification (NCBI taxonomy): domain Eukaryota; kingdom Viridiplantae; phylum Streptophyta; class Magnoliopsida; order Myrtales; family Lythraceae; genus Lagerstroemia; species Lagerstroemia speciosa. Next base: position 4,112,328 of record CM075301.1, read on the forward strand.
TATTCCTCTATCCTCTACTCGTGCAATTATATGCAGAAAATAAAAAGCAGCAAGAGAATTCAGGCATAACATACATGTGCATCGATGATATTGTCAGCCGAGAGGCCGTACTTTCGCATCATCATTCCGTAGCCACCACCACTGAAGTGGCCGCCCACCCCGACAGTGGGGCAAACTCCGGCAGGGAACCCTAAGGTCGCGCTCTTCTCGCCAATCCTATAGTACAGTTCCCCGACCGTTGCCCCAGCTTCCACCCATGCAGTGGCACTCTCAGCATCAACCGTGATGTTTCTGAGGTTAACTAGATCGAGTATGATGAACGGTGCCAGGGAGAGGTATGACAGGCCCTCGTAGTCATGTCCCCCACTCCGAACCCGTACTTGGAGACCATGCTTTCTCGAGCAGTAGAACGTGGCTTGAGCCTGGGAAACATGCACGGGTGTAACAATGAGCAAGGGCTTTGGGGAATAGGGTGTCAGGAACCTCAAGTTTTGTATGGAAATGTCCAATACAGATGTGTATGTCGAGTTTATCGGGGTGTAAACGACTTGAGAAATGGAGGTCGAGTTTGCCGAATTGAGGGAGAGGCACTGAAGGAAGTCCTCGTGAGGGTCAACAGAAGCAAACCCTGTGAAGGGTAGGCAAAAGAGAGCAAATGAGTAGTAGAGCCAGAAGGGAGAAGAGGTGGGATTGCTGATTCCCATTTCGATCGGTTGCCTATTTCTTTGTATGAATGAAACTGGGGTGAGCTTCTTGTCATATTTATAGAGTTCTTGGTGCAATGTTTAGCGGTATTTGTCAATATGGTTTGTTGAATTTTATGGTTTTCGCTACGTTGGGACCAATTCCACGTCTAGAAAAGCCTTTCGTCTCCCTTGAATGGTTCCTTTCATAACACATGCTACCTCAGAAAAGTCCAGATACATCGCTGCAAACAGTTGCCATTTTTTCCTGTTTACATGAGGTCCGCTCCAACTAATTTAAATTCAAACCTAAAAGCCAACTAAGGTGTAAAATACATAATCTTACACAATGTATTTTTTCCGTTAACAAAGGCCAAAACCTTATTTAAGTAAGGTTATTTCAAAACATGCTTCAGAATTTCAGTTGATATAACGAAGGTTATAATTCTTAACAGTTACAGAAACAAGGCTTACATAACTGATAAGTCCCATCAAAATTGTTAGCATGGCTTTTGATCTATATTGGTGTTCATTTTTTGGTGTTAATCACTGATATCTAGAAATCAAATCTAGTTCGAGTCGAGTCGGTCCATTAAGATGTAAAACTTTCCCACTATGAGTTTTATCTACTCTCAAATATTCGAACCTGAGACATTTTCTTGGAAAATAAGTATCTTACTACTTGAACAAATTTATGCTGGTTATTGGTGTTTATAGCTATTTACCTAAGCTGGTGCTTGTCAATAATGTCCTGAATTAAGCTAAAGAAAATATACATGTCTTTCATGACAAGGGAGCGAACTTCGTGACAAGGGAGCTCGAGTCCCCTGGCATAAGTTGGTCTGGTTTCCAGGGAATATACCTTGCATCTCTTTCATCTCTTGGCTTGCTTGTCTTAATAGACTGAACACGAAAGAAAGGATGAGCAAATGGAATGCCTCAACCCCGTTGCAATGCGAGTTCTGCTCCAGGTCTGCTGAATCCCATGACCATCTCTTCTTCTCTTGCCCATTCACAGGAGGCATATGGGGCCAAATTCTAAGTGCTTTGTTGATTAATAGACCCCCCAGCGACTGGTCTTTTGAAATAGAATGGGCGCTCAAACACCAAGGCGGGAAGAATCTTAGGTCCATCATCTACAAACTTGCTTTCACGAGTTACATATATCATACATGGAAGGAAAGAAACCGTAGAATTTTTGAGGGGATTAAGACTCCTTGTGATAGCCTTGTTAGATCGATTGTCAGTCTGTTGAGGCAACGCATCCTCTCTATTCCTTCTCTTAAGGTTAGTATAGAGAATTCTACACTTAAGAGTCTGTTACTTAGACATGGAAGATAGGAGCACCATGTGTACATTTTGAGTACTTCTTGTACATTTTGTGGATACAACTCCATGCTACATGATTAATGAATTATTTACTTATAAAAAAAAAGGAAAATATACATGTCATAAGATTTTGACCGAATATAAGTGGCAAATGGGCCAGGGCAGGCTAGATATTTGGATTGCAGGGCGTTTGTAGCTAATTTCTTCAGTCTTATGTAATATGATTGCTTTCTGGCTTTCTCATTTCATCTTACCAAAGAAAATAATAGCCCAAGTGCAGCAAATATGCAATGCCTTTCTGTGGAAGGGAGATGCTTCACTTGCAAGGGGAGTGCGAGTCAAATGGAGTGAATTATGTACGTCGAAGAATCAAGGACTTGGGCTGAAAAATCTTGAATTGTGGAACAAAGCAAACATTCTGAACATTCTATGGCAACTGTTGGTAAACTCAGGCTCCATTTGGGTGGCATGGGCAAGGAGATAGCCCTACAAAGGTTGTTCCTTATGGGCGGCCAAAATTGCCACCAATGCTTCTTGGAGTTGGCGTAAAATTCTTAAGCTCCGGGAGACAGCTACACTTCACATAAATTGGAGAGTGAGCCGGGGCTGTAGCATATACTTTTGGTTCGATAACTGGACTAGTTTAGACACTTTGGCTGAATTCTATCAACAAGGACGAGCTTGTTTTCCCTCCCTTTGACTTCATGCCACAATGGCTGATATTTTGAGGGATGGCGCTTGGTTTTGGCCCTGGACAAATGACACACAAGCTCAAGAAATTGCAGCACATTTTGTATTGAATGTGATGCTATCTCTCAGTGACCATATCCTATGGGGAGGGAGACCAAGCTTTTCTATTGCACAGGCCTACACCCATCTAAGGCCATAGAGGTAACAAGTCAGTTGGCATCACCTTATTTGGTTTGAAAGCTATATACCAAGGGCCTCCTTCATTTCTTGGCTAGCCATCCTAAATAAATTGCCCGCCAAGAGCAAGATTCGAAATTGGTATGTTATCCCAAACACAACCTACAAATTTTGAGGAGAAGCCAATGAAACTAGATCTCATATTTTCTTTTGATGTCGCTTTACTGCTTTAATTTGGGAAAAACTCCTCCATCAACTACATCTCTTCCATTGATCAGGTGACTGGGAGGAGTTTTGCATTGCTCAGACTATAAAGGTAGAGCCTTGGATTCAATTTTGTTTAGACTCCTATGGACGTCTTACATTTATGTGATGGGGCTAGAATGAAACCAAAGGTGCTTCCAGAACAAGCGACATATTGAAAGCTGCATAGCTAGTAAAATATTTCAATTAGTCAGATCTTGAGCAATTACAGTTCCAAGGCTGGAAACATGTTTGGTTTCGAGTTCCTTTGTATCTCTTTTGACATTGCGTGATGTTTTATAAACTCTTGTATTTTGACACAAGTTAGTAGTGACATACCTTACTTAAAAAAAATCTATACAAAAAAATTTTGGCATTACATTTGTTATTTCTTACTAGATTGCACTTATAAAATATATTATGTTCACTTTTTCTCTCAAATGGATGAAATAATATTTCATTGAAAAAAGATAGGGAATATTCTTTATATCACTTCTCGCAATTACATTTTCTTATATTTTCAAAATGAACATTAAAATTACTAATTTTATGCAATTTATATTATAGAACTCATCATATTCCATTCCATTTATTTGCACCAAACGAACCTAAAAGTTTAAATTTATAATTGGTGGGTATCCGATTCTCTTAGGTTGTTTCTGGTACGGAAAAAATGAGGGCATGGAATGGAATGTAAAGAATTTTATAGAATAATTACAATATCACATAAAATAGTAATATTTAAATTCAACTTAAAAATATGAAGGAATATAATTGTGAAAGTTATGGAATGAGCATTCTTATCCTTTTTCAAATATACCATTCGATCAATTTGAAAGAAAAATCTATACTAATAAAATGCACATAACAATTTTTAATAATACAATCAATGAAAAATATGACGTGATTGCTCATTCTTTTGCCTAATGTATTGGATAAAATGTAAATTATATTCTAAAATTCATTTGATCTATTGCCTATTGTGTAATTCATTTATCAACAACAGCCTTTACGTGGTATGTTTATAGTTAACATGTGCTTTGAATGCCCGCCCTTAACAAATGGCCTCGTGTTTGTTATTTTTCTTCTGTACTCAAGTGAAGGGACAACTGATCATAAAGTGAATTTTCTTTCTATCCTTGAGCTATATAGTTGATCATAGGTATTTTCTTCCAGTCCCGGGCTGGTGGATATCAGCTCGCATGATAGCTAAATCTGCTAGCATATAAAATATCCATTCGATCTACATGAAATTGAATTCATATCCACCTAAAAGTTTAAAATTGTACGTAGTGGATAGCCTATTATCTTATATTTGAGGATTCATTTGACCAATTGTCTATTGTAGGTTTCATTTTTCAACATAGATAACCCAGTTCTGCAATCAAGCACCGGATACAGGGATGGAAGATTGTTCCATTAAGTTATTTAACTATGTCCCGAACTCATGGTATTACCTTTCTATTGAGTTTCGCCTCATTTGGACGAGGTTTCTAGATCCATCTCTGATTGAACATATTCTGATAAATTTCTGATAATAAATATTCTAGTAAGAAAGGAGAAGGGGTATATTACAATTTTAGATCTAGAAGTCCCGAATTCGTCTGTTATTAGTGATATTTTTATGCCCTATTATTTTGGTCTCTCTATCATGAGTCCCTTACAAAGAAAAATTCTGGTCAGAGGCAAAATTCAAGTATTTCTTATATTTCTGCCAGAGAATCAAGAATTGAAGACGGCCATCGTAGAAAAATAAATTTCCTAATGAGCAATAGGTCAACGCTGTTGCATTTCTGAATTTCCATTATCTTTATTTGTTTCCCACTGTTTCCAGAAGCCTCCCGAAAATTACGAGAGAGCCTTGTGTGTGATGGTGTCACATGGGTGTGCTGATGCAGAATGTAACAGTGATACCACATCAATATTGTCACTCGATGTCATGGGCTAATAAGTATTCGTCACATCTGGAATTTCGTATTAAGAAATTTAGATAGTAAAATATATATTCAAACCCTTCATTTTCATATTTAAAATTTTAAAATATTAAAAACCTAAATAAAATTAAAAACCCTAAGAAATTTTATCATCAATCAGCAAAAAGGTGAAAAGGATGATGAAAATGGTCCAACATCAGTTTTCAAGGTTTCTTAAAGTTTTTACAACTTTTTAATAAAAAGGGTTTTAATATATATTTTTCTGTCTAAATTTCTTATCATGGAGTTGCAGATGTAGAAAACTCTTATTGGCTCTTGTTACTACGTGACAACGGTGACTTGTTACCACCGTTGCACTGAGGACTTTCTCACAGACATTGTGACACAAACCGATTAAGTTAAAATATTATTGTTAATTTTGTAAAATCTAAAAATAAAAAAAAAAGACAATCTTGAAAATGATTTAATTTGATTGGTTACTATCACCACGTTATGTCAGTACTGTCATATAATGAAACCATTATATACAAAACTTTATCCCAAATTACTGGGAGAGACTATGAAAATCTAATATTGGTTTCACATGAATGTCGGCTTTCCTTCTCTTTTCTTCAAACCAGAGGGAGATCTCTCTAGATAAACAACATCTTGTCACGCATGAAAGGAGAATTAACTTCAGTATCTCTTATTAACCCCTTATATGGATGAAAGCGAACGGAGATAAGCGAAATGGGGAGAACTTTTTTACTTGTTTGGATGATATTTATCAAACGGAGGTAAAAGGGAATGGAAGTGGATCTTTCACATCTTTTCTCATCCTAGAACCCACTTTCTTTAAATCTCAAATCGGGCTTGAATGGAGGTGTAAGATTTTAAAACAAATAAAATACCAAATTATTCTTCTATTTTCTATTAAGAAACCGTGTAAAAACATAATATATTCAATTAACTTAAAATTGTTCACCTTCATTTACCTTCATTCCCTTTGTTTAGTATGTTCAAATAAGATTAAGATTTCCAATTTGTTTCCCTTCATTTCCTTCCCTCCCCTTCAAGAGAGTATTGTGTGTAACATGTATGGTATCACAAACTAATAAGATTGGGTTATTTTGATGATTTTTAATTAAAATCTAAAGGAAAAAAATCTCCTTTGAATAAGTGAATTCTATTAGTTTGTGACACCAAATCAAGACTATCACATAATATACCCGTTATATACGAGACTTTTTCTTTTGTTTTCCTTCATTTCCCTTTATTCCCTTCACTTTCCTTCCTTCTCTTATCCTCCTCAAAATAAGGGGAAGAAGAAGGGAAGAGAGAGAGAAGAAAATGGAATTGCAAGTTGCAACATATGTAGATTTTCTTAAATATTTCTATCTCACCATATAACCTAAAGAAATATCATTCAGATTTTAACAAACGAGCAAATTGATATTAATCATCTGAGCAGTTGTCTTATTTATTATTAATTAGCATAATTTAATTGGTTCTTACTCGTCGTATCACCGTGAGGTAGGAGTATCTAAGATTTTCTCCTCTTGCCAGTAAGCTGACTTGACGCGTAGTATAGAAATTTGAAACTTGCCGTAAGCAATTAGCAGCCCAATAAATATCTGAATGCGGATTGACGTGGACAACATATCATTGCGGGGGATTGGTGGGGAAGGAACTTGTAAAGTAAGGAAAATCTAGATATTTCATAAGGGCCAAGTTTCAATGACCACTAATCTTCATCTTAATTTCTAGAGGATTGCGACCCTATAAGTTAGGGGAATAGTCATGACACATGGAATAAGTCCCCCAAATTCCTGCTGTGTGTTCTCATTCACATCGTTGACAATAGATCTGAGATTCAAAAACATGGACCGATATACATTTCTTAAATGGATTTCAGATATAAAACTTGTTGGGTAAATCTTTCTCATATGTTTTTGTGCGGTTCAAATTTGAAATTAACATTTGCTTCTGCTCGAAGATTAAGAAAGATAATTGGAGATAATGAAGTGTATACACTAATTCAGTATGGAATCTAAGTCATCTAAAACTTTAAAAACTATTAAGATTGGAGCTGTTGGTGGTCTCGACTCTCAGGAGTGAATCCACCCTCAGAGAGAATCCTCGGAACGTAAAATCCATGAGAATCATGTGGAGGGAAATAAAATACGGGACCGCGTGGTCAATTAAGCCTTCAAGGGGCTAAGGCATGGGGAGCCAATTTCATTGTTGGGTTTTAAGATGAAAAACGTAGATGGTGAAGAAAGTAAATCGAAAGTTCGAATTGAATTCTTGGGTCTAGAGTCCCCTTTCTTCGTGTACATTGGCGCTTATATACAATCAGAGACATAACCGTTATAGGCCCAGAAAGAAAAAGGAAGTAAGGGGAGAGTGGGCCGATCTTCACGGCCTCTTCCGCTGACTCAGTCCTCCTCTGGCTTGTGGTGCACGAGAGGCCTCTCCACCATCCATAATGGGCCACTCCAAGGGCATGGGCCTTACCCATCATTCATCATCCTACTTTTTTTTTTTTCCTGATAACGAGGAGTTTATTCTTCCCGAATTCATAAACACCTCACAAGCCCACGAATTCAGATCAATTCATGTGTAAAGGACATGTGTAGATGGGCCTCACCATAGGTTATGTGCTTGACGGGGGATTCAAATGTCTAACCCCGTCAATTTTTACACGAGTTATACGCACGTCTTATTTGCTTGAGTTAATTCTTAGGGTGGATCATCCTACTTATTTATCTTTGCTGTGGAAATTCTATCAAGAATGCTTTATAGAGGTGAAGCACTAAAGAAATTAAGAGTGGATTAAAATCAACAAGAATAACATAGTTATAATTTTATATAATTTTTATAATAATGTTTGAATATTTTATAAAAAGGAAATTGCATTTTATTTATCGCAAAAGAGTAAAGAAATTTTAATTTTTATTGAGTAAGAAATAAAAACTAAAAACCATTGAAAAGGATAGGAATTTTAAGAATTAATATGAATTATTTTCTAAATTGATCCTTTGTTTCTGTTAGAAACTGTAATAAACAATTTGATCATATGTAATCCCTGTTACTTATGAACATGTAATAGAGAGAGTTCATGAGAAATTCTTATTATAGATCCAAGTAACAATTAAATTACGTAATAGAGATCCACTTCATAATTGAAATTCCCATTACATGCTACCAAATAATATTTGCAAACGAATATTTAATCGTCTTGAAAGCAAATAATTCTGACCTGTATGCCTGCAAGAACATCCTACAAAAATGTTGTAACTGGTGCGGACGGAATATGAGCTTAGAAAATTCAAATATTCTTTTTAAGAAATATGAGTTATGAGGTAGCAAGAATCGTAGAGGAAACAATGGTGATGAAAAGATTAACGGATTGAACAAGGCATATCGGAATGACGTAAAAATTTTTACAGCCCTAAATCATTCCTATTTTACACAAATAGCACTATCATATAATTAATTTCAAAATCACACCTCTATTTAGTAGGGGTACGGACGGATATAAGGTAGACTCGGAATCGATAAAAATCTACCCTTTGGATAGGTTCCAGGTGAATCTCAATAAAAATATGGTAGGTTCGAGATAACGAATGAAGGAACCAGTCGATTCAGTTCAGGTTTCGGTCCGGTTCAGGTTCCAACACACAGGGTACCTAGAACCTATTAACTTATTCGAACGATTAATTTTAATCGTTTGTAACTCTCGTTTGAACTCTAAATTATGAATAGTTTAAACTGTTGTATTTCTAACTCGATGATCTTTCATTTGACATAATAATTATATATATTTGATGAATTTTTCATACTTAAAGTATTATTATAATTTAAAATTAATAATAAATAGTACTTACATGTAATGCAAATACTTAAAATTACACATATTTTGTTATGATAAAAAATATATGAAATAATAATAATCATGAAAAAATATTAAAGTAATCCATATTTTAGAGGTCAAAAATAAATGATAAATAAGTTCCAACATGGTACTCGGAACTTGTGGTATATTCTAGGTTTTTGGGGGTCAGGTTCCAAGATTCAATATGGTAAGGTCCATATCCAAAAATTGGTAACCTGTCTTGTATAGGATAGGATCTGGATATCATGAAAAAATACAGGATGCCCGAACCTAAACACTCTACTATTTATGACCTCTTAACGAACTTTTTCACAACATCCAAGATGCCCTTCTTAATTACTCTCCCTCCCACTCATTCTCATTATTGTTTGCTCTCCCTTTATATATGTCCCGATACTTTATAAAAAAAAAAGTCACAATGGTTGTCTAGATATCCAAATACATGTCATAAACTTAAATAGGACCCAAGCTATATGTCTTGTTACTTTATAAACAGGTCTTACTAATTATCCAAATTTTCAAACACATATTTAAACCTTAATAGATTCCGATACATTCTATTTAGGTCTCGGTTACATTATGCATAGGCCTTAATAATTGTCCAGATCTTTAAAAATATCTAAACTTAATAAGTCTTGGTGTGTTCTATTTAGGTCCCTGTACGTTATAAATACATCACGGTAATTGTCCTCATATTGAAAGACATGTCATAAACTTAATATGTCCCGGTACATAATACAAATGTCTTGATAAGTTATTGCATAGGACCCAAAAGTTATCCAAATTTTCAAATGCCTACTTTAAACTTAATAGGTTCTTATACATTATAATGAGGTTACGGTACCTTATGAATAACTCATGGTAATTGTTCAAATTTTTAACAAGAGAGACGAGAGTGTAGAGAGGATGAGAGACTAGAAAGGACGAGATAGAGCAAGTCATCAAAGAGGGAGAATGAGGAGACGGAGAGAGGGAGATTACAAATTTTGGGAGTAAAGAATGAGAGAGCAGGCGATGAAATTGATCCCGATATTATACTAGTAGTTTCCAGAACCCGTTCGATGTTATTGAGCAGAATCTCAAAAAAAAAAAAGAAGTAAAATTAGACCTACAAAACATGGAACTGAGACGGGGAGGTTTCTACCCAAAAAAAAGAGGGAGAGAGAGGCGAAGGGAGGTTTGAATTAGCTCCTTTGCAATTTAAAGTGTATCGGAGGTCTTCAAAGAGCACGAACCGAGACGGATTGGAGAGAGATGGAGCCAAGACACATAAGAGAAAATGGTATTGAGAGAGGAGACGAGTAGACAGGAGGTGGAGAGGGAGAGAATGGTTGAGGATCGGCCAGTGCTGCTGCTCGCAGGGAGAATCGTAAATAGGAGGGAACGCGATGTTGCTGGGCGCGAGGAGAATTGGGGGAAGGTGAATATGAGGGAATTTGAAAAAAAAAAAAGGTAAACTCTTCATTTTTTTTTGTGTGTAAAAGCACTTCATTTAGTTAATAAGTGCAAAACTGACTTTCACCATAATCTAGTGCTTTTTCTATGGTTGATTATAAATTAGTGCCAGCCATGTGAGCTAGTGAGGAGTAATGTTATATCCTCCCATTAACACTGTGGGAATTCCCCATTTATTGAAAGAAATAGTCCAAGTACTTTCAATTTCTTATTGGTAAAGTGTCATGATAAATCTAAAATTGAAGAATGATTGTATACATATCGTAAACAAGTAACATAATGATGATATGGAATAGTAATTCCATGCCAAGCCAATACAAAATTAAACAAGTAAAAAAGCACGTCGTGAAAGCGAAGACCAAGAAAGTAATTAACAAAAAATTCCATTAATTAGGATTTCCCAAGTTCACAACTTCATCTAGTCCTATTTCTAACATGATCTGTCATTATACTATCAGTTGATTTAATATTACTAATCATACTTCAAAACTTTCCTTACCCATTCCTTGATGAAACAAGGGTGTGATTTGTTTCGAAGTGCTAATTACCTACTCTATTTTTAGATGATTAATGCGAGGAAATTTAGTAAGTACCAAATTATAAATTGGATTTTTAGGGTGACCGATTACCTCTCCATACTACTATCTTTTTAACTTGCGGGGAGTATTAGGTAATTATATTATAATTATGAGAATTCAGTATCTTGTAATATGTGCTAGGGTTCTTGTAAAATATTAGGTGGCTGGGATATTCTATTTTTCCTAATTTCCGGGGTCGATTTCCTGCCCGCTCTGTATATATTAAGGACATTTTTATTATAATAGAATCGAGCTATTCAATCCCACCATAAAATTTTACACATTTCCTCCGATATTGCAAGTCTTTTACTTGCTTAATGAACTGGTCTTGTTTGCGATAAGCCGGTTGGATTTATATTTGAACTAAAATAACATGTGAAATTCTCCCATTGGTTCCAAAATCTATGTCAATATTAATTAATGGAAAAGTTTATGGCTGGGCCAAAGTGGTAAAAGGGAAAAGGTTAAGGCCAAGAAAAGGCCAGTTAGTTGGACAATCTAACCCAAATATTTGAAAAACTCTTATATGTAATGCGTCAAATCGTGACAATGTTTATGTGACGGCATTAACTAATTAAATTCAATTATTTCATGTTGCTTATTTGTTTTTAGGATTTTGTAGAAAGAAAATCTTAAGAATAGCTAAATTTTTTTATTTGTTAACATCACAATGAAAGTACCGTCATGTGATAGTACAATTATACATAGACTTGCTCAAGAGATTCACTAGCCGTTTGACCTCTAGACACTGACTATGACTATTGTACAGACAATATGCACATAACTATATTGGTTCCAGCTTTCCATTATTCAGAAGTATCGATGGAACACTCTGCTCATTTCTAAAGAAATTACTTGGATCGACCATGGTCTTCACCCTAACTAGCCGGTCAAAATTGTTACCGAAATACTTCGTGCCCCATACCCTCGCTTGCCAATAACTTGTGTTACCAAACTCGTTGTTCATCCCGATGTCAAGGTCTCGATAGTTTATATAAGCTGATCTTGGGGATTTCGAGACATAAGGTGCCATGAAATGGTGAAAGCTCCTGACCCAGGCAATGTGCCTGGAGGACTGTTCGACCGACCTGCTTGTCCAACCGACACTAAGCTGGATGTCGAATATGTTGCCCGCCCTATGAGGGAAAGGAATGGCGGAATCGGAAATCTCACTCATTATCCCTCCATAAGGGCTCCATATCATCACAGCGACTCCCGGGTCCTCTTTGAGTATCCACTTCCAGATCTCCTCTAGCGCGAGCTTGGATATTGGCTCTTTCACAAAGTCCGACTTATTCTTGAAGTAAACTTTTGTATCCGAGCTCCGGTTTAGTAGGATCTCCAAGGGATAGCCCTGAAACCCGGCAACATATACGGTCGAGTCGATCCAGCTCATCTCGGTGCAGTCCTCCCTCCCCAGTTCGAGCTCCGGGAAGACCAACCCCATCACATCCAGGAGCTCACTTGCTCCGCCAAGGTAAAGGGATTGAAAGTTGGACTTAACTGTTTTATTCCCATCTGCTCCAATGCTGCACTCAAACATGACCCTAACGTACAATTCATCTGGCATTTTTTGGGCTGCAACGTATTGCCACTTGTGGGCTAGATTTGTCACATTCTGGTCTAGGGTTCGGTAAATGCTAAAGACGGTGACAGTCTCTGGAACAGGGACAAGCCTGACCTTCCACGAGACAACCACCCCAAACGTGTTACCCCCACCTCCTCGGATGGCCCAGAAAAGGTCCTCCCCCATTAACTCTCGATCGAGCAGCTTGCCATTCACATCAATTATCTGCAAAAAAAGAAAGAGAGAGAGAGAGAGAGAGAGAGAGAGAAAATCATTAGAAAACAATACGTGATGAAAAAGGAGCTTGTCCCTTTGGGAGGATAAGGATAGAACTTAGGTGAACTTTAGATCTGTTGACAAAAATTACAAGACAAAATTGCCCGAATTATTAACGATTGATTCATTATTAATCGGTTGTGTTTGATTTTGAAATGGTGGAGGCAAGAATACAAATAAAATAATGTCAAATTATTGTGAGCGGACCTTTAAATTTATGTTAAATTGAACTCTCAGTTGAGTTTAAATAAGACTAATAGAAAGAGTATTAGGATTATAATAAATGTTGTTGAGGTTTAGGCACTTAGGTATTATATATAATTGACAATGAGCCTTATTAGAGATTGAGTTTTTTTCAAAAGAAGCTCAACCTTAAGTCCATGTTAAATTATTGTGAACAGATAATCAACATTAAGTTAAATTGAGTCCTAAACTAGACTTAGATGAGACTACAAGGAACGACTATTAGAAGTTAGAGGTTGCTGAGAAACAAGCGCCCAAATATTATATATTTGATATTGGATCTTATAAGAGAATGAGTTCGTTTCATTTAAAACTCTAAGTTGATAGATGGAATTTAATTCCCTTATAAAGTAGGGATTTCTTTTTAACCTAGTCCACCTGAGATTTAACATATAAATGCAAGAGAAATTCAGCTCAGATCTGAACACATGCGGACTTCATCGCCTTACTTCTTTGTCACCAGTCACAGGCCCAGTGCCTGTAGCTCTCTCCTATCACAGGAGCAAAACTCATAGTCTAGAGTCGACTCAGACATATAAACACTCGTGGCGTGGAAAGACAAGACCGAGTCCATATTCACTTTTTCTATAGAAAGTCAAACTAAAGTCACTTTGATGGTTTTACGAATTATATGTTAATTGAATAAATTGGTTTTCAACGGAACAAGAGTGTCAAAGCAAAGGACGTCAAAAGACGAACCTGCGCATCAATGATATTGTCAGCAGCAAGACCGTACTGGCGCAGCATCATTCCATGGCCACCACCACTGAGGTGGCCGCCGACCCCGACAGTGGGACAGGATCCGGCCGGGAACCCTAAGGTCTTGCTCTTATCACCAATACCATAGTAAAGCTCCCCAAGGGTTGCTCCGGCCTGCACCCACGCTGTGCCATTCTCCTCGTCAACCGTGATGGCTCGGAGATTGAGAAGATCGAGCACAACAAACGGGACACTTGAGAGGTAGGAGAGGCCCTCGTAGTCGTGGCCCGCACTTCGCACTCGTACCTGGAGACCATACTTTCTGGAACAGTAGACAGTTGCTTGAGCATGAGAGACTTCAACCGGGGTGACAATGACTGAGGGCTTCGGTGCACAAGGTGTTCGGAACCTCAGGTTATGTATGGAGTAATCCAAGACTGTTGAGTAGGTCGAGTTGATGGGAGTATAAACAACTTGGGAGATGGAGCTAGTGTTTGGCGAATAAAGGGACAAACATCGCAAGAAATCATGGTATGGTTTTGATCTGAAAGCTAGCGTTACAAAGAGATGTGATGAAATAAGAATAATAAAGTTGATTAGCAGACCCCGACAGCGAATCTCCATGTACTTGTGAAGCTCGGTTATTCCTTGAGATCGGCAACTGCGAATTGCTCTTGTGCTGTGTACAAAGTCAATCATGTCAACTGCCTATATAAGATCCATTCCACCACAAAGATGTTGAAAATTGGTTAGGAATGGTAGCTTTGACCTTTTCCGTAGAAAGAAAAGAAAGTTAGGCAAGAAAATAGATGGAGATCAAGTTCATTAATTGCATTTTTTTAAAATGAAAATGTCAAGTAGCCGTGGGGCTTCCATCTCCGTTTTCCAATAAAGAAAGGATTGTTATTTATCACTTTTTATATCTGTCATTAATATTCAGTTTTCCAAGATGATGGCACATTTTTCGAACAATCTAATTAGTTCAACTTACCATATTATTTGCGAACTCGATTCATTGGATAATATATGAAAATTTTACTACTAGAAATTATGATTAGGATAATTTTACACTTTAATGGATCGATCGACCTTCAATTTTGACTCGCCAGGACTATTGAATGTCTATATATTAGGTGGTATGGGCCGAAAATAATTATCCCCAAGAGAGATAAGCATTTATCAAAATTTTAAATTGGCCTCTAACACCAGTTCTTTCTTCTCTTCGTCACCCTCCAGTCACCGCGTCGACATTTCCACCCCTAATTATCGCTTTGTCAATCTTCAGTATTTCATGTTGTACTTCCTTCACGTTTTCTAAGATCAACTTAAAATTAACTGGTGCCCGTATCCGGCGTGGTCCAACTTGAGAA
The DNA here is from genome assembly GCA_037672795.1 of Lagerstroemia speciosa. Classification (NCBI taxonomy): domain Eukaryota; kingdom Viridiplantae; phylum Streptophyta; class Magnoliopsida; order Myrtales; family Lythraceae; genus Lagerstroemia; species Lagerstroemia speciosa. Next base: position 4,127,449 of record CM075301.1, read on the forward strand.
AGACTGTCAATACATATAAACTATGTTGAAAGGTACAAGTTATTATTTCATGTTGTACTTCACGAGTTGGAAGAGAACGTAAAAATTGGTGTTCATGTCCGGTGTGGCCCAACTTGAGAAAGATTGCCAGTACATATGCTAAGAAGTGAATCACACGTCCGATAAATAATATATTGAAATCTATTTCATAAGAGAATTGAGTACAACCATCTAAGAACTTAAACTTTTTAGTGGAAATGGGTTAGTCTCTTCTTATGAGCCAATGTTGATATTTTACATGATATCAGAGCAAATTATCATATGGTTCACATATCACTGAATCTATATATGGAACTCATGACTCATAAGCCCGAGATAGGAAGAAAATACATAGCTTGTGGTCAGTTGTTGAGCACAAGATAGGAAGAAAATACATAGCTTGCGGTCAGTTGTTGAATATAAGTGTGGGATTCGTGGTAAGTTAATTGAGTACGGAATAAAAAATATACTCGTATTCATTATTAGTTCAAGAAATAAAGAGAAAAGGTTCACATCTTGATAAGTTGCCTCCCTCGTTCAAATAGGGAGGAAAAGTATCAGCTTAATGTTAGTTATTGAGAGCGAGTGTTTATGGTTATGTGACATGTGTAAGTCACATTGTCACGTGAGAATGAATGTAGAAGTCAATTCTGCATTGGACAAATATTGAATTAAAACATGATTTAAAGGAAAATTCGGTACAATACGACCTAACAAATTAGGTTTTTATATGAAAATGACTCATAGATATTTGACAATACATATAAGCTATTTCGTGGTGCATGATATTTAAGTTTATCTCCACAAAGGAGGTACGAAAATGAAGTTAAAAAATTGTTCGTAGCTTTACGCATGCTGTTGATGAAAGGATGATTCGACTAGAAAACTATTGGGTTATCCCTCCGCTTTCAAGGATGATTTGAACTCAATTGATTTGGGTAGGTTAATTTGGGCTTTAATTTAATGTTTTAAGAGTGATCCATGAGTTATCATTTTTTAGAATTTTTAATCCGTATAAAATGAGTAAAAATTAGGGTTACTTGAGAAGACCAAAAACATATGGCAGTAATAGATAGAGATAGCAAAGAAGTGATAGAAAATAGCAAGCAATTGAAGAAAATTCGTAGTAACTTCGTTAAGCCAAACAGAGGAAGAACATAACAGTTTTCTAAACCAGAAGTGCGAGATTAAATCTTGAACGAAGAGGCAAACATATTCTAATTGGGATGAAATTTTGACAGTAGCCTCTTAACTCCTGGGGCTAAATTCTGAATCGTGGACATCAAATTTGGAGGTCTCTATGTATAGTTTTTGATAAAAGAAAATGAAACCATTTTTTGAGTGATGGGCTGTATTGATCCAAGGGAGTTATTATTAAATTGGGGATTAATCTAAGATTATTCTTTTGATAAAAAATTGTGTGATCTCTGTTTATATAGTAAGGAATTGATTTGGTCTGGTGCCTTAGTTTTTCCTCACATTGGGGTTTCCACGTAAAATTTTTATTGTTCGCTTTCGTTGTTGCTTTCATTATTTGATCATATATTGATTACACTAGAAGAGAAATGCTTTATTTGTTATGTTATTGATTAATCGGACTCACACTTTTTCAAAAAGTGGTATCAGAGCCGATTCATAAAGATAGGATTTTTTAAGCGTTTTCGAGATGAAAAAGTGTACCTGGACAATGTTCAATTTGAATGCTTCCAATTACAATATTTGGATGTCCATGGATGGAAGATCTCCTATTCTACAAGGATCTATATGATCCCATTGAAGGGAATGCCTCTAGACCAAAGAATAAGGATGATAAGGCATGGGAGCATATGAACAGGAAGACTGTCAAATTGATTCGACGGTAGATAGATAACGGTGCCTAATATCATGTTGATCAAGGGTCAATGCCAAAGCACTTTGGGACAAGTTGATGAGTCTTTGTGCAAGAAACACTCCACAAATTAAGGCATTTCTTGTGAAAAATTATTCATCTTCACTATAAAGATGGAGGTAATATAACTGAGCACATGAGCAACTTCCAAGACATATTCAACCAGCTGACGAACTTGGAAACAATATTTCCTAATGAGTTGCAAGCCCGTCTTTGTTGGGAACCCACTGACAACTGGAATACATTAGGGGTAGCGTCAAGCAACTCCACCCTAATGGAAAATTATTGATGGCCACAGGTAAAGAGAGACTGTTTAATGAAAAAAAAAGTAGAAAAGGCTATGGCATCTCTACTCAATCCAAGACTCTTGCCATGGAACAACAACAAAGCAAATTCAAACATAGCAAGTCAGGTGATAGTTCGAGGGATAGATCAAAATCGAGGTCGAGAAAGGAACTTACTTGCTTTTACTCTAGTGAACCTGCTGTTCACTATCCAACCCGCAAAAGGATGGATTACAAGAAGTAAACTAGTATCGTTCTCACGAGGAGTACAGCCTATTGAGCATGAACTTAGAACACAACGTACTAAGCCAGAGGATGCAACAAAGAGCAAGAAAAGAAGTAAGGATGGCAACTTCACCGAAATTAGAAATAACTTTATGCAAATTCAACAAGGAAACGATTCTAGGGATTCGGTTTCACTTAGGTCTATTTCAACCCTTATGGACTTAACTCACCGGATCAAGTCAAATGTCCTTTCTTTCCTATCTACGGGTTCTAAAGTCACCTAATCAGACTCTCGTCGTAACTAGGATGTATCCCTAGGATGATTCTAACCCACTCTATCTCTAGGTAGTTAGGATTAAGGGACCAAAGGTCTTGTTCATAACTGTATGGCGATTCCTTGGGTGATTGCTACCTCTCGGGCCTTCTCACATGTATTTCTATTCTTAGAATGACTAACCTAACTCTCGGTACGATTATTCCTAGGTTACGTGTACTTAGGCTACGGGATTCTCACTCTCATGGCTCCTCATCGCCCTTTAGATCGATTTATCGAGTTGGCCAAATATCAATAAATGTATGAAGCACAGTAAATATAAAGGAAATGGAACACTTACATCGATCTGGGAAAGAAAAGTTCAACACATGGATGAAATAGATAATATGATCCACTTACTATCGTAGAAAATGAAACTAGCCTGACACAGTCATGTCACTACATGTTCATCGGATTGAAAGATATGAAACTGAAATGAAGAAAAAGGAAACAAAGAAAGACAGAACGTCAAACATGGATGATGAGCTTGATGCCTTAACTCCTCCACCCACAATCCTTCTTCCAACTTTTAGGAATTCGTAACTTCACTCCAACAGTTCATTCATTCTTTGGCCTAAGCCCGAAAGTCTCTCTATTCTATGCTAAATGTTATGGTAATCTGAGATGCTTGGTTGTGAAGGTGGAGAGATCCTTTTAGAGGCAAAGAGCCCGCTTTGTCGCTTGTGCCACTTGCTCAAATTGGCTAATTTGCAGGTGGCTCGACAGCTTTTTTTTTTTTTTTTTTTACATTTGCCTACCATTGTCCTCTCCACATGGGACCCACGAACAAGCCCACAAAAACCCAAGTCCAAATGCGAAAGTTGGGCCACTACGGTGTGCTGGATTCTGTACTGTGATGTGCTGGATACTGGACTCTGGACTAGGGTGCTGGGTTGCTTGGAATCCATGCCACTGAAGTGTAGCCTTGCACCACCGCGGTATGCTCGGTTTCTACACAGTTTACTTCGTTTAGTCATAACTTTCTCGTTCTAGTTTTGAATCATGTATAGTTTGATACGTCGAATTCATGACTTGATGAGCTTTTTGTTGATATCTTATTTGGCATGTTTTCTATTGAGTAAATCCTGCACAACATCCAAAGAATTTAAGGGATGGAGATTAACCGTCCTAAAAGCATAGATACTTATAATTCAACCTAATTCAACAAAAATAAGAAGTGGAATGCATGTTCTTAATTCAAATTTTAGGTCTAAAAGTGTGTTTAAAGTATGACTTCTATGGCATAACACCTGGACATTTTAAAAAGAAACGTACGATCTTGAAGAAAGAATAGAATGAGAACAACAAAAGGAACGATGAAGAAGACATTGCTGATGGATAAACCTATGTCGTGTGTGATGAAGTCCATGTGAATCTCACAATTCATGAATCTACATAAGGCAGTAGGTACAGGTGGCTCATTCCATGTTACTCATGAAAATTTCTTCCCATCTTATACGGTTACTAACTATGGTCATGTAAAGATGGGTAATGGTCAGTCTTGCAAGATTATAGGCATGGGAAACACTTGTTTGGAAACCGAGCTTTTTCTGCAAGTTAATTTGGAAAAGGTTAGGCATGTTCTTGATGTTCAGCTTAATCTAATCTCCATGGGTCAGCTTTATGGTGAAGGCTATAATAATGAATTTAGCAGTGGGAAGTGGAAGGTCTCCAAAGGCTCGTTGATTGTGGCACAAAAATAGAAGACTGGCATATTGTATCAAATCATGCAAAGTTAAGTTTGGGTCAAGTTAATATCACTGAGAATTCTTCTACCAAGTTTTGGCACAAGAGGCTTGTGCATATTAGTGAGAAAGATATTCATATTCTCGTTCACTGAGAATCCTTCTACCGAGTTTTGGCACAAGAGGCTTGTGCATATTAGTGAGAAAGATATTCATATACTTGCTAAAAAGCAATCTTTATCTGTCAAAGGTACCCACATGAATACTTGTGATCAATGCTTAGCTGGTAAAAAAAAGAGAGTTTCTTTCCTTAGAAGTTATCCCTCCAAATATATTGATATACTTAATCTTGTGCTTACTGATCTTTTTTTTCATGTCCGATAGATCCATTGGTCTTGCTGCCTATTTTGGGATTTTCACAAATGATCACTCGAGAAAGTGATGGGCTTTTCCTATGAAGTCAAAAGATCAAGTGGCTAAAATATTCAAGAACTTTCACATGGTAGTGGAAAGGGAAATCAACAAATTGAAACTTGTCAGAATAGATAATGGTGGTGAATACAACGGATATTTTGAGGACTATTTTAGGAGTCATTAGGGGTGAGCAGACTCGGGTACCCTGTGCTTTTTCATGGTACCTGGACCCTACCTTAAATAAGACCAGTTCCTAATTCTTAGAATTGAATCCTAGCCTGTTAAATCTTAGAACCGGACCAAGCCTATTAAATCTTGGAACCTGCAAGATAGCATAGGTTCCGGATACCCTGTTAGAACTTGATTATTATTTATTTTTTTACTTCTATAATGAATTGTTTTGATATTTTTCACAATTATTATTTCATATAATTTTTTATCATAATCAAATATGTATAATTTTAGATATAGTTTCATTATATTTAAGTACTATCCATTACTAATTTTAAGTTATAATGATATTTTAGACATGAAAATTTATCAATTATACATAATTATTATGTCAAATGAAGTTCATCATGTTAGAAATATAGCAGTTTAAGCAGTTCGTAAATTAGAGTTCAAACAAGAAAGTTACGAATGATTAAAGTTAACTGCGCAAATAAGTCAATAGAATCAGTTCCGGTTCCATGTACCCTATCTGCTAGAATCGAAACTAACCGGTTACTTAATTCATTACTCGGAACCTATACTATTTTTATGGAGATCTACCCAAAATCTATTCAATGTTGGTTCCCAATCTACCCTATATCCATGCACACCCCTAGGAGTCATGGTATCAAACTCGAGAAGACTATACTAAAGACACCACAACAGAACGAGATCAAAGGGAGGATAAACCACATAATTATTGAGAAAGTTCACTACATGCTTTCTCATGTAAAGCTGTGAAGTCCTTTTGGGGTGAGACAATGATGGCAACGATGAATCTAAATGATTGTGGAGCTGCAAAGAGGCATCCTACAATCACTTGAGTGTCTTTGAGTGCAAAGTGTTAGCTCATATTCCTCGAGATGAGAGATCCAAACTCCTAGTAATGTATCTTCATGAGTTATGCACATGAAGGGTTCAAATACATGTTATGAAATCCAATCAACAAGAGGATCATCATAAGCACATATGTCTATGTTCTTTGAGAACCAAATAATGGAAAAGGTGCTGATAGAGTGTGAGGAAGGAGCAAGCAATGATCAAATTCCTCATGAAGATAATGAAAATAGCCACAGACAACACTCGCGTTTAGAGCCAATTAAGAATTCCTCTAGGAGACCTACTTGAGTAAGGCAAGTTTTTACGAGATATCGACCTCATGAATGTATACTACTGACTGACAAGGGAGAATCTGTATACTATACTGAAGTTATGTCACATAACCACAAAAAACAATAAAAAAAAGAAAGCATTGAAGAAAAAATGGGTCACAGGTTGAAGATGGAAAATTCATAGCCTTGATACAAAGTGAGATTGGATGTGAATGGGTTCAGTTAGAAGAAAGGAGTTGACTTCAAAGAGATCTCCTCATCTGTAGTGAAGATGTCCATTATTCGAGCTACTCTTACATTGGAAGTTAGTATGAATTTAGATGTCGAGCAACTCAATATAAAATCAACCATGCTTCATGGTGACTTGGTAGGGGTGTACAAAAACTAGTTCGAGGGCCAAATTGGTTTTGAACTGAATTGAACCAAAAGAACTAATTCGATTCGACTTGACATAGTTAGTCCGAACTGTAACTTATTTGCGCGTAAAAGATTGGATTGTTTTAAAACAGTTTAGATAATTGGTTCGGACCGTACCTTTTATAAATTAGATTTGATTTGGTTCAATTTCAAACTGAACCGAATTTTAATCTTAGCAGACCACAATCTATGAATTGCGGTCGCTCTTCTTTTTGTCTCCTTCAATGAAATCTTTTGATTTTCACTTCATAAATCTGATCTATACTTTCTAAATGCACTAATAAAATGAATAAAATCTCATCTAGAGAAAGGAAAAACAATCAAAACAACAAGGCATAATCCCTTCTCAACTTGATCCATGAATCATCAACAAAATAATATAAAAGAAATTAAAAGAAAGATAGAGTACTCCCCTAAAATGAAGTAGGCATCCTCCTCGATAAATTAGCTCTTTTCGCTTTATTTTTTGCCACTTGATCGCCTTCCTTAGTTGATGGACTCTCTCTTTTAGCTCTTGATGAAGAAGGTTCAATAATTGAGGAACGATCGCTTAGTATGAGGGTTAACAAAAAGTTGGAAAAGAGTCCCCGACAATGGTGCCAAAAACTTGTTGCATAAATAAGAGAGTGCACGCAACTATACGTATTGCAAACAAGTAATAAATAATGAGTAGAGTATTATTCCTACGAGTACTCGTTCCAAGACACTACTAAGCACTAAAATTGGCACGATTGTATCCAAGCCAGTCAATCAAATAATAGAAGTGGAAAGCAAATGGAAGAAACAAGTAAACAATAATCAATCAATAAAGTACTCCTAGGGCCCACAACTTCACATATTCTAGTCTTAAACCAAATCCTTCTCTCATGTAATTAACTCTACCATGTTATTAACCTAGGGTTTGAGGGTTTCCCCACTACTTCCTTACACATCTCTTGATGTCACAATAGTGTACCAAAGCGGAAGACATTAACCTACTCTGTCTCTAAGCGATCAGTGTTGAAAGATCTATTAAATCAACCATAATTGGCTATCTAAGGTACTCACCATTTCTCGATGCGCTCGCACGAATAACCTTACCTCTCAACATAAGATAACCTAGACTATGCACTCTCTAACATGATTTTGATTCCCTTCCTCAAGGCTCCTCGCAATCTCAAGATCATTCTCGTGGGTGATCAAGGTAAAAGAAAGCATGAAGAACAAGATATACTTAAATGACACCTAGGAGGTATACCTCAATAAAATCATACACATGAGAGAAAAGAACGTTACTCAAGACATCGAAAAGATTCCACTGATCGCCCTAGGAATTTAGGGGTTTAGTTCAACATAATAAAAGAAAATACAAGAGTTGGAAGAGAAGGCAACATCATGAAAATAAGAGGGAAAGGGATAAAATAGAAGTGGTGGAGTCAAATATTTCGATCACGCCTCCACGATCTTTTAGCACGGCCCTCCTTCTTGCTCCAAGTTGCTGCCTTTCTTCGCTCTTGAAACACTAGTAAAATATGCTGGTAATGGTGCAAAATTTCACCCTACTCGACTGCTAACGTGATGTCCTTTATATAGTGGAAGATCTTGAATCTATCGAGATCTATTGAGATGCATTCAATTTTCAAATCTTCCCTCAAATATTGCAGCCAAATATTCCAAGTCTTTGACCACCTTCCTCTTTCTTCTTAGACCACTAATTGCTACAAATATTGCGGGTAGATAGTTGGAGACTTTCCTAAGTCGTTGGGACCAAGAATTAGCAGTTTCCTATTTTGAAACCGCATATCGCTCGTTCTCCCCGTAGTCTCACAATGTTGTTTGATTCTCAGATGTTTGCATAGGAGGAATTTGTACGTCAACAATTGAGAAATTTACAGAAGGGAGAAATGTTGATGGCGAATATATTAGTCTTCATTATTGAAGACAACTTCCTTATTTCCTGCTTTAAATTAATCTTTTCGTTATGAGCGCTCTCTTTCAATTCTTCAAATATAAATTTCTTCATTAATTTTTGACAATCAACGTTGTTATCAAATCGTTGATTTCTCCATAGGGGCACATCGATCTTGTGTAGTTTAGGCAGCTCATGAACTTTGTTCAATCATTGAGGACAATACCAAATTCTCAAAACAGTCTATGCTTATCTCTTGGTATGAAAAACTCTGTGGGCATGACATTTTTGAAAACTTGGTCCTCAAGAACAACTGTTGATCTCGATTCCTTCAGCATAAGATTCCCATGATCATCAAAGAGAATTTTTATTTCATTTTCATCATCTTCAAAATAGGAGTTAAATATCGAATCATCAACATCATCCAGTGAATAATTTTCGATGGTGACAAAGGGAATATTATCATGAGCAGAATCATCATTTACTGATTTTGGGCCAAAAGGTGGTTGTGACAGTAGAGCAGCCACTTGATGATTTAGCCCATTCACCTGTCGGCACAAACATGCAATTTCCTCTCACGAAATCACATCATCCACCATGGCATTGTTGACACGTCTCCTTGGCAGCATGACACAAGATCTTACGGCTCTAATGCTGACAGCTCGAGCACAATGGGATAGGGATTGTGAATCCAAATACTCATTGATTCACAAGGAATACCGACAAATTAAATAGAAAATTCAAACTTATTAATTGATAAAGAATACCGAGAATTTAAATGATAATTGAGAGAAAATTCTCAACTTTTGACAAATAATCAGTTGTTTATAGATATGAATTAAAATTGCATATTGATGAAAAAAAATCAGAATCCAAATCTAATTTGATTTCTAAAACTGACTAAATACAATAATATCTAAAACTATCCTAAAGATCATCTAAAAAATATTATAAAATTAAAATACAAGTAAATATTAAAAATAATAAAATCTTCTATATTCTTCTGTATCAAAATGCCGATGAAATGTTGAACGGCGGGTGCACTTAGAGACTACAAATGCGTGTTTGGCAGGAATTTCATCAGACAACCATGGAATCTTACTGGCCTGGTTCCAAAAGTACTACCTGCAAAAGTGAGGGCACGAAACTTGGCACTTTCAAATGCAGATGCTCCAGGGTGGAAGAAAAATTTTGTCTTCCCGACTCTCTGGCACTTGCAAGATGCATATGCCCTGAGAAATTAGGTTAGTGGTGGGAAGCATCAAGAACCTTCAGAAACATTTTGAGCAATATAATGTTTAATAGACAAGCATGGAAGACAATAGTTAGGGAAGAACCATATGTTCGAGAGATGTTATGATATCTTCTTTTCGTTTAATGTGAAGTAGAGGTATTAGACCAATATAGGTTGGTTGAGATAGTTCATTATTTCTTTCTTTTAAGTAAGGATAAATTCGAATCTTATTAACAGGAAAAATTCATGCTATGAGGTTACCCCTTATAGTTGATTTGGAATGAGATATTTGGAATGGTTGGAAGGGAAGGAATTTGGAGAGATAGTGCATCCCCTATACTGATAAATTATTATGAGGGATTTGGAGGAATTCAAAGGGATTCACAATCTCTCCAATTCCCTTCAAACGTCAATTTCGTAATTTTTTTTATGTGAGGGAATTTAGAAGGATAGCGATTTTTTGAACAAAAATGTCTTTCACAGCCTCTTAAAACTTAAAAGAAACTCTAGGTACACTATAGTTTCTAATCAAATAATTGAACGACTATACACCCCTTCCCTACTCAGCCAATACCAAGTTACGACCACAGCACGACTGCCACTACTCGACCACTACCAAGCCATAGCCACTGAACCTTCTAAATCACAGTTTTTTCAAGTGTCAGGACCACTACAAATTCACTGTGCCTCTTATACGGCTTCCTCCCGCTCGATTAATCCTTCAAAATAAAATGGTAAAATAATCAAATTAACTTTTTTATCTCTTCAGATCCCTCATCTAATAATAGTATCCAAACGAGGAACTTGAGCAATAATTTATTCTTTCAGATTCCTTCCTTCACTTTCAGATCCCTTCAAATACCTCTAAATCTCTTACCTTCAAATCCCTAAAACAAGTTAGTCGATTCAATTCGAACTTGAATTAGTTAGAGTCCATTATATTTTTTAATATTGATTGATAGACGCTGAAATAGAGATATTACTACTTAGAAAAGCGTGAGCTTTGAATATGCCACACACAGTTTGAATAGTGAAAATGGGATAATCGTGTCGTACGGTGACGAGTGGTACTGCAATTTTCAATCACATGATTCGTATACATTTTTTTTAAATAATTGTTATTGTTATAGTTTTTTATAAATAAAATTTTTTGTCCATCCATGTCTCTTTTTCTATTCCACACTCTCTCAAGTAGTGAGAATCATCAACCGACATCAGCTGTCTACGAATATAAGGTAGATATGGAATCGGTAGAATCCTACTTAATAAGGGATAGGTCCTGGGTTGATTTCAATGAAAATAGAGTACGTACAGGGTAATGAATTAAGGAAATGGTTGGTCTTGGTTCCAATTCCGATTCCAGCACACAGGGTATCTGAAATGAGAATTAGAATTTATTAACTGATTCGTGATGATAATTTTAATTATTCATAAATTTCACGTTTGGACTCCAATTCATGAGCCATTTAAACTATTACATTCCTAATTCGATGAGCTTTCATTTGACATAATAATTATGCATATTTGATAAATTTTTTATGTCTAAAATATTATTGTAACTTAAAATCTATAATATGCAGTATTTAAATACAATGAAAATATATTTAAAATTTATACACATTTGATTATGGTAAAAATATATGAAATAATAATAATTATGAAAATATTGAAATAATTCATATTATAGAGATAAACGAATAAATAGTAAACATGTTTTAATATGGTACCCAGAACTTGTAATATCTTACAGATTTTGTGTAAAGTCCGGTCCCAAACTTTGACAAGGTAAGGTCTGGTTCCAAGATTTAAGAGTTAGCCTTATATAAATAGGGTCTAGGTACCATAAAAAAGTACAGAGTACTTGAACTCAATCATCCCTAACCGTCATTATCGCAGTCTTTTTCATCTCAATATGCCAAGACCGTGGAGACTAAAACCGTCACGATGACTACTAATAGAGACGGCAAGATCACAAATGAGAGAGATGGACTTCCTCCCTTAATGTCCTCCTAATACTTAAGTTAAAAATAGTTGTATTCAACACATCTGATAACATGAACAAAGTATCGAGTGTTGTATTTGTCACTATGACTTGAAAATTCTAATCGTGAATTTTAGACAATTTTTTCTTAAATTGAATTTTTTTTAGTTCATTGTCATATACATATTAGAGATTATAAAAAATAATAAGTCACTAATGATGATCAATCCGGTGATGATTCTTATAGCTATGACTAAATATATGTTCGATGACAATGACAATGATAATGACTTTGGAAGATATGATACACTATCTTCGATGATTTGCCATGAGAAACTTCGGAATTTGCTAAAGAAAATATAATAATTTCACAACTTTGAATATTTTATATAATTCTATAATATTTTAAAGATAGTGTATACTTTTCATACCATTGGTGCCTTTCCCCAAGACTTTTATTACCATATTATTCAATTTTTCAAGTCAACGATCATGGAATAGCAATGTCAATGTTGTTAACAGACAATTTGTGATTTGTAATATTAATGTCACTTTTTAAATATTTGTACCATTATGTAAAATTTTAAAAATTTTGTATCATTCTATAACATTAACCCAACTTTTTATATCATTAGTCCTTTTTTCCCTAAACCAAACAATGGAACAGGTCTGCCAGTTTAACAGCTCGGGATCATGGTAAACAGTGGTTTGTGGAGTGCTCAACGTAGGATCGGTTGACCACTTTTTAAGATGTGTACAGGAAACAGACAAGAGTCCTGCTGTCTCTGAGTTAAGAGATGAGACTAAAATAATATAAGTACATGGAATACCAACAATTATGACTCACCAAAGAACTCCGATATCGTCACATAAGGATAAAAAGCCCCCCATTGAATGAAAAAAGTCAAGAAGAAAACATGCCAATTTTTAAAAACGTCTATGAATTTCAGTTATCTGATGATGCGGGGCCTGTTCAGTTTTGCTTTACTTCGGGTCATGTGGACTCGTTTCGGAGCATCAGGGGTTAAAGCATACATCTTTACTGCAAATAGTTCTTCAGGGAAACCCCGTTGGTCCTGAAACAAACACAGTTGAAATTAACATGGGAGGAGACAGACCTAAGATCTTTTACAAATCTAAATCTGAGTAAAAAAAGAAGCCGTGTCGGCGCAAACATATGATGGGCAATGCGATTGCACCTTTGATTTATAGAGATGCAACCCACACTCTTTGAAGAGCTCCTTGAAGTACAGGTCTGACCTGGTAACACTCCGGTCGTCTTTGTCCAATACGAATCCTGCAAATAGGAATTGCTAGCCCATAAACTTTCTCCATCCAGTTAATGCATATAGCAATCAATTTTGGAATTTCAGGCACCGAGGAAGAAAGGTTACACAATCAATATGCTAGCATTTGCTTGGGGATATCAATGACTGTTGCTACGTGCCAGAAAAACACCAAAAAATTGCAAATTTCACTTTTGATCTACTATGATCGTCACCTGTCAGATTATTCATCAATCTTGAACTCCTACTTTTAAGGATCACCATCATGCAGCTAGGTACAAGGATTCCTCTCTACGCTAAAATGGGGAATCCTTGTTCCGTATCTTTATTTTTCATAAATATTACTCATAGAGATTTCTACCATAGTGGTTGCTCGAAACCATGTTATAGTCATTTTTAAATCCAACATTTTCTTTGTGGACAGCTCACTTCCATTCTCTTCCTTTCAGATCTCAATCCAAATAAATTCCATTCTGTGGTTACAGACATGACTTGAAGCGTTGATGCTCTGCCAGATATTGATTATCTGGGCCTCCAAAGAAACCCTTTTCACCGACCAGGAAAAAGAATCGATTGCTAGTACATGATAGATAAAACACTAAAACATCATATTACCTAGAAATGATACGATCCCAAAGATTAGTCACCTAATCACTACATTCTCCGGTACATACATAATCACTTAAAAGTTATCCTAGGCATTGGGTAGACCATAAAATTTTTGAATATTTTGATTGCTTATCTTTATCTGCTGTCAGCTCCGCATCCTAACTCTTACCAGTCAGTTCAGTGGATGGATTATCCCACTGACTTCCACCAAATGAGATATTGCTTGCTTATAAGACAAGAATCTAAGTATACCTCATAGGACATATCCAACAATTAATCATCACAGACAAGGAACTAAAATTGATCAAAGCCAAAAAGTATAATGAGACAAGTAGTAGTAAGATGAGGGAAAGGGATGAGTACCATTTCTTGCAATATTTTCCTTGAGAACAAAGAATCCACCAGGTTTGAGGCCAGCCTGAAACCAATAAGTTTAGCATCTCATGAATAAGCATAATTTAGATAAGGTCCTATTCTGTTTATTTTACAACAAAACTACAGGACCAAAAGAGGTGATAACATCCTCTACCATTTCCAACTTCAAATGATCAACATACTGTCTTTTTACTGCCTACAAGACTTTTAAGTCCCTTCAAACTTATCCTGCAAACAAGTCATGTGCAGTAGGAAATGCCAAGATTTTCTGGTGAGATGATTAATGGCATTAAAAGGTAGAAGATTGCTGGGAACTAGGTTATTTGTATGAGTACACAACATACATTATCGTGAAAGAATATATAGAGACCACTGTTGGGTAGTTGATCTGATGCGACTAGGAAAACAATGTTAACTAAACATAAAAGGTAAGGCACAAGTTCCATGTTTTGCACAGAGGCTCCTGTGAAATTAGGGAACCGAGAAATAAGTGACCAACCAAACTAGCTCCCAAGTTGAGATGCGATGAGTTTTTTTCATGATATCCAAGACAAATGGACACGAATTTTGAACCATAGAATCCTGCAAACTAATTTTAAGAGCACTTCCTGGCAAAGTGAACTAAAGTCACAACCATTGTGGAGATCAATAACTCATGATTTTGTGGGGCGAAGTGATCGTACCACAGTAGACCAATCATCAGGCGAATAATAGAAAACAGTGTTATTTCAGTGATGCCTTATATATTGACATAAACTGTACACAATCATCTCATGAAATGTCAATTAAGCTTCCTCATGGGGAGATTATCACAGATGTATTTCAAACAAAAGGAAAGATCACCTTTGCTCTCTTGAAGAATGATATGAAATCATCATCTGCAAGGTGGCCGATGCACCATTGAATCCAAATGACATCGTATCTTCCAACTTCTGGTGTGAATTCCTAAACAGAAAAACAATATTTCAACCAAAAAAGCATAATCCAACAGGTAGTTGTTGAAAAAAAAATTTCCAGCAGGTCAGTGGGTGATTATGAAAATGTTTCCTACTTATTATATATTTCAAACACCAATCAATCATCAGGCTTCAGTTATTATTCCATCAGCGAGAACACTCACAAGCCAAGAATTATGCAATAGTATAACTTTAATTTTGAGAGTGCTCTAACTCTCTTTTTAAAGTCCTCTCAATCACTGCCATGTTATTAACATAATTTTACCAAACTCTGAAGGACTTCATGTATTAAGTATTCCAAAATTTAATAGCACAATAAACCTTTTGTGATAAAAATTACCTGAAGGGGAACACAATAAAAGTTAGTGGCACTATGGGCTTCACCCACTGTGTGATTTTTAGGAATCAAGCTATCACGAGCGGCTTCAATAAAATGAGAGACAGGCTCAAGAAGATCAACCTACAGATGAAATAAGTTGAGCTTCAATAATTAACAGAAAATATCCATATGGTTTACAAAATCATGAAACACATTTTCAAGATAACTACATAGTCAACATGCAACCAACTTATATAAGCAAACTAAAACAAGAATATGTACACAAAATCTCAGAACCTACATAGGTTCTAAGTAATATAGAAAATCAATGAACATGGTTCTACTACATCGGCTAGTATCATCGAAGAGAAAGCTAAAGAATAATATGCATATTCATATTCTAAAATACACATAGTCTACTACTTTGTTAGAGACTTGCAACTAAAATACAAGCATTACATCTCAGGCTTCCCCGTTTGGATAATTAGCTACATCATCTTCAAGTGGCCTATGACCATATATTCTCTTGCAAGAGAAGCTGAACATGTTTTCAACATTCAGTGTAGCCATGGGAAAAAGAAATTTATGAGACTATGAGTTTATTTTGGTTCTTGGATAAGCGACCTATCCTCCAGAGAAAGATTTGGAATTGTCACTGCTTCTGCCTCCCTTGTGCTGATAAAGGAAGTAAACTCCTAACCATAGTAAGACTTGACAAACTGCAGAAATCCCCATCTTTATTTCTCCATACTTCTCAGCTTCCCTATGCCAACCTTCAGTTTCGGTATCAATTTCGTGATTCTCCATTTCCAAGTCTTCCATCATTGTGTGAACATAATTTTGTCTCCATTGGACAACATCTCAGACCAACAAAAGAAGTATATCCAAATTATCTTAACCGATCATAGGACCCATTGGAGTGTAAATTATCAATATCGCCTGAAAAGTGTTAAGACAAGACAATTACTTTGTCCTGAAGGCATAGGAAACTATATCTATTATGGGAATCAAAAGTTCTGCAAAATTGTCTTCATTCCACAAAATTAAATCCCTCCTCAAGAGGAGAAGAGGAGTTCTGATGTATGCATCCACTAATTAAGTATGATAAGGATTTCCTGTTCCAAAGGTGGATCAGAAGACAAACATCATATGCTCCCGAATGTGAAATAACCCTTCACAAGCCAATGTTTGGTTTTTCAGGACAAGCAGAAGTAACTTCACCTCATTAAAATATCTTATCAACAGGTTTTTGGTGATTCTTCCTATGCCGGAACCACAATCTGCAAGAGAACATTTGCAGCTGAAGACTTAGTAAGGAGAAAATTAGCTGATTGAATACTTATCCAGTATACAAGCAAGAGTAGATAAATATGTTTGGTTTTGGCAATCACGGTGCTGATAAAATAAATGTTGGAAAAAAAAATGCTAATGGAGAAATAAGCTCTCTCATAAGCTTTCCAAAGACAAGAGAAAGAGAATACCGAGTGCGACCAGATGGCGGTCTTTGTTGCCACCGGAGAACCGTTCGGTCAAGAGGTCCTTCAGGAACGGCTCACTGCACTTTATGTCCGCCTCGTTCACGTGTCCGTACCCGCCCAACACACCGTCCACCGACGCCTCCACTCCCTTCTCTTCCCCCGGTCACATCCCAGCAGCCCCAAAAGAAATTCATCAAAATTTTGATGATGACGCATAACAAAGAAGGTGGGGAAAGGGGGGAAAATCAAAATTTTGGACGGAAAACAACAAAGAATAGAGGAAGGGCGAGGTTCCTGTTCAGTGGGAAGTAAACAGACATACTTGCCAGTAGCCGACGCCCTGAGAGTACCATTGAACCTTCTTGGTGCCGTCATCTCCCTCTTCGCCAAGCTCTTGCCTCCACATCTCAGCTGCGTTCATGAACTCCCGCCCCTCGGAATCTCTCCCGCCTGCCTGCATAGCTGATAATGTTGCCGCCGCCGACGAATGGAGTTTCGAAGCAGAAGCAGGAACAGGTTTCTCTGTGAAATCCTTGGGGAAGTCGGAGGATGAGCCCGTTCGAAGGGGAACGTAACCGGGTCGGATCCAGTTCAGCGCTTGCATGTCTCAGTCAGTGCTTGTTGGGCTCTGCTGCTGCTCTCCCATTTGAGTGGGCTTAATCGTCGTAAACTGAACCGAAGCGAACTGACATCTTAATGGTCGATTTAGCCTCTCTACCATTATATGTGACGACGAAATCTCACTTTGAGTTTTCGTTCTCATACATACACACATATATATATATATATATATATAAGGAAAATTACACTATTAGTGCAAAATCTTTCGTCAACATAATGTTTTAGTATAAATTTTTTTTATAATTTCGTGATACAAAACATTTTTAAAATGTAATATTTTGCCATAAACCGTTAAATTTTCACTGACTCTATTAATTGAGCTAATGTGGTAATGTGATGTGGATGCTGACGTAGTACTATGAAATAAATTTAAATTATAAAAAAATAAATAAATATAAGATTTTTAATCAAAAAATTAATTTCAAAATAAAAAGAAAAAATCCATTTTAAAATACAAGAAAAAAGAACTAATTTGAAATTTTTGAAATAAAACTGGATATGTTTTAAAAAAATCAATAAAACATTCCAAATTTATTCGAAACGACCCGAAATTTTCAAGGACCAACATCTAAATTTTAGCAACACCTAAGACCATTCTAAAACGCATAAAACACATAGGAAAGAGCACTGAAAAATTTGAAATATGGGCTGAACAGATCTTAAAATATAAAAAATGACTTAAATCGATCCAAAACGATCCAAAATTTTAAAGAACCGACCCCTAAACTCTACCAATGCCTAAGGCCATCTTAAAAAGCTCAAAAAAATCAGAAATAAAACTGAAATATTTGGAAAAATGCTGATCAGATTTTAAAAGATCTGTAAATGACCCGAATTGATCCGAAACGATAGGGAATTTTTAAGAACCGACCCTTAGAATCTACCAAAACCTAAGGCCATTCTAAAATACACAAAACACTTCAAAAGTAGAATTGAAAATTTCAGAATAGAGGCTGGACAGATTTTAGAAAGTCCATAAATTACCCCGAATCGATCTGAAACGATTCGGAATTTTCAAGAACCAACCTCTAAACTCTACCAATACCTAAAATCATCCTAAAACACACAAAACACATCAGAAAAAGAACTGAAAAATTTTGAATAGGGTCTAGACAGATTTTCGAAAGTCGATAAATAATCCCGAATCAATCTGAAAGAATCCAGAATTTTCAAGAATCAATCTCTAGACTCTACCAACACTTAAAACCATTCTAAAACACACAAGATACATCAAAAACAGAATTAAAAAATTTTGAATAAAATAATTTTATGTTTTTAATTTATATTTTATTTTTCTGATTTTATGTTTCACATTTTAACTAAAAAATTAAATTAAATTTCAAAATTTTAGAGAGAGAGAGAGAGAGGGAGTGAGCAGTGCTCAGGACATTGTTCATATTCTCCCCAAGACCCCTATGATTTTACAGGGAGCACAGTACCCCTGCCAACCACCATGGCCCGGAACGGTGGTCAACGATCCGATCTCTCTTGATCTTGTCTCCCTCTTCAATCCACCTTCACCCGGCATCCCTCCCTCTCTAACTTTTTTTAGTTTTGTTTGTATATACATATATTGTGTGTTTTAGAATGGTCTTAGGTGTTGGTAGAGTCTGGAGACCGATTCTTGAAAATTCTAGATCATTTTGGATTGATTCGAGTTTATTTATCGACTTTCTAAAATCTGTCTAACCCCTATTCCAAATTTTTCAGTCCTATTTCTGATGTGTTTTGTGTGTTTTAGGATGATCTTAGGTGTTGGTAGAGTTTAGAGGTCGGTTCTTGAAAATTTCATATCATTTTGGATCGATTCGGGATCATTTATTGACTTTTTAAAATCTGTTCAGCCCCTATTCTGAATTTTTCAGTTCTATTTCTGATTTTTTTTGTGTGTTTAGGATAGTCTTAGGTTTTGGTAGAGTTTAGGAGTCAGTTCTTGAAATTTCCAAATTGTGTGGCATTATTTCGGGTCATTTATCGAACTTTTGAATTCTATCCAGCACTTATTCCAAAATTTTCAATTCTTTTTCTGATGTGTTTTGAGCATTTTAAGATAGTCTTAGGTATTGGTAGAGTCTAAGGGTCGGCTCTTAAAAATTATGGATCGTTTCGGATTGATTTGGGTCATTTTCCAACCTTTTAAAATCTGTCCAGCCCAATTCTAAATTTTTCAATTTTGTTTCTGATGTGTTTTGTACATTTTAGGATAGTCTTAGGTGTTGGTAAAGTTTAGGGGTTGGTCCTTGAAAATGCCGGATTGTTTCGGATCGATTTAGGATATTTTATTAATCTTTTAAAACATATCCAGTCTTGTTTTGAATTTTTCAGATCAATTTCTGATTTGTTTACTTTTCAAAATGGATTTTTATTTTTTATTAATTAATTTTTTATTTTAAAATTCTTATTTTTATTTATTTATTATGTTTTTATAATTTAAATTTATTTTATAGTATCACGTCAGCCAAATTTTCACGTCAACGTCCATATCACATTGTCACATCAGCTCAATTAATGGTTAGTAAAAGTTTAACGGTTTGTACCAAAATATTATATTATGAAAATATTTTGTATCACGGAGTTATAAAAAAAAAGTTTTATACTAATATGTTATATTAACGAAAGGTTATACTAACAGTGCAATTTTCCCTATATATATATATATATATATATAGATAAGTTGATAATTATTAATAATTGTCACATAGATGATATAATAATAGTATAATAGTAAATTTGATATGTAAAAAAGATCCATTCTCCATTTTTCTCTCACACTTCTCACTCCCCTCTCTCCAGGCAATTTTTCTACTTTTTACATTCAGATAAAAATACTAGAAGTCTTATACATTTTTTAATTATTACAAGTGGGTCCTAAATGTTTCAAAGTGCTAAATTAAGTTATATATATTGTTTGCGTTATAACGTCGAGTCCTTTCTATTATCTATCGTTACTTTAAGCTGACGTGACAGTGATACACGTCAGTTTAAAGTAACCGTGGATAACGGAAAGAACAGATATTGTAACATAGAGAAATTATAGGACTTGATTTAATACTTTGAAATATTTAGGACTGACTTGTAAAAATTGACAAATATATAGGACTCCTATTATCATTATCTCTTTTTATATTTATTCATAATTTTCACCTTTTTTTTGCCTTCTCATTCATCAACCATGTGCACACTCAATTTAGGTATCCATGTGTATTCTCCTGGAGCCTATGAACACCTACAGTCCATAGATCCAGTAACTCCAATTTTGCTTACTATAATTATATAATTCATAAATATAAATTGATCAACTTACTTGTGGAATTAATTGCAGTATCTTTCTTGAATTATATACAAGTCTGTATTTTCAATGGATTTGATTAAAATATCACATACAGTGTATATCACAGGTCAGCACCTACCTACTTTATACTCAATTTAGATAATAAAAGTAAAGTTATATCAAATCTCATCTTTATCCTTATTTTATACTAAGAGTGGGTTTGGTTCATGCAAAAAATGCAGGGAAAACGAAAAGGGAATATGCGATTTTGAGATATAGGGCACGTTTAATTTGCTAGAATAGAATAAAGTGGGAATAAAATGGAATGGAAAAAGGAATAAAGAGAGGAACAAATAAAATGATGAATAAGAATGTTATTATTTAGTTAAAGGGAATAAAGTGCTATTGAATAGAGTTTTTTAAAGTAAAAAGATAAATTGCCCCTCACACATATCTAAAATAAATAAAAATAATATTAAAAATATAAAAATAACATTAAAAAAGCAAAAACCCCTCTTCTTCTCCACCCCACCCATCACACCCAACCCCGAGACCCTCCTCCACCATCCACCCCCCACAGCCTTCCACCGTAGATTGCCATCCCACGAAGCCCCACCGCACCGACCCAACATATCAAGCCACCACTCTGAGCCACCACCAAGCTGTGAGCCACCCCAACTTCCCTAGTTTCTGTGCCATCCCAACCCCCGGGCCACTCCCTCCTCCTTACACCACTCATCCACCGTGAGCGAACCCATCCAACCCCGCTGAGCCACCTCAGCCTCTCCATGGGGTAGCGAGCCCAAGCCTCGAACCGTCCCTTCCTCAATTCATCGAGCCCTCGAGCCACCTCGACCCTTCCTTTCCTCAGCTCAGACTAGTCGAACTAGAAGAGAGAAAGTATACAAACCGATGCCTGATGCACCCAAAAAGATGGGTCGATCACCCTTGGGGAGATGTGGGCTCGAGTGGGTCGAGTGGGTCAGAGAGGTTTCAATAGGTTCGGGGTGGCTCGAGTGGATCTCGAAGGCTTGGGGGCATGGTCGGTGGGCTAACAATGGTGGCTGAGGGCTGACAGAGCCGGAGGAGGGCTAAAGCTACGGCTGACAATAGGAGGGTTTAGAGCTGGGTGGATATAGGGCAGTTAGAAGTGGAAAATCTGATGAACAATTGGGGGCAATTTGGTCATTTGACCCTATTCCATATCAGAATTACTATTCCCCATTGTAGAGGAAGGAATAGCTATTCCTCCTCTATCATTGGTGAATTCGGAATAGCTATTCCGAATTAGCCTACTCCAGCCAACCAAACAAAGGAATTCCTATTCTGCGCGGAATAAGAATTCCCATTCCCCCAACAAAACACAGCCATAGTGTTTGTTGTAAGAAAAACGAAATCCATTTTCCTAATATAGTGGAGTTGAAATCCCTGATCCCCTAAGAACGAGAATATGTATCCAAAAAATCTGGTCTCCAATTCTCAGTGGTTATCTTTGACCATTCTGTTATTTTAAAACATATACATCCTCTAGAGAAGTCAAAATGAAGAATTATGTAGAAAAATGTCATTGAAAAATTCAAGTTTAAGAATAATACATAAAAAACATTAATCGTTGAAAAAATAAATTACTACAATAAAATCATTTACTATATAAAATTCACACAAGATTTCGGTAATTATTTTTTAGTAAATTCTCTTGATATAAACTCGAATCAGATGAGAAATTATTTTTTTATCCTACATTATCGTCTCTTAATTATTTTGGAATTGTATTATCTTCAAGTTATTATTATAAGATTTTGCTTCTAACATTATTTTTCTCAAACATTAACAAAGATAGTTGAAATTCGATTTCAAATTCAACTAAATTAAACATAAATTGAAATTTGTTGCTCCATTTCCAATTCTGCACCATTGCATTTTATTTTCTGCTTTGAAAGAATACTCATTCCTATCTCTATCAAAAGTTTTCAGATCAATCCTCCAATCTCCCTCACTGTTTGTTCTCTCTCGTTTCTCTCTCTACTCTCTGTTTCTTATCTCTCTTCTCATGCTCTCTACCTCTCTGCTATTGCGATAAAACTGAGAGGCATAAGTATGCATGTATTCGTATTCCACTCAAGTAATATAATGAATGAATAAAGGAGCGTTCCCACGATAATTTTGTTAAACTCTCCTAAGCACTAAATGTAGCAATCGGAAGCAATATAACAAATGAATAAAGGATCGTTCCCGTGATCTTTATGCAATTAACATTAAGAAGATGTTGAACCGACGCTAATTGGATACCAAAGGTGATAGGTGAACCTCTCGATATCTTTTACAAATAATTTCAACATCACGACACGAGTTATCCTAGAATACTACTTATGCATGATTATGAATCCGTCTTTTAAATTCGTTGAATCTCCTAAGTGATCTAGTAAGTAATTAAGCCACAAGAAAGGGTGATGTAGGAGAATAGCATAAACAAAATGAATTTAATCTATCTATCTATATATATGTGTGTGTATATATAAATAGACACGAATCTAGAAAATAGAAAAGAGTCTCATTAATCAACCTAAGAATATAGTGTATTGTTTGGTTTGAGGGAATAAGAATAGCTATCCCTTCCCTATTCCGTATGGAATACATAACTCGTGTTTAGTTCATTCTTAACTATTCCGGATAAGGAATATGCAAGGAATATGGGGCTTTAGTAATCCTCTTCCGGCCATGCAGAATAGAAAATCCCATGAGGAATAGCTTGTGAAAATCCCATATAGCTAAGGGCAATTTTATTTTTTATTTAAATACCGTATTTTTTATCACATTATTCCCTCCAACCAAATAAAAATATTTTTATTACTCATTTAACTCCATTCGTCACACCATTCATTTTCCCTATATATTATATTCCCTATCTTTTTTATTCCTGGGAACCAAATGCAACATAAGGTTTAGTTGATAATCGAATTGAAAATCAAAACCAACTATAAATTTGAGTACGTCACAATAAAAGAAAAGAAGAAGGGAATATATAGAGAACTTTTGATTGATTCGAAGTCAATCTCTCGATCCTCGATCCACTTAAGGGTGCCTCTTGTGGCTGTAAGTCTTTTGATTCCTTAGCAGCAAATACGACATGAAAATTGAAGTAGAGAGCTATTGGAAGTATTTTCTACAAAGAGTTTAATAAAGATATAAAACTATAAGAATATCTCCATCGATATTTGTAGATGCATAAAACTTCCATCATGACTTATCTTATTATAATTAATAAATTCTCACGGTTCAAAGACCGTAGAGATACTTTATGATAATCAAATGATCTTCATGACTCAAAGACCATAGAGGTAACCTTATATCGATTGATAGATTACCCACGGCTCAATGACTGTGAAGGTAACTGAATTACTCACGGCCCAAAGCAATCTGATGATTACTCGCGACTCAAAGATTATAGAGGTATCCTTACATCTCATAGCTCAAAGATTGTAGAGATATCTTCATATGATAACTCACGGCTTAAAGACTGTAGAGTTGTACAATTGATGCTCATGACTCAAAGATCACTAGAGTTCACATAAAAGATTTATTATACACATAACTCGAAGATTACCGAGGTATAGTTAGACACCTTTCATAACTATGGCTTGAAGACCATAAAGGACATGATAGATAGGCCTAAATACATGATTAGTGGTAGAATCCTGGGTTAAGCCTACTCCTAGGATGTTGTAGAGAGTTTTGGCTTGGTAGGCTTAGAATGGGGCTCATTAGGCTTGGAATGGGGCTCGTTAGGGAAACCTATTGGACTTTCCTAACCTCTCTAACTAGTCTAGAGTACAACTCAATAACCCAACCCAATAACTCGTTACATCCTTTCATTTATTCTAACCAACCAACTACTGACAGATGTTAACATCTTATTGCTTATGCAACTACTGGAGTTACTACAAATAGCCCCACTCCTTTTAGTTCGAGACCATTTTTTCCATCTTTGGCTTCAATAGCAATTGGAGAGCAACTGCGGACCTCTCAATCCATCTTGTTACCTTCATCCTTCCTTCCAGCCACAGCGTACTCTGGCCTGGGAAGATTGCTCATTCCTCCTCTCTGAGCCCTCTCTACTTCATCCTTTTAAGTGTTACTTGTGTGCAACACTTCCTCTCCACACTTTAAGGAACTCAGGTATTTTCTTCCATCCACAATGTTCTAAATATATTGTGTCCTTTGAAACATCTTCTAACAATATTTTTCTTTTCATGGAGTAAAATGAGTGAATATTCTGCTTTTGAATGTTGAACTTTGACCTTAAGAACATATGATATCCCGAGAAAAACTTAGGACACAAGTCTTGACAATATGGGTCACAACCCTTCCCCTACCTTACTAGCTTGTTTACGACCTCCATGTTTCTGCAATTTTCTTCGGCTTTTATTTAGCTCAGGGTCCATTTTATAGGCTTGGTCGGTCTTTAATTACTGACTTGGTTAGAACCCACGAACCAGGTGCGAGATGTTTATATTTGCATGCTCAAATCGAAGACTGACCTAGAAAAGATTCTAAAAGGCAGTGCATGCTCTATACATGATTCTCCTATTTTAGTTGATAAATGTCTTCCAAGCATTCTACTTGAAAAACCCAATTGCAACCATTTAGACTTCTAGATTTAGATCAAAGACCTTCCTCCTAATATATTGTTTATGATCAAAATGTTAAACTTACGATACAAAACTCGCCAAAAGAAAAAACAGGTGGTTATAAAAACATCTTACCCTTGGTTTCCAGTTGAAAACCAAGATGATTTTGTCCTATGGATTGGTTTTAACCTTAAAAAAAAAATCCTACATTTTGTTATGCATACGGTCTCTTAGGACATGAATAAAAAACTGCAAGTCCATTGATCACAAAACTGCACTGAAATATGGACCCTGGCTTCCTTTGGCTACTGATTCAGAATTTCAAGAACCTAAGATTTTCTCACCGGTTTCTTCAAAATCCTTAAATGAAAGTAGCTGCAACATCACTGTTGAATGTTAGAGAGGAAGAGAATCCAGAACATTTTTTCCAACTCTGTGTCGGGGATCCATTTCAATGTGCATGAGAACCCTATTTTGGCACATCAATGGTCTATAAGCCCAAGAAATTGGGCCTGCTAGTTTGATATTTGAAAAAAAAATTTTCAAGGGATTTTTCACTTTCAAAAGCCTATGTCCGTTAGCTCATATCCTCTTCAGCTCAAGCCCAAACTTACCAGAAGTCTACCTTGACTTTTGTTCTCCAAATGAATCACCATTTCTTAGCCCAAACCTGACAACCCAAAGGCCTCTTCGAAGAAAAACCATTAAAAGAAGCACACACCATCTCACTATCCTTCGAACCATCACCACAAGAATTTCATATAACACTAATAATTTCTAATACAATATGACATCACACGTGGTTAAGTGAGTTTGGATCACGCCTATTTAGTTATGATCTTGTTTAGATACAATAAATAAATATATTGAAATGGTTTAAACACGTGTAATATGATAAAACACATTTAATAAATATATGCACTATTTTATATAAATATTTAACCTATTTAAAATATTTTACATACAAGAAATTTACGAGTTGTAAAATATTACATACATGGCATGTTTGATGTCATCAAAAGTTATGTTATATGGCAAAAAAAATTATTGATCTTGCTTATCAGTGTCATAATTGCCAATAAATATTATTATCTTAGTAGTCACCTCATACATTATTAGAGTAAAATATATATATATATATATATATATATATGTTAATGGCCAAAGTGGCATTACTCCCAACCTATCTTACTCGAATAGGACCAAGTTGTAACTATTTAGTAAAATAGAACTAGTTTATGTTAGTTTATCACTTTACCTTCATTCTCCTACTTTACCTTCTTTCTCCTCTGATACTGCCCAATTTTTTTAAAAACATTTGCCCTCTCTTTCATTTCACTGCTCTCTCCCTCTTTGGCATCTCTCCAATCGTAAATATCAGCTCCGCTACTCATGGGTCTCGGTTCCCTCCCCTCTCCGCCTCTCTTTCAACTTTGTCTCAGCTCTATTGCTCCTTTTGGTTCCACTTCAGCTCTGTCTCAGTTCCCAGTCCATCTCTCTTGTTGTTGTATGTTTTCTATCTCTATCATCGTTCATAGCTTGTTCTCACTCATACATTGGTCCATTGTTGCTCTTTCTCGCTGCTTAGAGAGTGATTGATTATTTGCGTCCTTATTTTAACTAAACTTGAAGTGTTGATCAGTTGGGTGCTCGTTTTTTGGTTTATTTATCGTGATTTGATTTTCTGGGAATATGAACAACGATAAAAAATTATCTATATAGTATCAGGATCTATGTATAATTTATCGAGACCTATTAAGTTTACTCCGTATGCTTGGGAATTTGTAGAATGACCGTGACCTATTTATATTATATGGGACCTTTTCATATAGTATTAGGACCTGTGTATAACTGTAGTAGGACCTATTTAAGTTTACGCCATGTGTTTGAGAATTTGAAGAACTATAAGGACTTATTTATACTATATTGAGAGATATTAAATAGTATCGAGACCTATGTATAGCTCTATCATGACCTGTTTAAGTTTATAAAATGTAAACCTGGAGAATTAGAGGAACCTATTTATATTAATATTGGGATATGTGTATAATTGTATCTGGAACATTTAAATTTACCCATATATTTGGGAATCTGGAGAATTTTCAAGACTTATTTATATTAATATCGGAACCTTTATAGTATCAGGACCTATTTGTATTATCAGGACCTATGAAAATAGATGATTGTAGAAATAACTTCTCTTCTCCTTGTTTTTGATTTACAAAATTAACCACAAGATCCACAAAGTTTAGGTAACTAAATATAATGCAAATAAAATAAAGAATGAAGTAAGAAGAAAACAATGACTTTTTTATTTGTTGGGAGATCTATACAATTCTCCATCTCAACTTAAAAGAGAAAAAATACATAAGCAAGTCACTGCGATGAAATAGGAGTCTTTGTGCTTTTCTGGGTATACAACTTGAATCTCATGCTCTTTCGGGGTGGATCCTACAAATAATCAAAATAAAATCAACAATAAATCAAAATGATAATACATTTAATCGTGTGTTAATATATCGAATTGAAATTTTCAAAGAAGTTCGGGTCATATTCAAAATAGGTCCCAATCAAGTAAAATTTGGTCCCAAAAAGTCAAATAAATCTCAACTAGGTCAGAAACTGAAACTAGTAGTAGAGAATCAATTGCACATGAATTTCAAGTATAATCAACCATCAATCGAAGGAAAATTAATCAGGAATCAAAGTAGTAATTTATGTAGTTGTGGCCTAATACATCTAATCATGACCTAATACATGTTATCGAACCCTAAAATCAATATTATGAAAAATCAATTAGTAAATTTCAGCAGTACTAACCTCTGTGGTGTGTTGGACAAAGGGAAAATGAAGAGAGCTTTGTGCTAGGGAAACGAAGGACAAAGGGAGGTCTCTGCTCTGCTGAATGGAGGGCAGACAAAGTGAACTTGTGCTGGATGAGGGAAGAATGAAGAGAGGTCTTTGATGTGCCGCTCGTAGGGTCATTGATGTGTTGTCCATGGGATCTATTGCTCTTTGTCGGCTCAGTGAAGTCCCAGATATATGAGATGGGGACAACCAAAAAGGGGACGATAAGAGGCTGTCAGGAAGTGGATCGATTTGCTCAGTGAAGGGGATGGGAGGAACGACAACATAAAGAGAGAAAAGAAGAAATTAGGGCACAAACCATGGGAGGGGTTAGCTGAAATTTATATATATATATAAAAAAAAAAGATCCCTTTTACATAGTGATGCTATTTTTTCATAGTGTTATAACTATGTGGTAGTGATGAAAGAACTCCCCTTGCAATGCTACTTAAATTTTCGCCCCATATATACATATATAAGTATATATTCTAGATATATTATAGTAAATAAGTCAACTCAATTTATACACTGTTAGACATGACCTGTATGACCTCACTATGGACTTTAACATGTCGTCCCAACCACATAACTCACACCCAACCCAAGTTTCATCTTATTCATTGAATCAATTTCTACTCCCACTTTTACGGAAACTTCTTCTTCTTTGACAAATTTTATATAATTCAAGAGAGGGTGATAATATTGAAAGATATAAATGTGGTTGGCCATAAATCATTGCCACGGGAGTGCAACTTTATTAAAATAATTGATTGATTTAAGAATTACATAAAATAATATGCCGATTTATAAACTCATAAAAATAAATTAGGAAAAAAATAGTGCTAAAATATCAGGATCATATCAAAATCAAATATAAAAAATATCGAAAATATAAAATTATATATCCGATCAATACGAGCTTATTTAAAATATTCTATTTCCAAAATAATAAGGATAACACTCCTAACCTTCTTTATGATCTTTTTTCACTTGATCAATTGCTCCTCGCCCCCCTCTTCTTCTTCTTCTTGCGATGAGTCTCCTGTCCATACTAAACAAAAACTAAGTCTCATTTTTTTGGCAGAAACCAAGGTGAAATCTTGAAGATCTTAGCAAACTGAAAGAGCTTGTAGATGAGAAATTCATGTATGAGCTAAAATCACTATGGACTGTTACACAAAGTACATGTACTTTGTCCCGAGAATTTACAAAGTACATGTACTTTGTATAATATTCCACGGAAAGCTGGCTCACCCAAGAATACTCCTTGTAGACTATCTGGTATGTGGTGGTGGAAGCGACCAACAGAGCAGGTGGACTATACTTCCTCTGGTACGAGGAGCTTCGGGAGTTATATTTCAAGAGTAAAAATATGATACATATTTCAATTAAGCGCACAATAATGCCATACAACTGATTTTTATCTTACATTTGAACAGTAAGAAGCTATCTGGAAAGATGCTTAACCAGAATAGCTTGTATTAATCTGGGTTTCAACGAAAATATACGCAATTGGAGGAACAAAAAAACTGCAATAAAGCATGTCAAACAGAGACTAGATAGAGCGGTTGCCAATGGCTCATGGCTAATGCATTTTCCCAGAGCAAGCATCACTCATCTTCTTGCTGCAAGTTGCGAACATAACCCTCTCTTAGACTTTGGCAGGCTGAGAGTAGGAAACCAACTCCCTTTAGATTCGAAGAGGCACGGAGTATAGACCCCAGTAACAATACAGTTATTGATAAGGCATGGAAAATAAATATTAAAGGATCCTTAACTTTTAAATTCAGTAAAAAAAAAAAAAAAAGAACATAGAATTACATTTAAAAGGATTAGAGCAAAAAGATATTTAGAAACTGAGATGAAAGAATCCAGAAAAAATTTAAAGCCTTAGACGAAATCCAAGAGATGATCCAACCCTAGAAAACAGAAGCATTTAAAACTTTCTAGAAATTGAACTTCTTAAACGAAAAGACCTAATATCAAGACAAAAATCGAGGGAACTCTCATTGAAAAATAGCAATAAAAGTTCAACAATTTCTTTCATATATCCACTATAATTAAGAGAAACCAAAACTCGATCCATGCAATCAGAGACCAAGATGTTTATATGAGCAGCCTGCCAATTCTGAGCATTTTTTTAAAAAAATTTTTTAGAAAATTATTTACCTCACCTCAGCCAAAAGAAATTAAAAATGTTACAAAAAGCATGGACTCCCTCTATGCACTAGGCCATGATGGTATGAGCAGCTTTCCTCACGCTTTGATATTGGCATATTACCAAAAATGATTTCATTGCATTAATCCGATCTTTTTTCCAAACTAGTTTTGTGTTAAAATAATGGAACATGACTTTCGTCACGCTTATTCCAAAAAATCTAATGCATCTAAGTTTAATGATTTTAAACCTATTAGTTTCACTATTGCTTTTTGCAAGGTTTTTTCATAGCTAATTGCAAACAAGATTAAAACCACGCTGCATAAAATCATTTCATCAAATCAATTAGATTCTATGGAAGGAAGATGGATAAATGAAAATGGAATTTTGACTTAAGAAATGATACATCAAAGGAAGAAGTCGAAATTAAAGTTGATTGTGTTGGTCTCAAAATAGATTTTTCAAAAGTTTTTGATAAAATGGAATAGGATTTTATTTTTTTAAAAAAATAGAGAAATTGGGTATTATATCAACTTTCATTGACGAGATAACGCAATGCTTAACTGCACCTACTTTTAAAGTTCTAATTCGATAAGATTTTTTTAAAAAAAAATCTTATAGAGGACTCAGATAGAGAGACCCATTATTAGGGATGGCAAAGGATGGCAAAGAGGTGGGGACGGATAGGGTATTTGGGTATCTCACACCCACAAGTTGGGATATAATTTGCCAACTCAAGCAGCATGGAGGCCTGAGAACAAGGAAGATAACTTTAATCAAGTAATGCTCAAAATGTCATGATTTTTACTACTGCTATTAACACTTTTGCTACAAAAAAATATTGACAAATAAGCAGGGAAATTAACTGTGAACAGAGAGCTCCTTCATTTCCTCAACTCCTCAGGTACGGGAAAACATTCAGATGTGTAAAAACACTATTAAAAAAAATTGATGTTTGAGGAAGGGTTTTTTTGCATAGTGGCACAAAACTCTAATTCATAGTCAACCGGTTGTGGATTGCATCCTACCGTAAGAATTATATGTCGTTTTATTTCTCTTTATTATTAGAACCATGTATCTCTTTTATAATAAAAAAAGACATTTAAAATATTAAAAATACTTTTTAAAAAATGTTGTTGCTTCCTGATTGGTGATGAAATGAACACATAAATACGGGAGAACCCATGAATTCCTGGGATGATCGACTTCTACCTTACATCCCTCTCGAATGCTTTTTCTTACCAATGTAACACTGTAAGTGAGCTTTTAATCCCTCTCTTGAATTGTTAGAATTTGGCACCCTGAAGGTACATTTTGATCATAATACTATCAGCAATATTCTAAAGATATATATGCTAATCTAATAAGTAGAAGCTTTTTTTACCGAGCGAAGAACATTTTTATTTGGAAGCTTTTTTTACAAAGATTTTGTAAAGAAAATGAAAATTTTGGAACAAACTCTGAAGTCTTGAGATTCATGAACGATTTAAGCTTCGTTTAAGGAGAAACGCCTCCAAGAGCCTGCCTTGCATAAGCACTGAGGACAGTTCATGTGATCTAAGCAACTCGGGGCCAGATGAGTACACGCGTCTTTTCCTAGATTGCACCTTTGCTCGCATAACTTAGATAGAATCCAAATAGAAGGTTTTCAACAATTCTTTAAACAATAAGAGTAACGATATACTTAGCATAATAAGATTTATAATGGAACCACTAGATTTTCCATTGAATCAATCAGTAAGGAAAAAAATCAGATGGTCATTCTGATTTGTTCTATTCTAAGGAAATATTGCCAAAAATTTTGATGAATATAACAACACCCGCCAGGAAGGGGATAGCTCTAAGGAAGATTAAATTGGAAAATCACATGCCCAGGTGGACGGGGATCCTTGTCCCGAACATACTGCAAAATCTTCACGTATCCTGCCTGGATGAATGGCTTTGCTTGTTGGAAAATGGCATGTTAAATCGGAAACTAGATCTCATAAAATTGAAGGGAAAATTTTACTTGGGCTTAATAAGAGATTTACATGAGATGGGCCAAGATGGATTCAAAATAAAAATGGATCAATATGAAGCCCATGAAACTCATGAACGAGAATTAGGAAAACTCAATCACACATGGATAAGTAAGGGAAAGCTATAGTGGTTTATACGATAACACTACTCTTATGTAGAGTAAACTTCTTGCCCATATTATACGACTCATATCCACCTTGTAGTCTTGCACGGAGTGCATTCGAAAGTCTATTTAGTTGAACTCGGGCGTGCATAGACAGTGTGCACACTGAATGTTTGTTCTAAATATGGGGCATAGTTCACAAAACAGAAACCGATGACCTCTTAGGATTCTCATTGAATTCTTTAGGGCAGTTTAAGACTCAGGTTTCATATCATTTATTGGTATTAAAGGTCCACGGTTCGTACCATACGTACCATTTATTGGTATTAAACCATCATCCTTTTAATGATGGTTCAAGGAATCCAATGTTCAGTTCGAAACTTTAATTCTTAATTTGATGCTATTGAATCAGTAGTCCTCTATCCTCTCTATAAACAGGACCACTACCTAGGTTGCAAAACACAACATTTGCGAACTCCTCTCTCCCTTTGATTGCTTCATGCATTATTTTGCGTGGCGATGCCTGTATTTGTTCGGTTCGCTTGAGAACTTTGAAGTTCGGTAATGTTTTAACCTCTTCCATCATTGTGTACCGGGAGATTTACGTGCAAGCTTCCTCAGCACAATTGAGGAGGGACGAATTAATCTTAAGGATATTTAAGGATATCGTGCAACATGATTTTGTGTCATGAAACATTCATTTTTTTCATTTACAATTGTAGCCGTTTGAGATTATTTAACATTATTATTTCAGTAGGTGCAAGGTAATATTATTATTTAATATCATCACTGCAGGCAGAGGCCTAGGCACTCCTCCTAGCATGCACAATTGCAAAAGAAAGCTTGGCACCACGCCAGCTTCCATATATATGCAACAGAAGTCCACTCCATGGTGAAATTTAAAACATCTCCATTATTGGAATGTAGAGCAATCCTCCTTCATTTTGATGAACTTGTTACAAGCTTTATATTATTTTGGGACTATAAAAGCTTATCTGAGACATTTAAACTCGAATGTCCATCAGCTGGCTCAAGAGGGCAGATGGGGTACTGTATTTTTTTTTGGAGGGGTATAGACCTTAAACTGTAATGAATGTTATTATTTATTGAGAAAAAGAAGTAATTCAAATTCGTAACAGACTTATTTTCTATGTATTATGCCGGATAATTGGTATTGGACAGAAGCATGCTGGTCGACTATAAGCTACGCAAAGCTTCATATCCAAATTGAGCTACAAAGTAATAAAATAAATATTTTCATGAAACGTTTATCAAATAATAATCGAGCTAAAAAAAGAGTATTTCTAAAACATAGGGGTCCATTGTATGCAGATGTGTAGATACAGACGCTTTAACTTGTCATGAATCAGTTCACCTTTTTCTTATTCTGAAACAGTGATAAGATATGCACATAATATTGGATGGGTGATATATGAAATGACATAAGGGTTCTAAAGTTGAGGAAGTTTTGTTTTGTATTTTGGGCTGACCCATGCCCCGCCCTGGCTGGCATTGTTTGAGGCTCCACCTGCTCTTTGAAGGGTATGACACGGGTCTGGGTCTTCAAATACTCATCCCGCCATCTCATTGCATTCCTACGAGGAGCCAAAAGGAATCAAGAAATTATGTGTATAAATTCTATCAATGAGCTTCTCTATCTCCATTTTATCTATCAGATCTCTATCTTTTAAACATATAGGCCTCTCTTGTAATTATAATAATAAAAGGCACGCAGGGTACAACTCCTGCCATTTGCGTCCCATCTTGGATGTTGAAGAATAAACTACAGGTATGAAACTTAGCAAATTGAAATTCGATTTGTAAAATAAATTAGACATCATCACCTAATAGTTTATGCTTTCAAATGGATTCGTGCCCCACCTCTTGTAGGTCCATGAGGATATTTTATGTGGTGATTTTTGCATGAGCTCACATCGCAACAGATTGGAATGTGGAATTTATGACTAGTTAAGTTCGAGAATGGAATTAAAAAAAAATACCCATCTTGTATTCAATTTATTAAGTATAGGAAGAAAAAGACCTGCATCATTGTACTTTATCCACCCTTACCCAAGACTAGAAGAAATCAGTTAAGCTCGAGAACGGAATAAAAAAATACCCATCTTGTATTCAATTTATTAAGTACGAGAAGAAAAAGACCTGCATCATTGCACTTTATCCACCCTTACCCAAGACCAAAAGAAAAAATTATGGCTTAAGGTCAGTTGTTTCAAGCGAGTGTTTAAGGCCCGTGGCCGTGTGAGAGTGGGCTTTGAAGAATAAATCTCCTATCAAATAATGAAGAGATTGAAATATGATTTGTAAATAAATTGAATATTAAAACACAATAGTTTAGAGTTTTAAGAGAAAATGTGTTCAGTTTCTTGTAGGCCTAGCCCGGATGAAAATTTTACAAGTGCTCGACCAAATGTCAGTTATTGAGAATAAGTGTTTAAAGACACGTTACACTATAGGTCATGTTATCAAATGAGAGTAGGTGTTGACGGTTAAATCCTACATCCATTGAATTAATTAGTAAACTATAATTCATATAAAAATTATGTACTATCACCTAATAATTTAAAAATAGCCTCAAGTTCTTCGTGTAGAAATTTTACATCTCATCTTAGAAAATCCAACGATGCAACGAATATGAGAGCTCGCAATGCTTATACCAAATAGCAATTTCGGGTACATTTGTCATTATTCATTTTTTCTCTCTCTTTGTGCTCAGTGACCACACGAAGAAAGCGGGGGACTGACGATGATGATAAAATTTTTTTCTCACGACAGGGAAGGAGAGAAAAAGTATAAAGATGAAAGGCCTTGTCCATCCCATCACATTTTTTTAATGTATAAAAAATACATAAATCTAAAAATAGTAAAAAAAAAAGAGATAAAAAGAAGCCGTACTAAAGGATCAAGTTCAAGACATCTAATCATAAAATAAAAGTATTATCAACTGTACCAAATGTTCTTTATCAATTCCATTGTATTTTACATGTCAGAACTACATGAATCAATCTCCTCAGAGTCATGTCGTATGGACGTACTGGGTTTAACTGTTGAAACCTTCTGTTCCCTAGCTTTCTGTCCCATCCTCCACCCCGCAATATATAATACAATGATTCCAAAAGAGAACGTGGGTCTCCTTTCTGTTTGACATGCCCCGAGATCCACCAGCACCCTACAGCTTTCCTGTGCCAATAAGCACAAAATAAAAATAATAACAGTAGTAATATTTGTAATAATAACCCCAAGGATTAACTTGATCAATAGGATGTGACGTGCATATAAATTGTGAGGAAATCCACGAGCCGGAGGTTCGAATCCGCTTGAACTTGTAATACTTAGTAAAATCACCCACATATTGATTGATTGAGATTCATAGTATTGTGAGATATTCCTGAAATAACCTGTTTCAAAATCTCCCTGTATATAATGTTCATAAACCATTTCCTAGATTGAACTACACTGCACTAGAAAAACCATGTACGTGCATCATGCATCACCACCTGCCCTGCCCGTGGCTAAGATGAGAAATATATCAGATTGAATCAACAACATATGTAGTTTCATATTTAAATATACCCTCTACAGTATATATGTTTTTGGTTCAATCCGATGATAAGCTTGAGACAAATGGAAGAACTTTGAATTCTGAAAATTTCACT
The DNA here is from genome assembly GCA_037672795.1 of Lagerstroemia speciosa. Classification (NCBI taxonomy): domain Eukaryota; kingdom Viridiplantae; phylum Streptophyta; class Magnoliopsida; order Myrtales; family Lythraceae; genus Lagerstroemia; species Lagerstroemia speciosa. The sequence goes on from CM075301.1 coordinate 4,163,462, forward strand.
AAATGAGTAATATGGGAAACTGTCAAGGGCTTGAACATATGAATGTCTATGTCCCTTTTCACTTCACACCAAATTGCAGGTTACGTTCCTCCGGCCAGTCGAAGACAGCAAAATGATCTGAGCCCTTGAAGCCCTTCGTCCCATCTCCATCGAATCCTTGATCCAACAGGAGGTGTAATGGATCACCATCTATTTCTCCCAAATCTGCAAAGAAGTCTTCTGTGTGATTGGCTTCTCCAGGGTCAGACGTCCGGTAAAATTGTGATGACAGCACCATGCTGAATTCCCGACCACCATTGATTTCCATAGTCCTCTCGTAATCCTCGATCTCCACCTTGATGGATGCAGTTGTATTGGATGCTCCATTATCAGTTTCCTGTTCTTTCGGAATTGCTGTAGCTTCGTTTTGAGCTTGAGAATCACTGCCTTTTGAAGTATTCACAGAATTACTGTTGCTGTCCTTCAAGGGCTGAGACCTCGTGGAGCCTGCCAGCGCGTTCCTCTGGGTTGGCCATGGATGGTTGTGCTCCGAGGTGTAAGTGATCACTAGCATGTTGGGATCAGTTCGGCTACGCTCCACTTGTTTCCTTGCTGGACAGCCCTTAGAGCTGCTGCATCTATAGTAACCCCTGTAGTTTTTACGGAGAAATAGAGGGAAAAAAAAAAAGCTAAATTTTATGTGCTATGATCATGGAAATTCATATCAAAACAGCCAATATTGGGCAGGTTAAATTCTCGATGCGACACGATGTGCAGTCATATTCTCATTGCTCATTCTCAATTTCCCCTGGTATTTCTTATTAATCTCTTCTCCCGCATTTGGATTAATTACTATAACCCCGCAATGTTATAAATTGCAAGTACCCTTAACTTTGCAGAGAGAACATTTTTTGGGTTTTTGCCACTAGTATCCAAAAGTTTTATCAACTCCTAATTAAATAATACAGTTCGCGTAGGATCGGTCCTTATCTCATTATATAAATTTTCTCTACTCATAAAAACTTGAACCTGGGTCTTTTACTTACAGGGTCTAAGTGTCGAATCATATGAGTCAACTCATATGAGTTTGCAGAGGGAACTTTGAAAAGTAATGAGCTATATGCAGGAAGGGCAAGGCAAGGCTCAAAGACAAAATTTTCATACTTGAATAGTACTCCTTAGAATATCTTTCGTGAACCTTGAGCCATTAATTTTATTTTACAAAGAATGAATTGGAATCTTATCTCCAAATCATGGATTCAGTTGCAAGATATTAATAATGCTCGTGTTCAGGACTGACAAGCAATTAAAACCTCTACAAAATAATCCAATTTGAACTACAGATACGCAATATCACACCACGTTTATTATTGAATAGGAAAATAAGACTGGAAGTCATACATATTTGTTGTTTATTACAGTTGAATTTTGTAAGTTTGAAAATAATTAATTCAGACATGTGAAAATAATTCTGTTACATATTTAGTCCGAATCATCACTGTTTTATTAATAGTTCCATTGAGAGTGTGAAATTTTCATCAGCAAAACAATGAAGATTCGTATTGAAAGTTAAAAGAACCAATCTTGGAGGATTAAATTAGTCATATTCAAATTTGTAAGATTTGATTATCAAAAACAACTAATATATGGGACGTTCATTGTTATTTTCTCGATATTGAATCAACATTAAAGCATACAAAGAAGGGGAGCAGATGAAGCAGTAGAAGAACAAGGAGAGACTTGCCTTGGGTAAGGAGAACCCTTAATAGGTTTTTGGCCATACTTTCTCCATGCCCACAGATCAGACGGTACAACTTCTCCGCTCGACCGGCTATTTGCTGCCATGGGTGCTGGTATACACACCACCTTCTTCGCCTGGCTCTTCCTGCTTGGCCGCATCGATAATTCATGCTAGTTAGCAGATAATACATAATATATCTCTATATATATATACACACACATGCATATGTATATACCACTCTCCATCTGTTTGCCCACAATGTTCATTATGCACTGAGGTTCATAAGACTTCTAGGTAATAAGTCGGAATCCTTTTTAATCAGTTTTGAAGCCAATACTTGATGAATAATGCTAGAGACCACGAGTCAAACCGTTGTTTTTAGATGTTTAGCTCTTAATCAATCAAAGCAGCTAAGATCTTGATAGACAAATGCTGCAGTGCTCTTTAATATGCGGTAGATCCAGGGTTGACCTAATTAAGTTTTGACTGCATCTTGGGAGAGAAGCAATTCATTACACTGAAATTATTAGGCTTTTACAATTCCATATTAAAAAAGATAATACACTTTTTGGCACGCCTTTCAATTGGAAAAAAGACCGGAGTTCTCTCTTTCCAGTTCAGGAGGGTAGGTTGCAAAGAGGGGTCGAACTCAAATCAGAATATCGACATCTTGAAAGTGAAGTCTGTGAATACAATTTTCAAAACGATTGAGATCAAAGCTAATTAAATTACAGATTCAGTTCGTGTTTAAGGTGTTTCCCTCAAAGTCTTCGATCTTCATCATGTGACAAGAAATGTTGGAAAATGATGTATGGTGAAGAAACCCTACAGCTTGACTTGATCTAGCCTAGTTGAAGCCCGTTTTCTTTATGGAAGTTTAACTTTCAGACATCGAGAGAAAAGGTTAATTTCGGCAGGCTGAGATATCAATTTACCAGATTATTCTCACCTTCTCTTGATCCCTGAATTGCTTGGAGAAGAGATCTGCATCGTTGTGCTGTCCATCAAGCAACTTTTTGACTTATTTAGGTTCATGTCTGCCAAACTTGGGCTAATGTTGTTGATCTTGATCTCCTTCATGACCGGAGAAGCAGCAGTGACCGGGGACTCGCAAGATAGTGACACGGGCAAATGGTTGTGGCTGGGGTTGTTGTCGGCAGCGGACATATGGAGCATCCTGGTAAACATGTTCGGGACAAAGACATCATCACCACACACAACATCGATCATGTCTGCAGGGCTTCCCATCGACGAGGAGTTAGAGTTGAGGAAGACGGAATCTAGCCCCTGAAGAAGTGGATCTCTCATGTCCGAGAACGGGTCCCCAAAACTATCATCCATGGATGAGAAGGGCGGTATGATACTCGCCGAATCATCGGTGTTGCTGCTATTGCTGTTGTGGCTCATGGGGAACTGCCAAGCGTTGTTTGTGATCGAAACTGGTACCTCGGGAGAAGTGCTGTTGGGGCAGCCTCTGCTCGCTCGGACTACGTCAGTTAGGTCCCCGATTGTGTAGTTATCCATGACTATTCCAGCTTCTCCTCGGAAGCAATCGCCAGTGCGCATAATTCTTAAAGTGGGAAGGAATCAGATTTCAAAGTCAAAAACCAACAAGGAGTGGAGGATTATTAATTGGCTCTAGTGTTTTTGTTTCCACTGAAAGGAAGTTTGAGAGAGATGGAGTTTGGGGACTTGATGACTGGTAGTGTCATCCAGGATGTTGTGGTACAGACAACGCTTGTGTTGGTTGAAAATGGAGCGAGGATTAAAGGCAAAAAACAGGTTTTTTTTTCCTTGATGTGGTGCTGGAATTTTATGTTCTGAGTGGAGGACAAGAAAAGAAAGAAAGAGAATCTGGCTTGAGATGGAGAGAGAATGGGGTCGCTGACTTTTTACTCAGAAAACAGCTCTTCTGATCAACAGGCAACCAAGACAAATTCTTTGGTGAGCTAAGATAACAACGTGAATTTTGTCGATAATTGTGTAGCACATTAATATTAATACAAAGTATTATATCATATTAAAAAAATAAATATTATTAATTAATAAAAAATTAATATAACATCCTGACCCATAAGAATTTAAGGGAAAAAGAAAGAAACTAGAGCAGGGGAGGGAGAGAAGGGATTGCTATATCCTATTTCTTATTCAGTGAGATGTTATGAATTAATTCAGGGTATTCAGCTAGGGAGCTTGATCTTACTAGCATCCATGATCACATGTATATGTGCAATAGTTTGCTTATTTTATACTCTCTCCCTTTTATCGTTTTACAATCAGAATATCTCATAAATTTGTTACACATTTCTAAAAATCATTTAACATAAAGAAACATATCATTTATAAGTTTAGAACGGATAGAGAAAGAAGAAATAAAATGATAGGAAAATTCCAATTGTACGAATTGAATAAAAAAACTCAGTTAGAATGTTTGGTGAGAGAGGATATTGTGTATAACAGATCTACTAAGTGACAGTGTAAATGTGGTGTTACAAACTAATAAGATACATTCAATTTAAGATTTTTTTAGACAAAACCTTAAACACAAAAAAAATTTATTGATTTGTGATATTATATCAATATTGACATGTGATATACTGCTCATTACACAAAAATTGTCATTTTGATCTCCATTCTATTCCTCTTGTTCGATTGGATAAAAAGAGACTTGAATGACAATTCTATCCAAAAACCAAGTTACAATCCATCCAATAACCAGAAGATATTTTGAGTTACAATTTTATCTCTTTTAGTCAAATTGCAAGTGTAAATGTGGTCAGTCTAACACTACTCCTTTGTTATCCTATAATCAATTTAAGAGTATCATCAAGTTATGGTAAATGCCATCTTTACCCTTATTTTATCATTTAAAAGGCATTCCACTATTCAAAATCTTTAAAAAGGAAAAAAAAAATAGAGAAATGATGAAGTGACTTCCTAGCAATCCCACACCCATTTCGAGGTTACTTTTGGGAAAGGGGTTACCGCCAGTGAGAAATTGAAAATCTTTAAATGGAGGAGAGGGAACTTCACCGTCGGCTAATGCTCTCGTATGAAGTCTTTGGTGATAGTGAAGAAATTATTTCTTGCGATCATCAGTCACCTACAGTACCAACAGTGGTCTCATCTAGGGTTACCGTAATTGATAACTGATGTCTCCGAAGGGAAGACATGAAATTAGAATCCTCCTTTTTATTGTATTTTTCAATTTTATTATTTGATTATCATTTAATCTATAGTTTTAATAGTAAAATAATAAAAATTAAAAGTTTACTCTTTAACAAGGCTAAGAACCAAATCTATTCTTTAAAAAAATTAGTTGAAAAATTGAAACTTTCTACTTAAACGAATTCATTCTCTCCAACTAAACCATTGTCGTAGCAACAATAATAGCAACTGATATAGTCAACTTGGAGCTTTCAGGGACAGGACGTGTTCAAAAAAACTTGTTCTAAGATACGAAATTCTATGAGAGTGTAATATGAAAAATTCAAAAAAAACTTAGTATAATTCAATAAAATGGATAAAATCGGGTGAAATATGTATAGTAATGGATGAAATTTTTCGAGTTAGAGGACAATTATCCCCGTGCTCCCCTAAATCCATCTATGCCCGCTGAGACCTTCAAACTTTAAAAGTCACATAGTTAACTTTATCAAAGGTCTAAATTATTTACATAATTAGAATTAAATATTAATAATATCAACATAACTTTGGTAATTAATAATATCAACATTATAATTGGCAAAACAAATTTTGATATCTAAGTTCATTTTTAGTATTAAAGATATATCAAACAATAGAATAATATTAACCATTTTCTTGAGATTTCATTGCGTTCCATTTCATTGAGACTATTTTATTTCTTTTCAGTGTTAATATTCAATAATTAATAAAGTTTTCATAATTTTTATAGGTCAACTTTGTATGTGTAAAATTTATATGATAATTTACGTTCTCATTCAATTTCATCCTACCAAATGACATCTTAGTCCCAAACTGGAGCAATATGACAACACCATCCCTCTTTCTCTAGTTGAGCATACTAAACAATGGTGGTTTCAAACATTTTATTATAACTCTGGCTCTAAACGTAAACTCCAGTCAGTTATTTATAGAAATAAGTACCAATTCGGACTTAAAGACCACAATGTTTGTTTTGTTCTAAACAAAATCATTAGGTTTGTGCATGTTGTTTTCTTTTTCTTGCACAATTGCTATTTAGAAATCCTTCGAGTCTAACTAGTCTAGCTCTGATTGAGTCAAGTCGGTTCCGCCAAAGAGTCAAACTCACTCAAAGTGAATCTTCTCCATTTACGAAAACGCGAATTCGAGACATTTGTTCAATGAGAGGATATATTGAACAATCACAATCAACCTGATTTGTTCTCAATCAATCCACTATGGTTCATGCATGTTCTTTTTGAGTTTCTATTTTTGCCTTTTTTTACCGGTATTTACCGGCAAATCAACGAATTTTTTTGGGTTATTAAATTAGCGAATTTATCTTGAACTTAATTTGCTGGAAAAAGGTCACGGTAGGAAATTGTTTACGAGAAAGTTGCAGGTGATTTTACTTTTCTGAAAATCTCCGGAAATGTCGTTTGCCTGAAATTAACTGGGTCCATTGAAGGCATGTTTTGTTCATTAATGCGACGATAAATATTTAATTGCAGTTTTAGGAACATGTTACAAAACTTTGGCCTATAATATTTCTAAAATATTTTTTAAAATAAAAAATTTTGGCAGCATATTTCTCTTGGAAGTTTGCCCCAAATAAATGTAAAAATAAAAATAAAAATTTCCAAGAACAAACAGTCAGAAAGTTGCCACAAACATAAAGAGTCTTCCGACTAAGCATTTTATCCAGAGTTTGCTGCAAACATGTAGGTGCTTGTATGAATATATTTCATCAGAAGTTCACCACAAACATTTAAAAAAAAAATTTCAACATGAATCATTTTTTTAAAAATGTGATGTTGTAAAATAAATATCTACGCAAACTCATAAGAGGTTGAGTATATAAATTGTTAGGTAAAGGTACCGAATTCTCTTATAAAATTCAAGTTTACTCTTTGACCAAATCGATATGGGATTAATCCTCGACACCATGCCTTACGTAGTAACGTGACCTGCACTTGGCACGTACTGTTAAACATCCACATTAACAACTGATATGGAGTCGTAAATTTTTCGGTCTTCAGCGAATGGGGACAAACTATCATGAGAAGAGTTTTTTCTTTTGTCGTTGGATTTAAGTTTAACAAGTTTACTAGTCAGATATTCTTTTCCATACTCGATAAACTTAACGATGAACCGGACATTTCTTCTTTCAGTCTCAAGCTTAATCGACTGCCCGTTCTACATTTAGACTTGACATGGTGTGAACCCACGTAAAAATCTCTTTTGATACCATGTAAAATATTCACCCAAAAGTTTATGTATAAATTTTCACGGGAAAAAAGAAGAAGAAGAAGAGAGAGTTTGTGATCAATCTGCCGCTGCTACGGGTATCAATATGCCTTTCTATTAATTTGTTTTCCAATGGAGAGGATATTATTTATTATGGGTGTGACAGTACTTAGGAAACATTATAAATAAATAAAATTTAGTTATTTTAATATTTTTATAATCAAATCTTAAAAATAATTTTATAAATAATTCAATTATATTAATTTATAATATGAAATTAATATTAGAACGTAGTATGCTGTTACATGCAAGGCACTTGCTTTCTATTGACAAGATTATGAGAAAATTTTGCGTATAATAATGTCATATAGTAATATTAATTAATAAAATTAAAAATTTATTTTAAAGATCTTATAAAAAATTTAAAAATAATTAAAATTTATTAATTGGTGTGAGGTAGTTTGCGGTACTGTTATCGTTCAGGAAACTTGCTCCAAGATTAGGCAGACGGGGTTTACTGATCATTGTTTTTCAAACGAAGTGATGGAAAGCGAGGTAGGCGGCAAGCAGCCGCGTTTCTCGGAAACGTTTCGAGACTGAGGACCCCGTTTCGCTCCCTTTCATGTGGCCCCCTCCCTCATAGTGATTGGAGCCTCTCATCCCACGTGTCCAAATTGTCCTACTTTAACGGAGTCTACAACTGCAAAGCATTTCGATGGGCAGATGTTTTTCACATGTAACTCTGAACCGTGTCTTTACTTGACTTAACCGCCACACGTGATTTAAGAGTTATTATAGGTGTCTCGAGTAGGAGGTGTCGCAACCACTGCTAGTCGGGTCTGGAAGACACTTGGATGACTCGGTTATTAAAAAATAAACTCTTTATCGTGTCTTGGCAGTAGCGTGCATTATCCGCGATTCAATCACTTCACCATGTCACGTCATGAGCGAACGCCAAAGCACCTACATATGATGTACACTGCAATGCTATGATTGAATCACGATTAAGGTACAGTAGTGCTAATGTTTTATAAAATGTTCTATTCATATGCAGACATTAAAACCAGCTTCAAACTGACCGAAATAGTAAACACATATGTAAACACTTTTCCTTCGTTAGAATAACCGGTCTTTTGAGCATCTATTTCTCACGAAAAAATTATGTCATTATTTAACATTTTAATATTTTTTTTTATAAAATTTTAAAAATAAAAAATAACTCTAAAATAGTTAAATTTTATCATAAATATTATCATGTGGTACATCTGACACATATAAGGCTTTCTCCCAAAAGAGGGGCGGAATATTTCCCATCCCCATAAAGGTTAACTATTCTTATAAATAATAAAAATAAAATGACAAACTTACTTTGGACTGTTTCTTAAATTTTCAAGTTTTATCTCTATTTTTTTAAAAAAATATTTATATTTGAAATCATTTTAATCTTTCATTTTTTTTATATTTTCTATTCCTTAATTCAATAATAAAAAAATTATTTCTATCAAAATTTAATTTATATTATCTATTTATTCGTTTTCTATTTTATATCTGGCGAGCCAAAACAAGCCAAAGGATTTTTGACAACCAACAAATTAAGAATATCTTGCAATCTTAGAAAAGGAATTAAGTATTAATAACATATAAATTCGATACTGAGTATAATGATAACACTTAATTTTATAAGAAAAGTGTTTAATATATCTTCATCTGAAATTGTTTTATCATTGTATTTTGAGCATACTATTATTTATTGATAAAATGATGACAGCAGTAATAGAGATCCAACCATCCTCGTCACTCAATATATGAGACAAATAGAATAACAAGTGCTCAGTACTAGCGATGACAGAATTTTACCATCAAAATTCTGTTACGTTTGAAGAAGTTGGCATCCTCCAATACCAAGTTCAAAGAGCAGGCCTATGGTAAATATTTTGACAAGAGCACGTAAATAAATTCAATGCCAAGATCTCGACTTCACCAAGTAATCCAAGAGTAAGTTTTAACCATCATATCATAGCCACACATGTCTTATACTCGTGTCAGTTTTATGGCTTAAACAGTTTCTAGCCTTTTCTCTTTCTGTGCTTTCAATAATGCTCCCACTTGAAATGCTATCATATAACAATGGGAGGAGACGTCTTTCATTTGATTTGATAGCCATCCACCGACTTATATTTATTTTTATGGATTTAACTTCCCTGAAGAAACAACCATCCAAATCCCTCTCTCCAACACAGTCAAAGGAACATAGCAGAGATGTTGGATGATTGTTTATAAATTTTAAAAAAAAGTTAATTTAACTTAGAATTCTTCGAGTGGATAGGACGAGAAAGTTTATGAAATTGGAGGTTCAATTTCCCCTTGAGCAAATGGCTTTTGGCAAAATCATTCATACATGTGCTTTTCACATAGATTTACATAAATAATAAAATTGTGGAAGTATTTATAAATTCAGAGAGAATGAAGATCTCATTGCTAAAAAAATGGAAAAGGCAATTAATTTATTGGGATTGTCATCACTCTGATACCATCTCTCGGGTCTTGGGATGTCCCAATCGAGATAATGAAATGAAAAATCCAGAAACTTGACACTGGATATACGTGGAAAAGCCCTCAAATCAAAGGGAAATAACCATGAACAAAGCAAGAGATTCTACTACATCGTATTAGGAGATAACAACCCTTAGGGATACCACCAATCCTAAACTCAGACTCCCTCACTCGGGTCCAAGGCCTCGGGATTTCACAACACAAGGCATTCCTTCACAACTCGTACAATACTCTATTTATAGACATAAGACCATAATCCTATTTGAAGTCATATAAAATATTCTATCTCTTTATATATTTTTAAATCAAATGGATTATGAACTTTAGGATTTCATATTCAAAAAGGGAATAATATTCCAAAATTTTCCAAATATCCTTAAAAATTCTGTCCAAGATATTTTGTACTTCAAACCGTGATTTTGACCATTGATCATTATTCGAGTACATCTCATATCTTGGATCCGATTTCCCACTTTCTTCAAGTCTTTTGATCTCCGAGTTACAACTTATATTGAGACATCCCAACATAATTTATTTTAACAAAATATTTTGAATATAGCAAATTAACAATTTTGTCATCGAGAGATTGGTTTAGCATCACTTGGGTTCCTGAGAGATTTTTTACCTCATTTAACTCCCTTAAAGATGCATTTTATATCAAATGAGTCTCTCATAGTATCAATTGGGTCACATCAATTGAGTCCCTGAGTGATTGTTCATCCAATATCTCTCGTTAAATATAATGAAGATTAGTTATTAATCTAATTTTTTAATTAATTTCTTTTCACCCCTAGTTGTCCTTTCGTTTGTCCCGCCGTTTCTAAAGACCTATCCACCTTAGATTTACTCATATTTACCTTTTGTTCTCTTTTTACGCATCCTTCTTCTTCTTAGTCTGGAAAAGCAGAGAACTTGAAGATCACTGTGCGCAAAGGGAAGAGAGGCTCTGTGATTGCGAGCCCAAGGTGAGGAGAAGCACTGATTATGGCTTCCAAAGAGCTAATAGAGAATGTTGTCTGCCAGTCCAAGTATCTCTGTATCCCTGTCAAATTTGTTGTAGTTGTTTCGAGCTTTTATCAATGATAAGAATGAAACCCCAATAATGATGATGGTTGTCATTTTATTCATTTGACGTCTCTGTGGCTTCTATTGAATGTTTGGTTTTTCTGGGACTTGACCTTGCACGAATTCTAGTTTTCCTACTTAAGGTTTGCTCTTTTGTTGTTGGTCTGATAGGGTGGATGTTATGATTTCTATTGATTGTTAGGTTTCTGGGACTTGGCCTTGTGCGAATCCTACTTTTGTAGCTTAAAGTTTGCTCTTTTATTGTTGGTTTGACATGGTGGATGTTATGAAACTATAATTATGCTTCTTCACCATTGTAGTAAATTTGTTGTGTTCCCTTAGTAGAGTTATGATGGTGTTGAAGTGGATACTCTAACTCCGGTTAAGATTTGCAAGTTGTTGCCTAGTATCTATAGGACTACACCCACTACTTGTTTCCTTTGTGACCCAACTTTCAAAACATTCAAGATGGCCATTACACTATTCCAAGTAGATCATGATGTTTGATATTTGATTATTACAGTGAAAGACAACTTGAGCTGCATCTTTACTATGAGTACAAAAAAAAAGATTCTCTTGGTCGAGCCACTAAAGAGGAATACAGAGGGCTTAAGAGAGCAGGGGCTAGGCTTAAGAGGGCAGCGACTAAACAACAAGCTGCTCCTGATTCACAAAACCTCTTTGATGAGTAATATGAATAATTTTCTTTGGAGGATAGTTCAAAAGATCCATGATAGAAAATGAACAGGTCTGAGGGAGATGATGGTGCTGCATTTGAGGAATATATTGATGAGTCTAAACTTTCAACTACAATTGGCTAAACTAGACCTGTTCCAAGTGAAAAAGATTGGCAAAAAAAAAATATCAATTGCTTTGAGAGACGAATAGACAGGAGAAGGTCACTTATGAAGATTATGAAAATGGTGATATGCATTCAGTTGATCTTGATGAGGTAGAGGATGCTGCTACATTTCCAAAATTCAGCCCCATAGAAAACTAGAGAGTGCTTATTAATCTTGGAATGGAATTTGCAAATCATGAAGTCTTCAAAAATGATATAAGAGATTTGAATATTGTAGTAGGGACGGAGGTGGGCTTTTAGAAAATGATAAACAAAGGGTAAGAACAATTTGCATAGAGAAGAAAGGTCTGTGTCCTTGGTTGATCTTTTGCTCCTTAAATAGGAATAAAAATTCTTTTTAGGTTAAGACTTTTTTGGATGAACATACCTGTTTTCAGAGAGTGGAGACCAGGTTACCTACTGGAGAATGGATAATTGAGAAGATGGTGACATGGTTGAGGGCTCAACCAGAAATAACAAAACAACAAGTCTATGATCTGATCATGCAAGTGCATAGAGTTAAGTTGCATAATGCTATGATGTCCAAGGCCTTGCAACTTGCTTGCAAGATTTGTGAAGGTGAAGAGAAAGACAATATGCAAAGCTAAGGAATTATGCAAATGAGCTATTGAAATCGAACTTAGGTTCAACTGTATTGCAGCAGGTTGCCCTTGAAACACATGAATTTGAGAGATTTTGTGTTTGCGTAGGTGCTTGCAAGAGAGTTTTCTTAGCTTGATGCATGTCTCTGATCGATCTAGATGGTTGGTTCCTCAAGGGTTACCATAGGAGACAACTTCTCGTCGCAGTTAGTCAAGATGAAAATAACTTGTTCTTTGTCATTGCTTATGCAATATTAGAAGTATTTTGGACTTCTCACTGGTCAGGAGATCCAAACGGATCGAAATTTAAGGTGACATGCCCTCCTCATTCAAAGCGTGTTGTTGATCTACAAAAACACACTTGCTCTTCTAGGGGTATGGGACCTTTTTGGCATCCCATGCAAACATGCAATTGCGACCATGTGTTACAATAAGTAGAGGCCAAAGGATTTGTCAACCATTGGCTAAGGAAGGAGGTTAATGAGAAAATATACGAACATTTCAAGAGGAGGAAGGCATGAGGACCATGAAGACCTAAAAAACAAAGGAGGAAGGCACCAGAGGAATACACTCACCCCCACAAATTCAAGAGGAAGTTGGCTCCCCCAACATAAGAGCACATAGGGATTAGACATTGGAGTAGATAAATTAAACAAAAAAATGAGCACATAAGGGAAAATGCTCAAGAAATAGGAGATTGCATGCTTGGGAACACAAAGGAATCATCCGATACTAACTACAAAGGAAAATATATGCATTAATTACATCAGATATTGCTCAATACTACAGAAGCTAGTAAGCCAGCCACTAGAGTCCTGATCATGACCTCCTACTAGTCAAGGTAAAAACTGAGTTGGGAGGGTCCTCAAGCCATAATCCATTTAAATTTTAGTTATCTTGTACAAAACAACTTTTTAATCTCCATACAATAGCAAAATAGATGCATGTCTTGAGCTGTACTTGGATGCTCAACTCCTCCAAAAACCTTAAGGCCTGTTGAGAATGGGCTAGGGGCAAAGGTGAATCTAGATAATGGTGATAGATCTAGGAGGGGCGAGGATGGAGGCGGCAAATTTGGGTAGGGGCGAGGGTAGGGGTGAGCTGAAGATGAAGGTTGGAGGCCAACAACATGGGCAGACAATGCGAGGGCAAGGGCAAAGGTGATAGAACTTGCTGGGGCTGAGAACAGAGATGATAGATCTTGATAGAAGGTAGATGTCGGAGGTAGATCCTAGTAGTGGAGGTGGCAGATCTAAAACTCGCTAGATCCGATTAGGCAGAGGCAGAGGTGGGGGATCTAAAACCCATTGGAAAAGACTATGGCGTTGAGGCAAGGATTAGCACACTTGAGGGGTTTCCTGAGAGCTAGGGAGAGGAGATTCACTGCCAGAAAATCGGGAAGAGAGTAAACGAGCCGCCTAGGCAAAAGCCACCAACGTTGGTCGTGGAGGTATGAATGATCATAGCCAAGCGGGCAGTGGCAGCCACACGCCTAGGCTCAACTTGATGCACTGGCCGGAAAGGGCTACTATAGGGGGAAACTTAGAGAGGGTTAAGAGATAGAGGGGATGATATCTCTATTTATAATATCATGAATATATCAAGATATACTCTTTCTAAAAGATAGAGCATTAAATTTAAAAAAACTAAGAAAATAAAATTAGGTTTAACCGCCTTCAAAATTTAAGATATACCCAAAAACTAGTTTAAAAAGTGAGAGAACGGAAACTTTTATCAATGAATACGAAAAATAACATAGTGACAATGTATATAGCATTTGTTGAATATAAAAAAGTTAGGATAAAGAACCTACTTGATCATGTATCTTGGTTCAATTCTCACTTTTGGTATAAATTTTTTCACATGACATAAGAGGACACAATCTAATGAGGCACTTGTCTCATTTAACACGACATTCATTTTTCATCAAATTTAATAGAAATTGTTAGTTTTTTCATAAAAATTAACGTGCCACGTCATGTTACTCAAAATTGTTACTTTTGATGAATTTTGTAATGCGATGCTAAACGGAACAAATTTCTCATAGTTTATGGTTTCTTAGATTTGGTGAAAAATTTTGTGTTAAAAGTGAAAATTTAGTCAAAATATAGGTTCAAATTACATTATTTTTCCAAAAAATTATATTCAAAGTATAATACTTTAACAATTTTTTTGGTCAGTAAATACCCAAAAACTATAATTATTTGTGTATGAACTTATGCATAATTAGATAAAGTAAATAACTATAATTATTTTTCCGTATAAGATTGACTCATTTATACTTATAAATTACATTTCTATAAATCAGAATTTTGTAAAATAAAATTGAAATGTCTAATTTATGTGTACAAGAAATGTGGTGTTTAAGGAAAGAATTAAGAGAAAAGGAAAACAAATGTTGGGGAGAGGGGACTAAGAGGTGGGAGAGAAAAAGATGTTAAATGGATGGTCATATTTATTAGATTGATGCTTTTATTCCTAATCAACCATCAAAGGTGAGATTGAAGAGGGAGCTCCTCCTTTGTCGCAATACTGTAGGACGACCTGTGCCATACATGAAATTATTAATATATATATTTTATTGTAAAAATTTAAGGTGACCAAAGAACTACAGAGTTAATAAAAGAAAAAAAATTAAGTTTGGAATATATGAAACTGGAGTAGTTTAATTCAAATAAAAATGAAGAGAATCACATGAGGTAGTTGATAGAATCATGAAAACAGTTAAGAGAATTTAATAAAATTGGATAAATATAGCAAAATTCTGAAAATAATGAAAAATCCTTTTTCATATCTCATGTTATTTTTTTAAACTAAATTTGACCGATTATAAACTAAATCTAACTGAGGCATTTTGAAAATAAAAAATGAGACCAAAACTATTTTGGATTTCCTTAAAGTAATAGTAGACACGGACCAGTGCTATCCATGAAAAAAATAAAAATAAAAAATGTTAAATATTTGGATGAATTTGTATAATGATATCAATTATTATATCTTATGACAATTTATTTCATTAAAAATTTGTTATTTTATAGTAATAAGTAGAACATTCTCAATTTTCATTATTATATTATGTCAATTTTACTATTTTATTTTTACAATTTCAAATTATTCGTTCTAAAAAATAATGAATTTTTGTTGCTAAAATTTTAGATTTGTAGTGATATGAAGTGAGATAAGGGAATCTGAAGATTTTGCTTTTAGGATTATAGATATAGGGTAAGAGAAAAATAATTGAAATCATTATTTTTCCCTTAATCTGAAATTAGATATGTTAGATAAATTTTAATATGTAAATTAGATTGAGGGCAAATATGGAAAACGAAAAAAGTTATCAAACCTTCCAAAACGTTTGTATATAATAGTATATTAGGGGTGTGCAACTGAACCGGTTTGAGGAGACCGAACTGGAAACGAACCTATTTGAATTGGTTCTCAAAGAACCTATTTGAATTGGTTCTCCTCGAACCGGTTCTATTCTAGTGTAGTTTTTTCGATGAAAAGTGGTTTGGTTAATTTCTAAGTGTAATTAGTGCGGTTAACAAGTTCAAACCTAATCGAATTGGTTTTAACATAAAAATCAATTCGGCTCGGTCGAAAATCAGTTCAAACAGTTTCAAAACTAATTCAATTTGGCTCAAACAGTTTCGAAGTGAAGGCTGCAACTCCATCTAGTAAGGGAACTGCTGCAACGAGAACTTAAACTAAAAATGAATTTCATCCCCCGAGAATTTGCTATCTCTAGCTTCCTTTCCTCCTTCCTTTCTTCCTTTTCTATTTTCTGATCCTGATGGCTTGATAGAGTAAGGGACTAATGAGACTGGGAGAAAACCCTTAGATGATCCAAGGCCAGTAGCCTCATTTTAGTCTCCTTAAGGAAAGTTGATAGGCTACTCTGATATACTTTTCAGTGATCCCCATTGGAAGTACGGCATCGATAGGTTAAGGAGCGGAGCCCTCCCCTTGAGCGATAGACTGACTAATCTCATCCAGTTGACACCCCTTTTTCAAATAGATAATTTGTAATAGTTACCGCCCCCTGGGTCCACTACCATGTCCATGTTGAACCATTTCAAAACCAATTTGGTTCGAACCAGTTAATTGAATTATTTAAAATAATAATTTTTTCCCACAAACTAGTTACCGTTCTTTACCTAATGTGCAATGCTGAACCGAACCGGTTCTTTTGGTTCGATTCGGTTCGAAACTGGTTTGGCCTTGAACCAGTTTTTGCACACCACTATTATAGATAGATAGATAAGATATATAGATATAGATATAGATATAGTTATGAGATAGATAGATGATAGAGAGACAGCAAATAAACCATTGTTATAATTGGTGATTATCAAGTAGAACGGAAAATTAGAAAAAATGATATAGATAATAACAGATTTTGCTACGAACCATCAAAATAAAAGTTTAAAGGAATACAGTTGAACTGAAATTTAATTTCTCAAAGTAACGACTACAATTATATGCTCCATCAATTCAAGAAAATACATTTTATCAAATTACAGTTGGTAGCTACATTCCACTTTTAGCATGAAAGCAGTGAAATCACTAATCGGCTAGACTAATCAAACGCCAATCATTAAATAGGAAAAAAATGAGTGAGTTCTGATCAAATTTAACGATCACGAACTACAAAGCTACAAAGAAAACTCTCGTGTAATATACACCTTCATCCTTCTGTCCAGACCATGTTTCTCCTTATTGGAGTCAACTTCTTCCTCAAAGCTCTTATTCCTATTACTAATCTTAGCCTCATTCTTCCTTTCTGTCGTCTGTTCCTAGTACCGTATGTCTTCCACCATCTCCAATTTCTAGCCCACACTACCAAACAATTTGCCCACAATACTAGTAAAACTAGAGGGAATAAATTATTACCTATGGAAGAGCATCATGATGTCCCTCTTATAGTCTTATAAAATGCTTGAATATGCAGGTGGCACAAAGACAGCACCTTTGGCGACCATCATTGCAAAATAGGGAACATAAATAGTTGAATAATCTAATCCGAATTCCCTATAGTGAACTTTTAATAAATTTTGCCTTAGCTGTATCTATGTTGCAGTGACTTCTGAAATTGGCCTTCAACTTGTCGGCCTCAAAACCCCAGTTGAGGTGAAGTTGAAACATTTCTACGATTCACAAACCTATGCCCAAAATTCTTGAACAACAATGGAAAGATGCCTCTAAAGGAGCTTGTCAGAAGGTTGATTACCTAAAAGAAGTCACCGACCTTGCCACTCGATTCACATAAGTTGGACAACCAAGGTAGACACCAGAGATCAATGATCGAATCCTCGCTGGGCTTGACAAAGATTGGAAGCATCTGATCTTGTCTCTTGCACCTACGATTGCATCCATGGTGACAAACCAGGATGCTCACTAGGATTATCAATGATCTCAAATGGGACCACCTCTCTCGAGGTTCAGCAATGTTTTGCCTAGTGTGAATGCCACCTATGGAGTACGATCGATGAATCACCATGGAGTGCTCATGGTGCTTCTCACAGAGGCAAAGGATAAATTCGTATATGAACCCTGATTTGATGCAGGATCTCAGAGGAAGAAGACATGGGCATGGGTTGGGTTATTTTGCACCCATTAGATTGGGCCCCAGTCCCCTGGGAGCTTTCAAGAAATAGATGGGCTTCTTCACAGGCGCAACACGAATCAACATATTCCTCCGCCAACCATTTGTGATTGCCCACTCCTTCTATTGCATATAGCCCAAAAGACAAGTAGTAGGCTTCGGGCCCGATTGTCCCTGTATCCTGTCAGCTATGCACTCAGTCTAGACATGTGGCAACCTTCTACCCTTATCTTCCTCAAAATTTCCAATCTCATAGCCCTGTACTTTATATGACCGTGATCCTTGCTCTCACAACCTGAAATGGTATGTTGATTTGGGTGCTACTCATCATATCACCGCTGATACGTCAAATCTCAACAAACACGAGAACGTCCCTACATCTGGATCAACTGATCATTGGTGATGGTTCAGGTTTACCCATTATTTCATATGGCTCCTCCATTCTCTGTAGCCCTTTTTATAATTTTAAATAAATAATATCCTTCATGCACCTCATATTTCTATGAAATTACTTTCTGCCCTCAATTTACAAAGGATAATTCTTGTTTCTTTGAATTTCATCCTACATTTTTTGTTGTGAAGGACTTGCACACTCAAAATGAGCTACATCAGGGACCTCTTAAAGATGGCCTCTATTGTTTGCAATCAATTGTCGACTGCTCCTCTTCGTCTCGTGCTCTTCCCATGACATCTGCCTCCAGTGCACTATGGCATCAATGCCTTAGTTATCCAGCTCCTCTTATTGTCCAGAAAGTCATGTGCTTATTTCCTAGTAGAATAAAGAATGATCATGTGTCCCAAGTTTGCATTTCTTGTCAAATTGGTAAAATTTCTCAATTTCCCTTTCCATCCATAATAAATAAAAGCTCATTCACATTAGAGTTAATTCATACTGATATTTAGGGTCTTGATCTTGTTCTTGCTCATACTAGGCATTCATAATACGTTCATTTCCTTGATGACTTCAATAAATTCTCTTGTTTTTTGTCATGAAAACGAGAGCCGATCCACTAAAATATTTCGTGCCTTTCATTTACAAGTTGAGAACTTTGATAAAAGAATTAATGCTTTACAATCTGATGGTGCGAAAGAGTTTCTTTCTTAGGACTTTCAACATGACTTGCAGAGTCATGGCATCGTACATCAAATTTCCTGTCTACACATGCCACAATAGAATGGCTTTGCTAAAAGAAAACACTTCCCATTGTGGATGTTGGACTGACACTTTTGGCTCATGTGAGTCTCCAACAAAAATTTTGGGATTTTGCATTTGAAACAGCAATTTATCTTATAAATCACTTACCTCCTCAATCCCTTCATTTTCTATCTCCTCATCAAGTCTTGCATGGTTTCCTCCTAATTATAGTCTACTTCATGTTTTCGATTGCCACTGTTTTCCTTATTTATGTTCCTATAATAACCATAAGCTCTTGTCTCTCTCTTGTCCCTGTCTTTTTTTTTGGCTACTCACCTAATATTCTTCGCTATTGATGCCTGGATATCATCTCTGGTAGATTGTTCATTTCCTGCACTATGGTCTTTGATGAGCAGTACTTTCCATTCCACTCCTCAGTAGTAGGTTTGCCTACAAATAGAGGTCCTTCTCCTAACAGCCTCATTTGTAGGTTCTTCTCAATCCCACTCTCCCTCTTCTGCTTCTCTTCCTCTATCATTACCTATTTTATCACCATAATAAGTCAGTCTTTCATCTCTGATGATACAGTAGCTGACATGCCAAACCAGTGCTTGTGAAACACCACTATGTCTAACCACATTACTGATATTCCATCATGACGGACACATCAGATGGTCACTTGGAGATAGGATGGTTCCTTACCATTGTGTTGATTCTCTATAAGTCAGCACCCATCTACCTTTATTATCTCCTCTAATTCCTCAGAGCCACAATCATTTTCTACAGCTAAAGAGGATCCTTAGCGGTTGGCCACAATGAATGATGAATATACAACTCTTTTCCAAAATAGCACATGGGAACTTCTCCCACCTTCACCAAGCCATAAAATTATTGGTTGCAAGTGGGTTTATAAGGTGAAACAAAAACCCTATGACGCCACTTTCAGTCCTGTTATAAAATCTGTTACGATTCATGTAGTGCTTTCTCTTTCTATCTTTCTGCAGTGGCCTATTCGTCAATTGGATATGAACAATCCATTTCTTCATGGTCACTTGAAAGAGGAAGTCTACGTGTCTCAACTTCCTGAATTTGTGGATCTCATCGACCCGATCATGTCTACATACTCAAAAGCTCCTTATATGGATTAAAACAGGCATCCCAGGATGGTTGCTACATCTTAGCTTGTACCTACTCTCTCTTGGAGTTACTGGGTCCGTTGCTGATGCATCTATGTTCATTTTACATACCTCAGACTATGTGCTGTTCTTATTGGTCTATGTAGATGATATTATTTTAACGAGGTCAATTAATGCTCCCTTTGATGCTCTCCTGGCATCGCTACATGGAGAATTCTCTGTGAAAGATTAGGGGCCTCTTCACTTCTTTCTTGGTATTGAAGTGCATTCTACTGATGAAGGCCTACTCTTAACATAGCCTAAGTATATTCACACTATTCTCCATCAACATTCCATGCCGGACTGTAAGCCTTCCTCTACTTTGGTTACTACTGGGTCATGCCTCTCAGTTCTTGATGACAATCCTCTCCCTGATCCCTCTGCCTACCATCAAGCTATCGGCTCTCTTCAGTATCTTTTACTTACTCAACTAGATATCACCTTATGTTGTTTAGCATGTCTGTTGGTTCATGCACCGACCCACATTCAATGGATAGATATGAAGCGTATTTTCCAATACTTGAAGGGTACAATATACCAAGCTTAGGAAGGATCTATCCTTCTCTTTTCATGGATTATGTGATGCCGACTTGCTGGTAACCTTGATGGCCGCCGATCGATTAGTGGGTTTACGTTATATCTCGGGTCCAATCATATTTCTTTGAGTTCCAAGAAACAACTTATGGTTGCTCACTCTAGTATTGAATCGAATACAACAGCATGACTAATGCAACTATCAAATTGATTTGGATTCAGTCATTATAGATTGAGCTTGGTGTGTATACTTGTCATCTGTCGATTCTATGGTGTGATAATCTCTCCACGATTTATCTAACCGAGAACCCAGTCTTTCATGCCTGAACTAAGTACATTAAAATTGATTACCATTTTGCGCGTGAACAGGTCTCCCATATTCTACTTCTCGTCAGGTTTATTAGCACTGATGATCAAATAGCGGGCAGTCTCACCAAGAGTCTCTCCATTTTGTGGTTTTACACTCTTCGATCCAAGCTCAATGTTTGTGACCTTTCCTTGAGCTTGCGGGGAGTAATGGATAGTATCGTGTAATATTAGGACGTATCTTGTGTAATACTAGAAAGTACCAAATGCAATATTATGTAACCATATATGTAAATAGTATATTCACATATAAAAATTTATACACACCATCAGTTCAGTGTGGTGAAATTCTCAATCTTACCTTCTCTTCAATTACGAACTATTATGGGTCGTACTTTGCTCAATTGCTCCTCATCCAAATCATAGAAAATTAAAATCAAATTTAACGATTACGAATTCTTCATTTTGTACCTTACCCAGTTGCTTCTAACCCAATTCACCATGTAGAACTAACTCATCGAAATCGGCAACCGAAATAACGCCCATCCATTTAGCCGATAATTCCACTCTCTGAAGGTCATGGTGTTTTTCAGTGACAATAGAAAGCCTTATCGATATCAAAGTTGACCCTGTGATGCGGTCCAAATAAAATTCGATTTCATGGGTAGATTGGACCAGCCGAAGGTTCAAAAGGTGCTCAAGAAACTGGCTTGACCGAACAGTCACTAGTGTCCATTTTCAACAAAAATCTATAGTTTTTTTGCATGAAAATAGGCTTCCGAACAAGATGCATTACTATGATAAATTTTGGTCAAATTCCATTATCTAGTTCCTCATTTCTTGTTTTTAGTGGCGTTTTTGCAATTTCTTTTTGTTTGGGTCTTTTCGTAAATTTTATTGTTCAGTATATAGGGTTTCTTCTATTTAATAATGCATTTGACTACTGAGCCGTTAGACTGATGGAATGATAAAATTCGAGATTTTTCCTCTCTAATATTTTTTGTTTCCTCGACATTCGCATGAATCAACGTGACCTATCTGCAATTCGTCAACTCCGCTCGCCCCGCTGCATCACGATGGAAGGCTCGAGGGAGGGAGAAACTGCTGAAGACAGGTTAATAGAATAGTGCGGTTATTGGGGTTAATAGTAGGGGTAATAGTGTGGTGCTGTGGGTTAAATGTTCAACCAAATTACCAAACAGTCGTTATTCAGTTATTATAAAATAAATTAGTTAAAAATGGTATTTTTAAAACTTAAAAATGAGATGATAATTGTCGTCTCTTCCAATATAATATCACCACTTGAATATTGGCACGCACGGGGATGATATGACCATGCAGTGAGATCGAAGATAAAAAATTTCTTCCCATCAACTGTACTAGTACATCAATTACAATCATGCATCTAAAATAGATGAATTCCATTTTTTTTTAATGTTCCATAATTAAAATTCATATTCTAAAATGCTCGAGCCTTACAAAATTTATTGGAAGTGTAAGAGAGATGGGTTCAGGATGAAATGAGATTGCTTTGCAAAAATAGATAAAATCAATTGGATTTATAAAGTATTGCATAATTTTTCTCAATTCCGGCTTAATTATCCCTGCGCACCCTTCTAAATCCATCTCTGCTACCTAAATTTGAGTTTCTACTCTCCTGAAGGATTGATATTTTTTAACATTCAATCATTGACATTTTGGTTTTAACAATTTTCTTAATGTACGAAAAAAAGAGGTTCAATATAGTGACATTACTCTCGATTTGAGTCCCAACTATTTTGAATTTGATTCTTATCGATAAGATTTCATGTGAAATTCATTTCACTTTACTTTTATCTCGCATTAGAGTAAAATCTGATTTACCTCTTTATAGCAAGTGTATTTGTACGCCAACATATCACCTGCAGTAAAAGTTTGCCTAAACTGATCAAACATGCTTGGTACAGTTTTACTACTTTCGATCTGAGATGGATGTCATAAAGTCAATTCTCACTAGTGGGACTCCTTATGCATCTTTACATATGAGATACTTTTGTACAAGCAATTCCTAAACGTATGGCCACCCGAACATCACCAAGTCGATGCCCAGGGCGGGGAAGCATGGTAATATTCAGCATAATGTTATCGACTATGAAGCAGGAGAATTTATTTTCATTTCGAGCTTGGTGCTTAAAATTGTGCCTATCTCGCTCCCTCCACATCTTGTGCACATACCGAGTTCACAAGGGTCGATAGGCCACCGAATCGATTGTTCTCCGATGTTGTTGTAGAGCCCAATCCAATTCAGATGCCCGGTCTGCCGGGTTGTGCTGATAACCGGCTCTGGCTAGAGCATAATTCCGGATAGTACTCCCAGTGTAGTCATCACATGAGTAAAAAAAAAAAAAAAAATGTTCTCGTATTTCCGAGTGCAACCCACAAAACTCACACAGCAGGGATGGCAACTGAACATTCCATTGGTTTAATCTGTCCCTTGTGGCTAGTCGATCATGCCAAGCTAGCCAACTGAGCACCGAAGCACAAGGAACTAGATGGCCTTCGACCATCTGGTTTGGGAGAAATGGATCTGCAACTGCTCCCAAGCACTACGGGTTGTAAAGTGCTTGACCTGTCCGGCGTCCAGGCTACCTCATCTCTTGATATTACTAAATTTCAAGTATCATCTGATGTTCTGCAAATTTTTTAATCGATGCTTCAATAACTATTAACTGTACAATAATTAAGCAGTTCTTAAAGAATTCAGATTTACGTTAAATGTTTTAATCATAAATTATTTTATTTATCGAGTTTGAATTCAAGATATTATTTAAAGTGACTATGTTTAATTAGTCAATTTAACAAATACATGCGGTTAGCGATGTTTTATATTAGCAACGCCTAAAGCTAGTAATTCAATCAAACGAAACTAAAAATTAAAATTTTGACCGTTGCAAATGTGGTGTGCTTATTTTTAAAATCACATATAAGGGTCATTATACATATAATATCCCATTTTGGTTTTGAAATATATGCCACTATGACGACTTGATCTTGGCGTGTTCTCTTCTACAAGAAGCGATGTGACATGACAGCTTTTGTTTCGGTATGTGCAACTTAAATCGTTTGACACCTGATCTTTACTGTACATGTGTCAAAACTTTTACCATCCAGTTATTTGACTGTTTATTAATTTAATATAATTATTTATAAAGAATAATTTAAATTAGAAAATTACTTGTAATGATCTTTTATCACTTATTTAACGATAGAATAGTTGAAAAAAAATGTATAAATTCCCCTGCACATAGACGGTTGGTACCAGCTAAACATGTAAAAGAAGAAATTCTCCCATGATGCGTGCTTGACCGGATTTGTTCATTGCCGACTCTCTCTGCACTCTCTTTTTTCTTATTGTTTAGGCGGAGACCGTTAACTTTGACCCGTGACCATGACACATTTCAAAACGTAGGTTATTTTTTACATTGTTACATTCATGTCTTCACCAGATTAACAGTTTGATGTGGACAAAGACTTATAGAAAACTAAAAATTTCGGAACCTATTTAACTAATGTGACTCGATTATGTAATTTTCTTTGGAAATTACACGATTATGTAATTTCGGAACCTATTTAACTAAAAAAAGGGCTTTCACAGCAACATCAGACAAACAAAGAAGAAGACTTCATAAAACTTTGGAAATTAAACATCCTTTGAGGTTATATAATAATATAAAAAATATAAGGCAACAAAGAAACATAAACTAATATCAGGCGCCTTGGAATCCTCAAATTGAAGCGATATTACCTTTTTAAAAAGCAGATTTAAACAGTTAATATTGTTTATTTATTAATTATACGGAGGCAAAGGTGTGCAAGAATATTCTGTGTCGGGATAATTACGGACAAATTTGAGAGACCTCGAAGGGATTAAGCAATCTAATTAATTTCGATATAACTAAGTTGCAAATTTCTGTCTTTTTGTGAAGTTGGAGGTTTAAATTACGAAGAGCCAATACCGAACCCTTCAGCTTGGAGTCGTACACGCGTAAGCTTTCTATTTATCAATAATATGTATGTTGGTAGGGTTGACTTATTCAAATGACGATCCATTATAGGAGCAGGTTTTTTTTATTGTAATTTTATCACTTGATAATATTAACTAATGAAATTTAACTACTTTAAAGATTTTTTTTTACAAAACTCTGTAAATAACTTAATTTGATTAGTTAGTATCAATATGTAGTACTGTCACACTATTACACCGTTATGTACAAGACTTTCTCCCATAATAGGGGGCATCTTTGATAGGTGATTGGGCTTAGAGGAGACTGTTGAGTTTGCGAGCTTACGTCAATTGAGAGACTACCGGACACGGGTTTGAGTTTACGTTAGAGACTGCCGCAGTGAAGCGGTTATATATTATATGATTATTGTTATTGGATCTTTTAAGAGACTGAGCTCGTTTTTACCCAAAAGTCTAACCTATCGTACAGATGCTCAGTCCTTTCGTAAATCTAGTATTATTCTTATATTTAGTTGATATGAGATGTAACACTACTGTCTCACTTTCCCACTTCTCTGTGTATAGACATTGGAACTTTTCTAGTCTATGTGAAAACTGTTTAAGAATATAAGTTGCTCAGTAACTCTATAAGATACTAGGATTAGATATTTGATAGGTGTTGAAGGGCGCTGACGTCCAAAACCGATGGCGGCTCGAGACACTAATCTTCGTACCGAGTCCAAGTTGATGAATCCTGAAAACCAAGATGCAGTCGAATCGGAGGCGACAGTCATACTCGACTGATATTCAAGAAAATTATTTTTGCCAAGAGAAAGAAATGAAAAGCAGAAAGAGAAAAGTTTACTAAGAGTTAAAAAAGATATATAGAGAATAATGCACTAATTTATACATAAGTTGAATGGTTAAATTAGTTAATTTAACTATAAATTATTAGAAAAACTTCATCAATATTTGACTTATGCCGGATTTCTGTATCAAAATTTTTATAGAAGAGAAAGATTCCTTCTAGCCTATTTCCTTATTCATTTTGTTTCATATTTTCGAGATTAGATTACATTTCAGTTTTGATTTCCTTATTTTCAGTGGCCATGTATCATGCATACATTTGAGTACGTTGAACTTGATCTTATGATGGTTCAAGGACGGTTTGAAATGGTCCGGTTCGATAAATTTTTTTAAAATAATACATAAATTATTAGAACTATAGTAAATTAGAATGAAAATGAATTTAAAACTAAATTAAATGTACTATATTTTAAAGAAGTACATAATTTCATATATAAATTGATTGATCACATTCTTTTAGTTTTTTTAATTTTCGATTCCAGTTACAAATCCCTGCTTCCAGTTCCTACAAAGGGATGAACCAGCCCAGTTCCAGTGTTGACCGGGTCCGCACTGATTCCGGTTCAGAACCGCTCATGGCCAGGCATGCTCCAAGCTCCCCATGACTAAGGAGTCTTCTACAATTCTTCCTTCTACATCGATTCCTAGCAAACCTATGGCAGCACGGCCATATTCATTCGACCTAAGCACACGCCGCGCAATTGGGAGGCTCAACGGAGGAAATCAATCTACTCGGTAGCGGCAGCAGCACACCTTCGTTTCATGATGTGCTCATGGGATAAACTGAGCAGCCCAATCTGCTCTACATGTTGGCTTATCACAAGCTAATGAGGGTGTATTTGAATCATATGATGTGTAGTCACAGGATTTTGGTTAGACAATCAATTGACTTTTGTTCCAAGTTGAGCCAATCTTTGAGATCAATCAGTATTTTCTTAGTCTCGTAGGGAATGCATTGAGAATACCAAGAAATTTTTGGCATGTCGATATAGTTTATGGCTGGCACAATATTTGATGGCTTTGCATGACGATTTAAGTAAGCACGAGCGTTCTTACATCACAGATCCTCACAGCCTTCACAAGAAAGTGCATTCGCAGAGCTTATTTCACAAAAGACGAGACTTCAAACTCTTCATCAACTTCTTCGACAAGAAATTAAGAACTTGTGTTGGCTATTCCTGTACTACACCGGTCTATAGGAGAAGCCAATCAATGTGCTGCCAATTCATAGACTCTGTAGCAATTCCAAGGACTTAGCTCTGATACGAATAAATCTAATCACAGATTCTCTAGCAGTTAGAAGATTGTTCTTATTAGCTCTTATATCATATCTGCGGTGGCCAACATCATAAGATGAACGACTGCAAGACATTCGTCAATCTACTTGGTCCTTTTAGAGGGACCACCTTCCACAGGAACATCTGCAATCACATATACTATACAAACTAAAAGTGAGTCTCTGTCTCTATATCAACCGACTGTTTACAACTGACCTTCAGGATCTTGTCAATTTGCTCCTATCCAAAACATGTTTATATACTCCTTTATGGCTAATACTATTTCAGGTAACCGTTTTTGGTGTCTTAATTCTATTTATGGAAATTACATAGCATCTGACGCTTCCCATTTTTCATACAAAACTCCCTCCATAATGTTGTCCGTCATCTATACAGCAAATGAGTCATGCTCCAAAAAAAGTCATGTTGATATTATCTCCACACCAAACCTCATGGTTTATATTGCCTATTTGCTATAATCCTTTTTATTAGATCTTCTTTCAATTGGCCAGTTGTGTGACTTAGGTTATGAACTTTATTTCTCTAATAAATATTGTACCGTGTAAAATCCTCAGTTTTGGAAGCTTATTAGGACAAAAAGAATGCCTCTATGAATTGATTACCTTGCATGTTCCTACATCTATTATAGCAACAATCACTTCAGTTTCGCCAAGCACAAGGTGCAACATTTTAGGCCATGTTTGTCATGTTCAATTTAAAAATCTAAATACTAGTGATTTTCAAGGAAATGCTAGGAATAGTGATTTTGATTATATTCGTTGTCAATTAGGGAAACAAAAAGTATTATCATTCAATAGGATCACTTCCATTATAGCTGAGACAATCAACTTAGTACATTCTGATGTTTGGGGTCTTGCAGTTATTCCAAATGAAGGTGATAGAAGCTACTTAGTTGTTTTAATTGAAAATCATTCACAGGATAGTTGGTATATTTAATGAAGAATAGCTCTAAACTTTCTCAAGTTTATCGTGATTTTAGTATCATGAAACAAAATCAATTTTTGGAACAAATTACGATTCTCTAATCAGATAATTCAGTCAAATATCAAGATTCTTCGCTTTAGAATCATTGTTCATAGATCATGTCCAAGTAGGTGTCAGTAAAATCATCGTACATAATGCAAACTAGATCACGTTCTTATTACATTTTGTGTCATGTTGTTATTTTCTTCTCTTCCAATGTCATTTTGGGGTGAAGTAGCACTTCTAGAGGTATAAAATGTTCACCAGTCTCTCTAACCTCACCCTGATCTAGCTGAAGGTTCTCTAATATAAGCCCAACAAATCTGTGAATCATATTCTACCCAACTAATGGCATGTCAATGGTTCACTCGCAACTATTTAACATAGCATATGAGTTAGGGTGGATACCCCTTAACATACTATGCTTGAGAGGGAGTATTATTCCCACATCGATCATGTTAAATATAAATTTTTATGTTTATATAAAATTAGGTATCATCATGTAATAATTTAGGTTTTTATATAAAAATTGGTTCAATTTCTTGAAATTTCCAATAATAATAATAATATTTGAGAGCTTTGATTCCGATAATTTTTGACATTAGCCAGGTAAATTCAACACTCTCGTCTTGGCCTAGCTCTGGGCACACAGACTACCGACTCACAACAACATACACTCTAATCTTGGCCTAGCTATGTAAGAAAAACATCTTACTCGAGTTCAGTTATTGAGAATGGGTGTTTAAAGCCAGGTAAATTGAAATTTTTATTATGCCTTACTCGATCAATCCCGAACCCTAATTATGGTAATATCTTCCCTAACTGTTACGTAAAAGCACTACCACTTGAGGAATTGCCTACTGAAAATTATATAAGAATTTATCAGGCTCTTATCGAGTGGGTTAATTCAATAAACTCATTCCCAATGAGTACCTATTACACAATAAATTCTCATAAGTCATTATTAGATCAATTAATCTCTACAATATAGCTTGTAACAAGTACAATGGTCATATTGGGTCACTCTTCTACTTAGTGATTTGACAACCATGAATGTTTTCAAACTACATTATGGAATTTTAGGTTATACTGATACGATGTCAACATATTTCTAAAATTATTATTCTATTTTATGAGTTTTATAGTACTCAATAAGAGAATCCAACATATGGTGAATTCAATGTGCCTCATTATTTATTCATGAGTCGAATTTTCTGAAATAAGACTAACCACGTATAAATGTGATTAGTTTATAGGACACTTTCCTAAAACTTAATGATTTAAATCTAATCTAAAAGCCTTTGATCTGATTCCTGAAATATGCAAGAGAGTCAATTAAATGGTGATCGTCTGATTCGTGTCTTCTGTCCTCAAGTTAGCCAATTGCGTGACAAGTAGAATAGTGTGCATAAAATAATAAGTGAAAAATTGCTAGAGAGTATCAACGGGAATTTTTCCATGAATCCTGTCCCAATCGCAGATTAATCTCGATTTGCACTTTGGCTAACTTGGTAATACTACGTGGTGCAAACCAAAAGAAAGGTTGCTAGAGAGTATCACGTGTTTGATAGAGAAAAAGACAATTTAATTTAGGGTCATTGAGGAATATTCAATTGGTGGCTAAGGGACGAGAAATTCTCCAGCTAATATATCAGATACAATGTGTGACAATATTAAGGTGAATCATTGGTGGAGGAGAACGTGTTAAATAATGGTATCTCACGATAATGTGGGGAAGAAGAACAAATCAAATCGCTTTAATTAGTATTAATTATAGCGAATGCTCCAGTGATTGACACTAATTTATTCGTTTATCACATTTTGATTGATTTTTCCTCGCGTCAAGTATCGCGTTAAGATCACTTCAAAATTTCTCCCAGCAGAGAGATTGTTTGATTCCAACGTCCATCTTGGGAGGGCCAAAGACGTTTCAATTATGGAAGAAAAAGTTCCGCATTCCCCTTTCTCCAATTAACAAGAAATAAAGCTCAATTAAGGACAAAATAAAGAAAGATTATCAATATAATGCTTCCTAACTATTCTATAAAAAAAAAAATCAATATTTTCTCCACCAATTAGTATAATGATGATATTACACTTGCCTCGCGCTTTGAGAAACTCTTGTATAGGTCGGATATACTATACGACAGTACTGACGTGATATTACAAACTAATAAAATTCAGTTATTTTTATAGCTATTTCTTTTTAACGCTCCATTAAAAATTTTAAAATTTTATTAATTTATAATATCACGTCAATATTAACACGTAATATACTCGTTACGTGTAGCCGTCTCTCCCGCGTTTCAGGATGAACCTCAGACCAAGGATACAACAAAACCGAACTGGGATTCTTTCCCCATTATTATAATTTAAATTAATTTTTACACACCTTCTTTACATGAATACTGGCACGCGTATATGAATACATCTTTTGTCCTTTTGGAAGAAAATTTTAAGAATCGTCCCATGTGAGGCATTAATTTCCCCCACTGTTGTTTCCCCGGTTATATCGTGCAAGTTTATTCTATTAATATTATATTGTTATATGTAAATTTTGGGATTTTTATATTTTATTATTTTTTATATTTTTTTCCATGACGAGGAGTTTATGCTCCGGGACCTCATGAACACCCCACGTACCCATGGAATCAGGTATGCTTATGTGCAAAATACATGTGCGAATAGCCTCATCAAGAGTTACGCGCTCAAGGAAATTCGAACCTCCAACCTCTAGGATATCCACTTGAGCTAATCCTTCGAGATTTTTTATTTTTAATATTTATCCTCTATTTAAGATATTTATGACATGTATAAATTCTCCGGAATTAAAGATAAAGTAATATTTATGGTCATTTTTCACACAATATCTATGATAATTCAAATTTCTCTCACTCACTTCACATCTAAGATTTTAGAAGTAAAAAGATGCCCCGTCTTCTAAACCAATGATCTGAAATTATAAAATTGTAAGGTATATGATGAAGACCAAGAATGCTCTCCCTATTATTGTAAGTTAACGAATTTCATATAAATCAAATCATAATCTAATCATACAAGTTAATTATCCCGCTTTTTCAGTTTATTTTTTTCTATTGGTACAGAGCACGGATATGTATATGGTCTAATAAATGGGCAGAAAGAAGAGGAATGTCAAGAGTTGCATAGAGTTATACTTTACGGAAGCGAGCCCCAATCTCTTGATTTTTTATTAAGTATGATACGGCAACAACATATCCCTTTTCTCTTCATTCATTTTAATTAATCAACAAACTATATAATTTATTGCAATATTAATCTAAGCATGCGTTAGCGAGTGTGATAATCGTTTTTTTTTAAATTAAGATTTAAGTAATCCATACGGGAGACTGCTTTCTGAGCATCAGACGCCTCCCACGTAAGCCTCTGGCCTGTTGTGTCAATCTTGACCGTTGATTGCCAGTAATCAAGCTTCGTTGCCACCTGTCTTTTGTCATTATCTACTAGAATAGAATAATATAGTTTGCACATTCTGCCGGCCTGCAATGCATAAACGCTTTCAACGAACCGACACGGTATGAACCGACACAGTGCTTTCCTGTAATATATTTGTACTGTTTGTACTGGACAATCTACTCGAGGTGGTAGTTATACTTTTATGAGTAATTTTTCAACTTCATCCCAATTTGTGTTTTATTTATTGGTTTAAAACTTAGTTATCATGGGTTATTTCATAGGATTGAAAAGACACCAATTACTTATATTGTATAAAGATATTTGAGTCATTGTAATGATAATGAAAAGTTTTACCTATAATAAAATTCCGAAAAATGATTAAAACCGTAGTCATCTATCTTCTTCTATTACTTTAAAGAGAAGTGAGGTAGTTTTGGTCTTTTTTTATTTCTAAAATTACCCTTCATCCCAATTTAGTTATATAAATGTTTTATATCTATCTTATCTTATCATATATATATGTTACAGAATTTTGGAATGGGGCCCTCCTAATGCTGGGGTGATAACCCCTATATGTACATATTATAGATCTATAATCGTCATAGTAACTGCTACGACTTTGGTAACCGCATGTAACCGTCTTAGCAACTGTTCTCGCCTAAGACGATTTTAAACTTTGGAGGCCAACATGCCTTCCAAGGTCTGCTAAACCCTCCTCATATTGCTTCTAGACTTTATGCCTTTGGGTTGCTCTAAGCTCCAGGCCTTTGGCCTAACATTTGCCCCCCAACCCCTTCACAGCCTGTAGAGGAGCGGTGAAGGGGGTATAACGTCTTCTGTTATATTGCAACTTTGTGAAAGCCATTGTGATCTTCCTTCTTCTCAAGTCTGCACTAAGGAGTGTCAGACAAGGAGTAACACTGCTGCATTGGGGACTTAGATTGTAATTCGCTTTGCAGCCTTTGGTTGACTTTTGTGACCTTATTTGTTTCGTAACCTTTAGTTGGCAACATTGTAGTCGTAGTTACAAGTTGCAAAGTTGATGTCATTACTTGAAGATATATTTCGTTGATATATGAAGCTATTGCCCCCCATTCTCATAGTCTTAGAGATTGTAGGAGTTTGCTTGTGTTTTTAGGAAATTGCAAACTACTTATTGTATTGTTGCTACCGGTAAATGATCACGCTTCTCTCTAAGTTTTAGCGCACATGGAAGTACTACTAGTTGAAGAGCCGCCTTTAACCTTTGCTGAGGACTACATTATGATGTCATTGCTATTAAGTGCAATTTTTGACACTCTTTATATTTTGCAGGCCTGTTTGGTTTGACTTCTCTATTTTGTACTTTTATTTATAGATGCCTCCTCAGCATAGGGTCCTTGACCCTTTTGTAAAGTCTTGGTCTTTAGTTGGCATTTGTAACTTTCAATTCGCTTTCACAACTCGTAAGTTTCATTAGGTCTTCGAGGCATGTAGCCATCAATTGGCTTTCATAGCTTACAGCCTTAGCCTTTAGTGGCATTCGTGGCTTGGATCCTTCAACTAACCTCGCGCATTCAACACCATTGTGACTAAGTTAATTAGCCATTAATTGGCTTTGAACCTTTGTAATTTTTAGTCAATACTTTGTTGTATAGATCTTTGCAAATGACTTCACAATCATTGCGAGTTGACTTTGCCATCTACGATTTCTTTCTCGAGTTTTCCCTCATATCTTTTGAAGGTCAAGTATGGTTGTAGAGGACTTGTCCCCCACTCTCGCAGCGCGTATGGATCATGTATATCGTTGTGCATAGCGTCTTTGAAGGTGAAGAGGTTACAACGCTAAGAACTCAATTGTCAGAGGCTAAAGAGAAGAAGAAGTTTGGGAAGCAGAAGTGGACCTCATCCATAGAAGGTAGCAGAGTCTTGGATTTGCAACTGCAAGCTGAGAAGATGGGAGTTGAAGACTTGAAGACTCGCCTTGAGGTTACTGAGAGTGACCTGTTGAAGGTAAAGGCTAATAGGGAGCGATAGTTGATGGAGGTGCTTGTCTAAGCCGAGGAGGATCAACATAAGAAGGAGTGAGAGGCTGAAGACACCCTCTCAGAGGTGAGAACAAAAGCTATGGCTGAGTTCAAGTCCTTGGAGGAATTTCAACAATGTCTCACCACTCAAGGCCAGGATGCAATGATCACCATGTTGTCCAAGATTCGAGCCGAGATTTAGAACCTATCCTTTAGCTTTCCCATAGATTAGCTTGAAGGTCTTGAGCTGCTACACCTATAGAAAGTTGTTGAGTTAGCAACCACTCTTCCTGATGCTTCAATTCTTCCCCCTACTCCCGATGATGCCACTATAAAGCTTGCTATGGAAGAGGTGAATTCCAAGATTGTAATGAAGCATTAATGCCATCCAGATAGTCTAATTGTCATGGTGTCGAGCTTTTAATGTTTTAATAGTTGGTCTTGGCATTTTGTTTGTGCTGGCTCTCGTTGCCTTTGTCTGTTGCGAATTACAGTGTTGATGTTGTCATGTTGTCGTGTATACATGTCCTCCACTCTCGTGGATTCGGGGTGTAAGGGAGGAGTCAGGAGAGTATCTATGCCAATCAGGTAGTAGTAGTTGAGTTGTCCTATCGGTGTGGGGTGCAGTAGAGCTACAGGAGTTAGGCTCGTGTATGTAGTGTGGGACTATGCTTATGAGAGCATCCTTATATGGAAATAACCCCATGGGATGCCTCTCTATGGTGGGAGGGTTGCCGCCATCGGGGGGTTTGCGAGATGGGGATACATCTGTCTAGTATATATAGGATGCCGCCACTAAGCTGAGAGCTATTTAACATTCAATAATCGAGGAATACTACCATAAAAAATGCTTGTGAGGATGTGTCTCAGCATGGTGAGGGGTACCGCCATCAAACGTGGGTCAAATCTCTGTGGAGTGTTGATTTAAAAACTACTGATGGAGAGAATCATATCAGACATAATCCCATAAGTCATAAGGTAATGTTATTGTAGAAAGTAAGAGTATGATATTGGTGGTGGATAGACACGCACCATGAGCAAAATAAAAATGGTAAGATAGTAACATTGAACAACATATGAAGAATAGCCAGGCGGGCCGTATATCATAGTAACAATGAACGAATGTACGTGTCAACACCTTGCCATCTGCTCCTTGGAGGACATAAGCATTGGGAGGCAGCTTTGCAATGATCTTGTGAAGTCCATCCCACTTTGGTCTTAGCTTGTTAAGGCGGTCTTGCTCTTTGAACTAATGGTGTCGTAGGACATGGTCTCCAACTGTGAAATGCCTACGCTTAACCCTCTTTTGCAAACTTTGCGACTCCTTCAATGGTTGCATCATCTGTGACTATGTTACCACTTTGTAGTAAGGTGTTTATACCGTTTCGTGACCCCTTGTGCCATGCCTAGTAGCAAAGGTCTTAGTGTAGCAAATGTGTTAGCACCGCTTCATGGCAGGCTTTGTGCCTTGCAACATAGCAGAGGTGTTAGCACCGCTTCATGGCATTTTTCCGTGCCTTGCATTATAGCAGAGGTCTTAGCGCCACTTCGTAGCAGTTTTTTATGCCTCGCATCATAGCAAAGGTCTTAGTCCCACTTCGTGGTGGTTTTTATGCCTCACCTCATAGTGAAGGTCTTAGCGTAGAAAAAATGTTAGCGCCGCTTCATAGCGATCTTCAATCCCGTGAGTTTTTAGCCTCATGTGGTTTAGGTATACATTCACATTGTCTCTGTCGTAGCTTTTGCTCCATAGCTTCTTTTCTAGTGTGACTCTTTAAGTTTTGAAACTGTAGGTCAATTTTTAACCTTCTGTCTTTTGCTGCCATTCCTCGAGCTTTGAGACTCGTAGGTTAATTTTTCTTATGGCCTCTGCTGCAATGTCCTCAAGCTTTTGATGCTTGCAGGTTTCTTTTTCCTTTGTAGCTTGAAAGTTGCGCTCCATGGCTCGGAGCCTAATTTCTCACTATGTGACCTAGAGGTTGAACTTCATGACTCATAGTCGAACCTTTTCCTTTATAGTTTTCTTTTGCGTCATTTCTTCTTAGTTAATAGGTGGAGTTGGTATGTACCTTCTTTGGCATTTTTCAAATAAAGAACCCTATAGATGATTATGAGCTTAGTGACAATATTCATAATATGTTAAGTATGTTTTAAGCTCTCATGATAACATACGTTTGTCACCATGGATATAAAAATCTCAATTTTAATTTAGTCAAACTCAATTGCACAGCAATCGAAGATAAACTAGTTTACAGTGGTTTTAATGCAAATAACTAGTGATTATGCTATATGCAAAGTTATTTTTATGGAATGAAAAATTCAAAATCTCATATGATCATTCATATTAAAAGAGTAATTTTTCACACAAATGACTTTTTAGCGAAATCTTATTCGTATAAACGGGAAAAAAGGATTGTTCATGACAAATATGCTTTCTCCACACACGAATTGAAATGAAGAGATGAGTTATATTAAAGCAAGCCGTTGGGTTTGAGACGACTTCGATCTACTCGTCAAACTTCGATTTGTGATTTCATTCTCTTGCAGTGGTGGTTACTTTCGCTTATGGCAATGACGGTTACTTCCTTCTCCGATGGCGATGGTTACTTCCGCTTGTGGCTGCGGCGGTTACTTCCACTTCGCACTCTCTTTTCACGATTTTCCTTTTTTGCACAATCTTCTTCTGGAGTTTCACTCTCACATCATCTTCCTTTTCATCATTATCTCATCGATCCTCTAGATCATGATGGAGCAATCTCTCTATAATGCAACAAAATGCCAAGATCACAAGCTACGGATTGATTCACCCTGAGACGGTGCCAACCATCTACCACTCATCCAAGATCTGTTGGTGCTTGATCCACCAATTTTTTGCCTGAATGGCATCAATATTAAATGGCTTTTCATTTTGATGTCTTCATCATTCTTTGCATTGAATTGTTGATTTCAATTCTCGAAAATTCTTCAATGATGTCAAAAGCACAAACTTTGCAAACACTGCAAATCAATAACATTGCCTTCCCGAATCTGACTTGATAGCTTTTGCCATCATGGATTGAGAGGAAAAGAACATTTCCATGCATGGATTGATGAGTGATTTCCATGCACGAGACGGTGATGAACATCCTCCTGTTCTTCATACGATCACACAACCTTTCTTCGAATTCCCACAGATGGTGCCAAAAGTTACGAAATTTCGGAATGGGGTCCTCATGATGCTAGGGTGATTACCCCTATATATACATATTATAGATATATATATATAACTATCAAAGTAACTGCTCTGACTTTGGTAACCGCCTCAGCAACTATTTCTACCTACGATGACTTTGAACTCCAGAGGCCAACGGGTTTGCTGAGAACTCATTATATTACTTCTAGGCTTTAGGACTGCGGGCTGCCTCTAGGCTCTAGGCCTTTGGCCTATGGCTTATCAATATATACATATATGTGTTTGTGTGTGTGTGTTACTTTAAAGGAGGAGTGGGCTAGTTTCGGTCCCTTTTTTATTTTCAAAGCTACCCTTTATCCCAATTTAGTTTTATAATAGTTTTAAATACTTTATTGTTATCTTTATTATTTCAAAATAGTTAAATTACCACCTATTCCCTTTTTCTCCACAATAATTTTTTTTTAAAATTATACATAGATCTTTCAATGGTCGTGATTATATGAATTATTTATTAACAAAATGTTATTCAACAACCATATTTTAATATATTTTATTATTCGAAGAGTTTCGATTCATGGAAATGGGACAGTTGATTGATTCGTTTTATTTACACATATCAATATTTTTATCTTTTCAATTGTTTTCGATTATTGTTACCGTGCATAACACGAGTCATTTGCTAGTATTTTTTAGGCCACCAACTTATAGTTATGGTCTGTTTTTATCTTTCCAATATATCCTTCCCTCAATTCTACTCATAAACCCCTTATTAGGTCGAAATCGTCATTTCTATTTTTTAAGGCTATTTTCACTAGCCTTATCATCACCAACGTTTCTCACCATCTATCTCTTTTAACAGTTTCACCCCTCCACATATACTACTTATAAACTGCTCCACCTCTTCTCAGTCTCATCTCACTAGCAGTAAAAGCACTGATGTCTGTACTTCTCAAAATGAAGATTTTACTATAAGTACGTGTACTGGTCGCAGGATGATACATTAAAAAAATGACGTAACAACATTTTTACTGCTATTAATTGTGTTCATTAATATTCGCCGTACGTAACATGAGTCGGTTGCTAGTTTGATATATATATATATATATATATATTTGTAATTTATTCTACTAAAGTGAAAAAAAAATACTTAACAAAATTTTTGTCAAATTTATTACATGTGCAGCCCCATCCAACCAATATGCAAAGGTTTAAGGCTTCAGGACAGGACTTGGCCCAGAATCCATTTGAGTTGGGAATACATGCACAAATTGTATTCACAATGGCTTGCACAAATTTTCCGCTCTCTCATATCGTTCCTTTCCCAATCTCCAATTACATGTTCGAGGATCTTTATTATGAAAAAAAGTTGGAGGAAAAACAATGTGAATCACTCAATATACATATCAAATTGGGTAAATAATCTAACTGAATATATACTTTACCTGAATTTTTATTTTAGGACCAACTTTATCTTGTCAAAGTATGAGATATTTGTCTTCTTTAGCACGACATTTATTTTTCATCAACAAATTGACGTCAAGCATTAGTTTTTTGATCAAAATTAACTGGTCATGTCGGTCAACTCCATTAGTTTTAACAGAATTTATAATGCTTGCTGAACATGACAAACGTTTAATAATTGGTGTCTTTCTAGGTCATGCAAAAAATTTCATACTAAAAATGGGAATTCAACTATAGCACAAGCTTGATTAGGTTATTTGCCCTATTAAATTTATTTATCTGGTAAAGAAAGTTTATTAGAATGAAAGTTGCAAATACAAATTTATATACCTTTTTGGAAACCCTAGCTCCCAGCCAACTGAATTCATTCGGTTTGAACTACTGGTATTTAGAAGTCTAACGGAGCCCTAACTAATCCAATTCTAGCCGGGAGGGTCCAATGGGTTAAAGTTAAATTCTCTCCATTTATAAGACTCAAACCTGAGATCTTATTTTTATGAGAAAAATTACCGAACCACTTATTACTAGGTTTATGTACCCCATATTAACCCATATCGTATCCCGTTTGACCTAGAGAAGGACCTCCGAGCCATGGAAAAAAACTCATATGCTATTTTCTTTTACAAAACTTTTACTTATTTATGATATGGAAATGAGATAATTTTTGTCGATGATAAGAGAAATTTATGCGTTTAATATAAGGATAAACAGTAAATAATTCGCTATATAAAAATCTGAAGACCTACTGGTGAATCAAATTTTGAAGTTAATGTCGTCCGTGAAATGATTGGCTGATTTTTTTGCATACGTGATCACTCTATAATCCAGCCAAACAAGTGCAGAGAAGATTAGAATACAATCTGATGTTGAGCTTTCTAATTTTTCTTTGAATATTTCTCTTGATGGGAGTAAAATTATGAGATTCTTTAGAATAGGGAAGAACCAACAAAAATGAAAACAAAAATTTTAAAGATTCATATACTCTTTTAACTGTATTTTAGAGGATCAAAATATCATCTCTTCTCCTTAAATAAATTTTGAATTCAAATATCATGAATTGAGAAAATTCACTTTACGAGAGGTTTATCCTCAGTAGGTCCACTGATTCAAACTGAATTATTCAAGGGTCTATTGAACTTTCGAATACCAGTTGTACAGACAGAAAAAAAAAATACAACCAAAAGAAGCTATGTCTCAAAAGCAAGAGACTCTTCTATGTTACTAGTGTATCATGTGGTATTATTTACGCAGTGCCACAAATCAATGTGATTCAACTATTTTAAATTATTTTTATAAAACTAATAAATAAATAAATATTATTAGTTTGTAAGACTACGTAAGTATTATCATATGATAGTCCTGTTATATACGAGAATTTCTCCTCAAAAGCAGCTCTATAATTCTTGTTGTATATCTTGAGTATTAAATCCCACATTGATTATGTTAAAGAGTAAACTTGATTTATAAGAGAATTTGATAACACTACCTAAAAGTATCGATTTTAAGTTGATAGTGTGTGGAAATAATAAGGTAATAGGCAGTATGCTCTGGGAACTGCAGAAATCATTCAATTCACCATGTGATATAAATCCAAATTAAAAAGAACTATCAACGGGCAGCGGCTTTTTTGGGACTTTCACATGTGATGGGATGGGATGTATCCCCTTTACCTGCACCCTTTATTTTGGGGATCACAATCAAGATTCCAATGCCTGCCTTTAAGTAGGTTTCAAGTTTAAAGAGATAAAGAACCAACAAAGTCATTCAAAGTGTTCTTGGTCTACGTTTTTGGATAAATATTCTAAGTCGTGTCTTCATCTCTTTCACAAATTGTGGCCTTCCTTTCTCTTAGGGGTGTTCAAGAACCAGTTCACTTCGTTATAGCAAATGAAAACTGTAATCGGTTGATGAGAAAAAGTCAGATTATTTTAAAACAATTTGACTAGCCGGTTCGAAAGAACTGTTCAAATAGACAATTTGGTTCAATTCAGCTCAATTTTTAAACTGAACCAAAATAACTTGATTTAAAAAACTGTTAGCCCATGGGCCATTGACAGCCCCAAAAGGCCCCCAGCAGAAGCTCAAGAACCTTCTGAATCAAAGGACCAAAGGACGAAGAAGAAGAAGGCTTTGGGCATGGACATCGGATCATTGCCTGAAGGAGCGTGGGCGTCAGATCATTATCTACCGACCTCTTCTGGCAGCATTGGCCACTGCCGAAACCACCAGAGAAGAAGAAGAAGAAGAAGACCCCCCATCAATGGCGTCGGCTGTCGAAACCACCCCCGTCTGCCTATTGTTTCCGGCAGCATCAGCCACGGCGTTCAAAACTGCCTATGAAGAAGAAGAATACGTCACCGACTCACCGCCATTGCCGCCTGCTGAAACCTCCCTCTAGCTCCCTACGCCACCGTGGTTTTATTGGTGGGTGATTCAAGCTTACTCCTCCTCCTCCTCCTCCTCCATCACTCTACTCTGAGAAATTAGAATCAAGGGTTTCTATTTTCTTTTCCCGGTCCATTTGCTGGCTGAATGGGGGAAAGGAAGTGGAGATTGGGAAAATCTTTGACTGATCGAGAAAAGATCGGGAAAGAAAGTGGAGATTGCGTGAGATTGGGAAAATCTTAGATTGATTGAGAAATATCTATGATGTATATTGATGGGTTTAAATCATAAGATGCGTTACAATGACGAGTCTTAAATTTCAAGAGGTCCACCCCAGCCTCTCAATCCTAGTAACTAGGGTTGTACGATGAAAAGCAGAGGTACGGTTTTTTTCCAGATAGATACGTTGTTCCACAACCACTCGCAACACTCCACATCCACTCAACGGCTCTCCTCTACTCTTCGTTCACGATAATCTCCATAAAAGCCGGTGGCATCTGGCCATGTTCCAGAGCCTTTGGGGCTCACCAATTCAACCACAACATTGGTGCCGTCTGTGGGAAAGAACAACAAGCCTGGCTCGTACCAAAGCCGTTGTGTGATGGCAACC
This sequence comes from Lagerstroemia speciosa, assembly GCA_037672795.1. NCBI lineage: Eukaryota > Viridiplantae > Streptophyta > Magnoliopsida > Myrtales > Lythraceae > Lagerstroemia > Lagerstroemia speciosa. The sequence continues at coordinate 4,204,589 of CM075301.1, forward strand.
TCACATGTAGCCGCCCCATCGGGGAGCATGCAGGATGATGTAATCAATATTGTGCTCATTGAATAGAATCCTCATGAAATACTCCGTTATGGCATCGGGAGCATAGGGGATCACCTCATCCACCCATCGACACATGCTGCTAAGTCCCCATCAATGGGTTATTTTGTCGCTTTTCATAGAGGCGATGGTTTCCCACTTTAGGCTGATTGCATGGATTTTTTGATATATTTCAATTTGACATCGGCAAATTTCTGTTGATGATTGGGGTTCGGAGTCATTCTTGTTTTTCCTTGGTGAAGGCATTTGATCATCTTGGGGACTCTGACTGATAATTCCTTTTCCAAACACACTAAGGTTCTATTTTTTTTGTTTTCATGTCTGCAGGAAAGTACATATGAATCAATCACGAAAATCAGTGAGCTTAAGAGTAGGTTCTTGGCTACAATGATGATTGATAATGTTAAGAGAGTTTTGCATGAATGGAGATTTTTGAGCAAGTTGTGTCTTTTGGCCATCCGCTCATTGCTAATCCACAGCTAAAGTGGACAGATGGGCTTGATTCTACTTGAAGGTGATGCTTTTGTCGAACTAATAGGACATGCCGCACCAGCAAATTCTCGAGATGCTTGAGGTTGGCATCATACTGTTTTGTATTGGCAGGATAATTTGATCAAGCATCTAAGGGATTGACTATGTCTATGATTCCGAGAAGCTTCTATCTGGATCACTCATGCTTTGAATTATAGGATATGATACTTTCACTTAAGTGAGTTCTTATTGCCAGTTCGTTTAACCTGGAGCTCTCATCGATGGGTAGTATATTTCACAGATATCTATTCACTGCTTTGGGATGCACTGACACAATTTATTGGGTTTGTGGTAGAGTGGCTGATCAGTAATAATATGTGGCTTCAGCTAGATTTATCTATTCTAGATCATGCAATTTCTGCACGGAATGTGCTTCTGCCTATGCAAATCCCGGACTTTATCTATTGGAGAGAATGAGATTTTGATTGTTGCATTCATGATTGTGGGATACTCCTGGAGGCATATCCTCAATAGCATATATTGCTTGACAAGGGCCCACTTTATTCATCCTTTGCATGATCATAGTGCTCTCTACTCTTAATTGTCCTCTAAGCTTTTGAACAACTTTCTTCAATAATGGAAATTTAGTACCTGCCAAGGATTAACATGGTGAACAGCTTCCAAGTGGAAGAGATTTTTTGTCAAGCCTATAGGGGATCAGTGGAGTCTAAGGATTCTGGAAGTTTCTGCTTGGATCCTCCATCCAGATGGCCTAATGCAATCTCGACTTACTAATCCATTTCTTTATTAGCATCTCTTTGCATGCTGCCAACTTCAATTAATGATAGCCCACCATTCAGTGTTTTCTTGGGCTTCTAATACACTTATATTTTGATTGATGGAGCAATTCCTGATCATGCCTGCATGGGAATAGTCAAGTCTAGGGATTTGAGAGCTTCTTCTTGGATCCAACATTCACTTTGAAATAGGATTTTAACTTCTTGAATTTCATGATTGACATGTTATTAATAGGTTAAGCATTGATCGGTGGATCATGAATTTTTGCATATTTTGTGATTGTCATTGACTGGCGGATCACTAATTCTTGGAGATTTGAATGGCTTTAGCAACAACAAGATATACTATTCCAAGCAATATAAAAGACTTTTGCGACTCAGGGGCACAATGTACAAGACCTCTACGACCCATGGGCACATTATACAAGACCTCTGCGGCCCAGGGAGATAATATACAAGACCTCTGTGACCCGAGCACATTATATAAGACCTTTGCGACCCAGGGGCACATTCTAGAAGACTTCTACGACCCAAGGGCACATTCTAGAAGACTTCTACGACCCAGGGGTACATTCTATAAGACCTCTCTGACCCACGGGCACATTATACAAGACCTCTGTGAGCTAGAAGCACAATATACAAAGACTTCTGTGATCTGGGGCACAATATACAAGACCTTTGTGACCCAGGGACACACCATATCAAAAACCCCTGCGACACAGGATACCATTAATGCTTAAGATCCTTACAACTCTAGGGGATAAATTTATAGTGTTGTAAAAGTCATCTTATTATGCAATCATATTGGAGTGTTGGTACTTATATTTGAAAACTCTTGAAACCCAAGCATATAAAAGAAAAAGGTAACTGCCAGTTTTTTCCCGCTACTATTAATGTAGCTTCTTCGCAAATGTTTAGGGAATCAAGTTCAAGAGACAAGCTAAAACTCAAGAAACATGTTAAATGAGGGTTTTTTTTTTTGTTATTGCATTTTCCTACGCTTACAACTACGGGAAAATTAGGGGCAAATGATGGGTTTAAACCCATAAGATGCGCTACAATGACGAGCCTTAAATTTCAAGAGGCCCAGCCCGGTCTCTCAACCATAATAACTAGGGTTGTACCATGAAAAGGTGTGATACGGTTTTTTTCCAGATAGATACGCTATTCCACAACCACCCCTAATACTCCACATTCGCTCAACGGACGCTCTTCTGCTCCTCATTCACCATAATCTCCATAAGAGTCGGTGGCATCTGGCTGTGTTCCAGAGCCTTTGGGGCTGGCCAGTTCAACCACAATATATATAATAATATTATTATTATTTTATTTTTAAAACAATTCAATTTGCTTCTAACTGGTTCACTAAATTTATTGAACTTTTAAACTAATCAAACTAATTTTCGTTCTAAAAATTGATTTGAAACAGAACTTGTTCAAATCAAACTGATTCTTTTCATTTCGACTCCAATTTGATTTGTTGAACGGATTTTATGCACACCTCTACTTTCTCTTCTTTCTCTTCCTCATGTATAGATAGCTTATTCATATTTTACATTAGCTAAATGGCGGTTGGGTTGAGATATCTTGAGTTTGGTGTATTTAGCATTACCCTTCTCCTCAAATTAATAAATTTTATATTTGATTTTTTTGAATAGCGTGGGATATTTGGATTTGCTCCCACTAATTTTCATGATTCCGTACACACTTGATCGAACATGGGACATGATAAACCCATTGGTATAAGATGATCCTAAATTTATGGGTTTGCAACTCTTTGTCAATTATTTAGATAAATTGATGAAAATAATAAATTAGAACTAGCAAGAATGATTAGCATAGAACGTTTCTTATTAGTTTTGATGAAAGAGTTGGTTTTATTCATTATGCTCAAAAAGTTTTAAATCTTCAAGCAAAACGCGTGCCAAGAAATACATTAAAATGTTCTTTATTTAAGTTATATAAACAAGGAAAAAAAGAATTGCATCAATTATTTGTTAAATAAAATAAATCTGTTTCTACTATGTTGTGATATTTGGAGTGATCATTGGCAAAATCATTAATATATGGGTATTACATGTCATTGGGTTAGTAACGATTGGCTTTTGCAAAAACGGGTTATTGTGATTTGAGTTTTTGACGAGCGTCATACTACTAATAGTATTTATAAAATTATTATAAATATTTTGGAAGAATATAGTTTAGTTAATAAAGTTTTTCCAATTTATTGATAATGCGTACTACCTCAATTAATGATCTTAAGTAAATTTGTCAGCTTTATATTGGTGGTAAATTTTATTCATATCAGATGTGTTTTTCATGTTTTAAATTTATGCGTTCAAGATGGTTTAAAAATTTTGGATATTATCATTTCGACTATTAAAAAGCCATTACTTATTTGTGGACACATTCGCAAATTGCGAAATTATGGTCTAAATTTTGTAAAGAAAATGGTATGAGACCAAAAAAGTTTTCAAAAGATGTACCAACTCATTGGAATTCAACATATAAATTACTCAACAAGTCTTACGAATATAAAGATTTATTGTGCACTTTTTTTTAAAATACTGTACAACAAGTTTATTTATATCCCTAAAACTGGGATATTTGTATAGGTTTATTAAATTTTTAAAAGTTTTTTATGATGTAACAAATATTTTAAGTGAAGTTTATTATCATACATTGCACCTGTTATTGATTACATGGATATTACAAGAACACAAAAATAATCTTATTTTAAGAGAATCAATTGAATCAATAAAAGCAAAACGGTTAAATTATTTTAATGAAATTCCTTTAGTTAATCTTGTAGGATGTGTTTTTGACCTAGATGTAAAATTGACAGCTTACATGAATATTTGAATATTTGTTATTCTTATTTATTTGGAGGACAAAATAGTTTTTGTATTGATTTAATAATTTCTAAAGTTAGAAAAGTAATAGAAGATATATGTATAATTTATTACAATTTATCAATCATCATCTTCTTCCTATAGTACTAATGTTTCTACACCTTTTACAGCAAATTGAGTTTAGAGTGAATCAACTAGGATTAGTATGGGTGACCATCTTGTAATGCAAAAACATAAAAAACCTAGAGGTTTATCTTATTCTACTTTTGAATTTGATATTTACTTAACAACTGTTTTTGAGTTTGGAGATAGTAATATATCTAAAGGTTTTCCATTGCTTGATTGGTGGAAATGACATTAGAATCCTTTTCCGATTTGATGCAAATTGCTAAACATGTTTTAGTGTGTCCAGTCTCAACTATTGCGGTAGAACAAGCTTTTAGTGCAGGAAGAAGAACATTATATGAGTCACGTTCCTGGTTACATTCCGAATCATTAGAAGCTCGAGTTTGTGTAGAAGATTGAAGTGAATCAACAATAAGAGAGCAAGAAAATAAGAAACTCAAAGATGAAGATTTATGTGACTTCATGACCGAGACCAATGCAACAATGGGAACATCAACTTTTGGTGTGGGTAATAATTAAAAGGTAATGAGGTGAAAAATTATTCCAAATGCAGGTAAGAGAACTACGTAGGCTTTGATTCCTCTAAACCCCAAGAGGATATGTAGGCAACTTAATTTTGGTAAAAAAAAATTAAGTTCAAGCTAATTAATTTAATTTATTTTTACATTTAACTTTAATTTTTAATTATATATTTTTAAATTAAATTAAATTTTATTCTAACAAAAATCAAACCGGTTAGAACCGTGGTTCTGAACTGGCCCTAAACTGTCCAAGGGAAGGTTCAGAGCCAGTTCCATGGCCCCTTGGAACCGGAACTAGTAGTGGCCAGGTCCACATCTAGGGCAATTTCAACAAAAGGTTTAAGAAGGCATTTTGGGAATGTGCAAAGGTTGCTACACCTACACATTTTGAGCAAGAAATGCATATAGTTAAAAGACTTAAATTTAAGGTATAAAAATGCCTCAATAGGATACCTCCTAACATGTGGAGTAAGTCTGCATCCCTACTAATCTATAAGAACCAATCCATGACATCAATGTGCAAGTAGTTATGCTGCAATTTTGAATGAGAAAAGTGAGCCCATCATAATAGCTAAAAGGGCGAGGATGTACAAAATAGAGAAAATAGTTCGTTAAGTATCAGGGAGTACATTGCCCAAAAATGCAAACCCATTTGGAAAGATTAGAGATTGGAGATCCAAAAAATTTGACATTGAGATAACATATCTCTCACATTTAAAATAGTGGTTGATCTGAGCAAGAACCCAGTGAGCAATTGCTATGTTGGGTTACAACAACTTGAGACTAGATGATTTTGTAACTCACTCTTGATTATCGTTCTTGCTAGTTTCATTTACTCAATTCCTGGTGAGTTATTTTGGGAAAGGACTCCATATGCCCTATCATTCCTCCCGTTATGAGAAGGATGCTAGATAAGCCCACGAAGCAAAGAAAAAGGCATACGAAGAGAACTCAAATCCCTATAAAGTGAAGAGAAAGCTTATCCTCCCAAAGTGCTCCAAATGTGGAGAGACGACCACAACATAAGGAGCTGTGGAGGTACAACAACTCCTAAACAGAAGAAAGGACTAGTTTTGCGTAAATAATAGTGCCCACAAGTATACATATAGCAATTAAGTAATAGAGGATAAGTAGAGTATCGTACTCATAAGAACTCGTTCCAATCTACTACTAAGCACTAAAATTGACAAGATTATATTCAAGCCAATTCAATCAAATAATGGAAGTAGAAAGTAAACTGGAAAACAAGAATCAATCAGTTAGAAAGCTCCCGGGGTTTACAACTTCATCTATTCTAGTCTTAAGCAACGTCCTTCTCTCATGCAATTTAGCCTTATCATGTTATTAACCTAGGGTTTTGGGATTCACCCACTACTTCCTTATGTATCTCTCCATGTCGCAGGGTGCACCTAAGTGGAAGACGCTAATCCACTCTATCTCTAGGTGATTAGTGTTGAAAGGCCAACTAAATCAACTCTAATTGGCCATCTAAGGTTCTCACCATCTCCCGGTGCATTCGCATGACTAATTTCACCCACCGGCATAAATTAACCAAGACTATGCAATTTCTAGCGTGACTTTGATTCCCTCTACCGAAGCTCCTCTCTGTCTCAAGATCATTCTCATGGGTGATCAAGCCAAAAGAAAGTATGAAGAATGAAATATGCAAAAATAACACCTTGAGGTGTACATCAATAGAATCATTCACATGATAGAAAAGAACTCTGATTAAGACATCAAAAAAAATTCCATTGATCCACCTAGGAATTTAGGGTTTAGTTCAATATAATAAAAGAAAATACAAGAGTTGGAAGAGAAGACAACATCATGAAAACAAGAAGGAAAGGGACAGAAGGAACTCTAGATAGTGGTGAGGTTAAATCTCTCGATTATGCCTCCATGATCTTTAAGCAGGGCCCCTCCTTCTTGCTCCAAGTCTGTAGTCTTCCTTCGCTCTTGAAAACTAGTAAAATATGCTCAATAATTGTGTCAAAATTCTTCCTCAAGTTGCTAGAGTGGTGACCTTTATACAAGGAAGGAATTGGAAACTATCAAAATATTTTCTAATCTCAAACTTTTCCTCAAAAATTGCAGTCCAATATTCCAAATCTTTGACCACTTTCCTCTCTATTTCTAGCCCAATAATTGTCAAAATATATCTAGAAATACTTTTGGAATTTTGCCTAAGTCATTGGAATAAAGAAGATCGAGTTTCCTCTATTGGAGTAGCATGAAAAATGCATAACTTCAAGTCTACACACAGTTTCCTTTCTTTGGCTATAACTTTCCCGTTTTGTGATCCATTTTATGCATTGGAATTCTGACTCAATATGCTTTCCATTGATACCTTATTTTATATTTTCCATACAGGGAAAATAAGAAATTTCCTCCTAAAGTTGTTGTATTGAACGTTGAATCATCGAACACGGCATTTCTTCATCTTTTGCACATCTTCATTCCATTCCTTTATATTAAACGACTCCCAGCAGTATCTAACCCATATTTAAATTTATAAAAACTGTTATTTATAACAATTAAATCCAAGAATAAAAAGATATGCAATTAATCTCTAAATATATTGAAAGTGGCCTAAAACTAAAGAACTAAGTCGGGAATGAGCAAATAAATCATACAAATCAAAATCAACAACTAGGAAGGGTACCTTCATCTCAAACTAATACTATAGAAGAGAGGGACATCCATAGCAATCCACCACCCTCTAAGTCAATCCAACCAACACAACCTGAAGTTTTTCTATTCAATTCATATATTACTGCTTTTTCATATTTAACAATTATTTTGCTAAAGATAGTTGCCATATGATTGTCAGGATACCCAATAACAAAGGCCTGTCCCATGTTATGCATTTTTGGGGTTCCGAGTGCCAATCTTTAACCCTCTTGGTGGAATAGCATTCAAGCATCTATCAATAGGACCAACTAATTATAGGCTATCATCAGGCACCACTGTAACAAGTCAGACAAGTGAAGGTACTTCACCTAGAACTGCCCAATGTATTAAAAGGTTATTCAAATATGAATAGGTTGTAGGGCCTTAGCTTCTTTTTTGTATTTGCTCAAGTCATGTGTTTTGTTTTAAGCCCCTTGCATCATTTTTAGGTCACATGGTATAAACAATACATTTTTTATATTCACCAAAGTTTGTAGCATATTGTATAAAGTTTATCATCGAACTTTAATGAAGACAACTTCCATCTTCATTCTCATTATCAACAAAAATATACTAATATCAATGTTTTCACTTACAAACTTTGGACTCAACACTAAAAGATTGATTCATTGCCTATGCTTTATTACTGCAATTCCATTAAATAGAGTAAGCAGCAGAAGAGTTAGAATTAGAAAAAAAAAAGAGTTTTTTATCCAAATTCTTTACTCTATCTTTGTGCTTCATTAGTTTCCTCTTTAATTTCATTATGATCATTCCAATGACATCAATTGGTGCTGAGTCTATGCTGTATGAATTAGGTTCATCATTGACATGTCCAACCTTATCCAGTCATTGGAAGTGCCCACATGAGATCCCTTTGTTTTAGAAGAAAGGGAGCCTAAAAAATTGTTTGCCATTATTTCTCAAAATCCTCAAAGTAAGAATCACAGCTCTCCTCCACAACCATAGTACCAAAGTGAGTTCTAAATTGAATGGATGCAAAACTAGTGTCACTTGGTTTCATAGTAGAGCTCATCGCTTTCCTCTCAAACCTATTGCATGACACACAATGCACCTTTATGCTTTTCATTTACTATCAACAGCAGGGCTTCCTACTCTTGCCGCGATTTAGGGCTTGGATTTTGTCGTTAATAGTAGGTCTTGGATAATGGGGGAGGGAAAATTTTTGCTCTTAAAATGCAATGGATATGACTTATTTATTTTTTAACGACATTATCATTACATTGATGCTAGGATGAAATTGATATATACTAGAATTAAATTGAGGTATCACTGTTCTAATACAAGAACAAATCGAGAGAGAGGATGTAAATCCTCTCAGCGCTAGTTAGCACCGCTAACGTGTGCCCCCATCTCTAACGTCCACGTGCCCTCTTCAAACAATCCCAGCCACACACTTCGTCAGAGACTCCAATCCTTTTCTGCAATCTAGGGTTTTCAAGCCAACTCCATGGCTGAAACCACCTACCTTAGGCATTCCGATGTCCATGTAGTGGCACCAATCGACCCGTTTGAGCTCCAGAAGGGTGCTTCGAGCTTAGCTATTACTGTCCCACAAGGTGAGAACAAACGAAACCTCAATTGGAAGAAGTTCACTCAGAGTGAGAGCCAAAAACTGGAGTACCACCAGCCTTCGGTGGAAGCTGGCACAGTGGTCATTCGGCCTCCACTAGCGGTGGCGGAATCAAGAAAACAAAAGTGGGAAAACTGCCTTGTTGGTCGATTCCTTGGCCAAGCTCCTGTCTACAACAAGGTCATTGCAATGGTAAACAGCCTATGGAGGAAGAAAAGCAAAGTAACGGTGAGCATGAAGGAAAAGCTATATGTTTTCCAGTTCGTTGACAAATCAGCTATGGAATGGGTCTTGGAGGCTGGACCATGGCATGTGGACAAATCATATCTGGTCTTGCGAAAGTGGTCGATCGACCTTACGCCTGAACACCTGAGTCTAACGAAACTTCCTGTCTGGATTTGATTACACCACATTCCTCTGGCCTACTACCACCAAGAAGGCATAAGCTACATAGCGAGCGGGGTCGGTCGGCCCCTATACATGAACAGAGCCACTACAAACTGCACAAGGCTTGACTTTGCCAAGGTATGTGTAGAGATAGAAGCAAGTAAACCCACACCAGACAAGCTTCGACTCGAGATAGGAGAAGACCAGGTGGTTGACATAAAGGTTGAAACCCCTTGGCTCCTCGATTGCTGCTCAAAATGCGGTGTCTTTGGGCACAAATGCAAGGAAGAACAGTGAATTCCAGTTCATGATATTCCAGCCCACATCAAGCAAAAGGAAGTTAACCAAGGGGATTCCTTACGTTCCACCAGCGATGTGCTTCTACAGATGAAGAACATGAAGGAACGTCCAAAAACACTACCCCAACCGAAGCCCATGAAGTGGACACGAAGGGAGATTGTAACTCTGAGGAGGAAGGAGCAAAACCCATGCCTCAAAGCACTCAGGAGTTTCCACCACTGGGGCAAACTGATCACGAGAGTGAAGAAGCTGACCTTGATAGTCAGCAGGAAGAGGACAAGACAAAACCACTAGTCTCCCCCATAACGATAGGTAGTAGAAGACGATCCAAACGAACGAGAAGGAAAAAAAGGAGGAGCCTCCACTCCTCCCTACCCTTCTGATAAAGGTATTCACTTGGAACATAAGGGGGATGAATGACCCCCCCTAAAACAGAGAGAGATCTTCTCCTCAGTTAAAACACATCAGGTGGATGTTTGTTGTATTGTAGAAACCGAAGTGAAGGAAGCAAATAAAGAGCTGATTGCTCTCGATGGCAAGATTGGAAAATCTGGACAAATCACGTTGAGGCTCCTAGTGGTCAAATTTGGGTCCTCACAAAAAGAGAGGTCCCCATGACCCTACCCTCAATGATTGTCCAACTCATGCACTTCCCCTTACAGCTTGGAAACTCTATTATAGCTATCACATTCATATATGGTTCTAATGATTTGAATGAACGAAAGTTGTTGTGGAAGGATCTCCTCAATCTGCAGGGCTCTGTTGTAGGCCCCTAGCTCCTCCTTGGTGACTTCAACGAGGTTAGATCGCCGGAGAAGTCAAAACACAAGAACGCACTGCGTACAAGGATCAAAGTATGAGTGATTTTTGCTCCTTTCTGCATAAATGTTGTTTGTTTGATTACCCATTTGGAGGATGCAAGTTTATGTGGTCAAACAAATGCACGGAGGGATTCCAAAAGAGGAACCTAGATTGGGTGCTAGTAAATGAAGAATGGTTGCACTGGGGCCACCCCACCATGGTCGAATTCCTAAAGCCAGGATTATCTGACCACAGCCCATATCTGGTCACACTAGGCAAGATCGAAAGAACAGGCCCACGCCCTTTCAAATTCTACAACTATTGGACCAGCCACCCAAAATACCATGAACTGGTACACACAACTTGGTCAGCTAGCACGCTGGGCAACCCTATGCAAATCTTATACAAGAAGCTCCGCCTCCTAAAGCAAGAGCTTTGCCTGTTTAGCAAGCAGGAATATGGGACATAAGCCTGAAAGTGCAGCAGCTGCGAATAGAACTCTACAATGTGCAGTTGAGAGTAATGGGGAACGAAGAGGGAGAACAACTACTGAAGCAAGAACTGGAAATTAGGCAGCAGTTAAGAGAAGCTTGCCTAATTGGAGAAGCCCATCTGCGTCAAATATCTCAGGTACAATGGCTAAAGGATGGGGACCAAAACACAGCATTCTTCTTTTGTTCTATCAAGCAAAAACAATCGCAAGAGAGCATCAAGGTACTCTACATAGATGATGGGCAGCGACTAGAAGACTATGATAGTGTATCACATGAAGTCATACGGTTCTACAAACAGCTCCTTGGGAGAGCCGACCCCTTTGTCTGCTGTCTAAATGCTAACCAAATGACTTCAATAGTGCAGAAGCACATACCTGCAAAGAAATTCGAGTTTTAGCTGCTGAGGTTAAGGAGGAAGAGATTCAGCAGGCTCTGTTCAGCATGGAAGGCAACAAGAGTCTAAGCCCAGATGGATTCACGGCACATTTCTTCAAGGCATCCTGGTCGATGGTTCAAGAGGATTTCATCCGTGCAATAAAACACTTCTTTCAAATAGGAAAAATGAGAAGTGAGGTGAACTCCACCATTATCACCCTTGTACCTAAAAGGGAGAGAGTGGACAGAATGAAGGACTTTTGACCCATATCTTGCTACAATGTTGTGTACAAATGCATCACCAAGATTCTCGCCAATCAGCTGCAGACTGTTCTCCCCTCCATCATTAGTCTCAACCAATCTGCCTTCATCAAGGGCCGGCGGATATAGGACAACATCCTACTGGCCCATGAGCTTGTCCGCAACTACCATGGAAAAAGTGTCACACCAAGAGGGGCAGTCAAGATAGACTTGCAAAAGGCCTTTGATTGCTTACACTGGGGTTTCCTCATAACTCTACTGCAGACCTTGGGCTTCCCAGAAAGAATGGTACATGGGTGCGCAAATGCATCACCACCCCTTACTTCTCCATCTCGCTTAATGGCTCATTGGTCGGATATTTCCAAGGGGCGAGAGGAGTAAGGCAAGGAGACCCGCTATCCCCGTATCTATTCGTTATAGCCATGGATTACCTATCAAGCCTCCTAGACTCGGCAGCTGCAACAAGTTCCATTGGATACCATCCACGATGCCGCAGCCTCAAGATTACCCATCTATGCTTTGCGAATGACCTACTCATTTTCATGGATGGATCCAGAGCTTCACTGTAGGGAATCCCACAAATATTGGCCCAATTTCAAAACCACTCGGGATTAAAGCTGAATCCAGAGAAGTCCGATCTATTCCTTGGTGGAGTATCACAAGCAGACATGACAGAGCTACCACGAATCTCAGGATTCAAACGAGGACAGCTCTCGATCAATTACCTTGGGGTTCCCCTCACCTCAGGCCGACTCACCTACAAGGAAAGCACCACACTTATAGACCGCATCACATAGAAGATTCGTTGCTGGACAGTACGCTATCTAAGTTTTGCAGGACGTCTCCAACTCATTAACGCAGTTATATTCAGTATATTAAACTTTTGGTGCTCAATTTTTATCTTGCCTAAGGCAATCACTACAAAAGTGAAGCAAATATGTAGGAATTTCCTGTGGCAAGGATTTGACACGAACTCTAGGGGCACTAAAATAAGCTGGTCAAGAGAATGTAAACCCAAGAGCGAAGGCAGACTAGGAATCAGAAATGTCGAGCAATGGGGCAAACTCGGCACTGCCAACAACATATGGCTACTACTTATTCGCTCGGGATCCCTTTGGTTGGCTTGGGTCCATCAAAATTTGATCAAAGACCGTAACTTCTGGACCTTGAAAACACCAGGTGACTGCTCATGGAGCTGGAGAAAAATCCTGCAACTTCGAGAACACATCCGCCCATTCATAAGCTACTAGGTAGGACCGAACTCGAGCGTGTCTTTCTGGCATGATAACTGGCTCCCTGTGGGACCGTTATTAACATATTGCAGCTGAGGATACTCATGCTTCCCCTCTATCTTACCCAATGCATCAGTCGGTACTGTATTCCGACACGAATTATGGCGATGGTCCCGATCTGCTGATCCTCAAGCCTCGGGGATCATTCAACTGGCTACAGGCTTGGACACCTCACCCTGTGATGCGGTAATCTGGGCTCCAAACAACTCAGGTACCTTCTCCACCAAAAGTGCTTGGGCCATATTACGGGAACCCTCCGAGAAGCTCAACTGGACAAAAATTTGGTTCACAGGAAACATTCCGAAAGCATCAATGCTAAGTTGGTTGGCATGGTGGAACCGGTTGTCCACCAAAGACCGACTAAAACAATGGAATATTGCACTACAGTCGGAGACATGCGAATTTTGCGAAAGCCAGCCAGAAACCCGAAACCATCCTTTTTCCTCATGCACCACCGCCAAGCGTATATGGCAAGACATCATGCAACATGCAGGCCTCACACATGAGGTGGTAGACTGGACGACGAGGACACGCTGGTTGATGTCAAAGCGAGGACGGACAGTCGACTCGGTGGCATCCCGACTTTTGTGGACCCAGTACATCCACACTATTTGGATGGAAAGAAACAAGCGCATCTTTGATCAGAAAATGAGGCTGGAAGAAGACTTAACGCGCTCAATTGTCGAAACCGTAAAATTGAAGATCTCCACGCTCCCGAGACTGGAGCATAGATTGAGGGGTTCGCAAGTAGCTCTTAGACTATGACTCACTTGTATATAATGGCAGCTAGCCATATGTAAACTTGTTACCCCATTTTGATTACAAATAGTAATGAAAATCGCACCATTACTCCAAAAAAAAAAAAGATAACCTAATTGACGTTTAAAAAATTTAATTGATATTTAATGGACCTAATGGATGTTCACAATACTTATCGATGTTAACAAGACCTAATTAATGCTCAAAAGGATAATATTATTATACAAAATTAGAAAATAAAAGGTAAAACGCATCTCCCAGGAATGAGAAAGTCTTGTTGACGTAATATATCAATTCAATCAAAATTCAGTATTTATATGACTGTCCAATTATGATTCACCATTTATTAGATTTTTTCAATATTTTTAATGAACTTTAGGATTTAGTAATTATATCTAAAAAATTATTGATTGCAAGTCAAGTTCTAATTAAATGGATATACCACGTCACTATTGACATGTTCTATAATGTTTTACAGAAGACTTTCTCTTCAAGGACGGTTTAAACTATTTGCTCTATTCAAATATATTGTAGAAAATTTCATTCAAAGTAGTATAAGCATAGAACACATAAAGATTTTTGTCCTAGATCGCTTTGCCACAGCATGAGCAAAGCACGAGCTTTCTGGTTAGTTGAGCTATGACATCATTAACTAAGCCACGAAACTACGTGACCGAGCCACTTCCCAAGCTTCTAAACATGATCTCGGGAGACCAACGTGGTCCTTGCTTCTCATATTGCCATGCCCGCGCGATCAAGAGGATTTCAGACTCATTGCTCGAGTTTTGGGAACACCTACTTTTAGCTAAATGTGTGCGAGACATTTACAAGATTGTATATCAGATCCGGCATGGAGAATCTCGAGGTTTATGCCATCGTGTACAAATATGTAGTTGTCTATGGACTATGTTTTCCACAACTTCTTGGCACATGCAGACGTACAGCGTTTATATACACAAGTCATCACCAACTCCTAAAACATACAGCCTTGATAATATACATGTCACCAACCCCTAAAACATTCAGCCTTGATATATACAATGTCAGCAACTCCTAAAAGTGAATCCAAATGAGAAAATTATATGGAAGGAGCCAACAGTCATTCCATTTCATGCCATTCCGTTCTATCAATGTGCATCGAAAGCGGGCCCTTCACTTTGTTAAGCACCAAGGCGATGCCTCAAACCAACGCTAGAAACTAGTGGATAGCGAATATACCACCACCAGTATGACATGTTATCCCACGTGTTCATATTTACCAAGCCAATTTAAAACCACAGGCAAGAATGGATCACCCCCTCCACCAATGCAGAATACAAAAAAATCAGTGAAATATTATACATATTATACTTCATTTTATCTTATTTTTATTAAATTGTCATTTTATATGCTCATTGAATTTGTAACACGATTTTCCATGACCACAAGCAGAAAAATCTTGAGAAAACATAGAAATGTTTTGGCGGCTCAAAGGCCCTAGTAGCTTTGATTATATGATAGACCTTTCTTCTGTGATCCAATTTCTGTGTAGTATTATGTGGGTATGCACATCTAATAAAGTTAATATTCCAAATCTACCCAAAAGAAAAGTAAATATTCCAATTCCAAAAGCAGAACTTTTCGACAATCTGACGTAAGATACATAAACTTCGATTCGATCGCCTACATGATTCTTAAGAACAACTCCGTCGAGTAGGAACATTCCCACACTAAATTTTTCTGGGAGAAATGAAAACGAGCAAGTATAAGCTAATTTGGTAAAAAGCAAGTGGGAATCAAACTAAAAACAGCAGCTTAACCGACTTTAAGATAGCAAGACTCAACCCTAGACCTAGCTGCAAATCCTCAAACATAGATATCAGCTTCTCGACAGGGCTGCTTAGTGAAAATCGAGCGCTTGATAGGTCGACCTTCCATTAGAATTAAGATCTTCAGATGAAGTCGGATCGGCATGCCCCATAATTTGATCCGAATCATCGTTGTTCTCGGCGTGCAACTTAGTAGGATGCGGCTTTCGCCGCTTCTTCTTCTCGTATGCGATCCCTCTGGCCTTGGCCTGAGCATCCCTCACTTCCCGGAGGTAGAGACTCACGGCTCGCGCCCCGAAAGGGTTGGTCTCCGGACAACCGCCGTTCTCCTCGAAGGCGGCCCGCAGCCGCCCTACAAGCGCGTCGAGGCTTCCCCATGCCTGCCGGAGCGGGCACGGGCAGTCGGCAGGAGGGTTCGGCTGCCCGAAGAAGGGACACGCCTCGGAGTGGACCTTGGTCTTCCCGAACTGGTCGAGGTACTTGAGGAACTCCAGCACGTGGGCCCCGCTGCAGCGGTTCAGGGCCAGCGGTGGGCGGTGGTTGCGGAGGTAGTGGTGGAACGCCACCCAGTCACGTCGCTTCTGGGACTCGTAGCGACTCAGGGCAAGCGGTTGGTGAAGCGGTGCCTGCAACACCATAGAATTCCCAATAATGTTGTAAACATTCTGAGGTCGGGTCTCGGGATCCCGTTGGCTGCTCGTGGGGTTGCACCGCCGCTGGTTCAGGGCAGCCGCCGCCGCTGCTGCCACGGCGGCAGACATGCTGCTAGTTGAAACAGGTGTATAGACAATTATGGGTGATAAAAACTGATAAAAGCGATTGAGACAAGCGCAGTGAGCGAAGTGATTAATAGTGAATTTGCCCGTCATATATAGAACTGGCGCCTAGGCCAGCAAATAAAATAAGTTAAGAACGAAGAGGTATATTAAAAAAAACAAAAAGGGATTGATCAAGTAGTATCTTGAACTGAAAATAAGATATCAATATTTAACTTTTGTCGGTCATACTTATTTACTCCATCTTTTTTTGTATTCTTTTCTTAAATTTTACATATTTTTATTGTGAATGAAAAAAAGAGGTGTGAATAATTTTATTGTAAAATTAAGAAATCTCAAAAACTTTTTGATTTTAAATGGGGAGTCGAGGCGATAAATGTTGCACCAACCCTTTCCTCATGTCTTTCTTTTCTCAGCTGTGCTTGACTCAGTGCAAAGTGATGAGATGTCCACACAAAAAAAGTATGGTGGAGAATAGAGTGGGCATTGTTAAGGATGAAGTTGACGGGCTATTGATGATACTGCTTTTTCGTGATAGTTACACGTCCGTGAGGCTTATTTCGTACGTCTAGAGATACTCAATCGATCATGCTATATTGTGAAATATCCTACTGATAATTCGATCAGTTGGATATGGAGAATTTTACAGGAATTATGCTAGGATTATTGTTTATGAAAGATAGCAGTTAGCCAGAAAAGCCAACAGTACAAAGTAAATCAGTAGAATACAAGTGCAACCATCAAAGATAAGCAATGCAAAACCACAAGATACATAATTATTTGGGTGAGAGAGAGATTATCGAGACCAAAATCTAGCGGTAAACTAGCCTGCACAAGTCTTGGTATGGAGATCCTAGGAGAAAATCTTGTATGACAGTGTTGTTATATCGCAGTGGTTATATGGTAATATTAACAAGTCAAATTTAATATTTATAAGATTATTTTTTTTTTACTTTTAAAATTTCATAAAAAATTTTAAAATAAATAAATTTTATTAATTATTATTATCAGGTAAATACTACCACCTAATCACACCGTTGCATAGAAGACTTGCTGGGATCCTAGACATTTAATCTTCACCGCAAGCCACCTCTCAGCTCATCTATTTGAGCAAATCAGAGGGGGAAAAGAATCAGTTTAATTCCTTTGAAATTTGCCTACAAAAAATAATTCCACAAGTTATGGTGCTTCTCTTTTGTAAATAAAATCTTTAAAATAAAATTATAACAATTAATAAGGATATTCTCGCCTACCCAAAAAAAGTGAGAATATTTTTAAGATTTTTTTAAATTTAATTTAAACATTCTTCTAATATGCTAAAAATATTCGTATAGTTTCTTTTCCTAAGTCAATAAATAAGTGAATTATCTTATTAAATCACTCATTTTAATGAAATTGCCCTTTAGTGCTGTACCATCCAACCATCGGTCATTCTATGGAGAATTATCTCATTCTCATCTTCCATTGATTGAGAGAACAATAGCAGTGATCTAGTAGTTCTAATTTCACTCACACTTAATTTGATAAGGTTGATGTGTCAAGTGTAAATTTCTCTTTATTCAAATTTTGTTAGAAGGGGTTGTCCGAGTTAGGACATTAGCAGACACCTTCTTCTTTAACTACCCCAAACCTTTGTTGATACTACATTGACGTAGTCAGCATTAGTGTTGGTTGTTCAATTGTTCTGGTGTATTCGCAATTGAACAAGAATGTTAGAGCATTACATAGCAATATAACTTAATTATCACCGCTGTTACTATCTTTTTATTCAAACTAACAAAAAAAAAAAACAAGAATGAGAGAATAGAGTAATTGATACAGTCCTCTCATAGTAGGAGTCCAGGAACCATCCCTGTCAGTTTTGTCGATAGAGTGAAAAACAAACAATATCAGCCAGAGAATGTGAGAGGAGACAATGGGGGCGGGACCCGTGCAAGCATGAGGGCACGTCAGTCAGTTGAGTGTGGGGTGGGGTATGGATGGTCAGGTCAGTCGGGCGAACGTGGAGGCGATGACAGTTTGCACATAACACAAACAACAAAACGTCACCTCTCACAATTATTTTCACCTGCTCATCTCATCCTCCCCTCAATAAATATTTGCGTAGCTAAACCCACCAACAGCCTCTATCAATCAATCCAATCAGAACAGTCTGCAGATTTTTCCTTTTTTTTTCCAAAAATATTACTCTTCCCTTGGACACGGTGTCGGTTTTGTATCTCATTTTTTTAATTTTATTTTTAAATTTTTTTAATGACGAATACTTTGTTCTCTTCTTATTATGAATATGTTATTAGCTTATGTTCATATCAGTTTGTATGTAAAAAATAAGTGTAGATGGTCTTTCTATGATTTACATACAGGAGCATTGGAATCTCTGATCTAGTAAATTTTTACATCAATTATACACACGCTCGATCTACTTGAACTAGTCCTTAAGGTTGATTAAATTTAATATTTACTAACTGTTGTATAACAAACTTTTATAATGAAAATTTTATTCACGCCGAATTCATAAACACCCAAAAAATTTATTAATTTAGAGAAGTTGACGTGTAGTATATGTGTGAGTACTTTCATTAAGAGTTACGTATATATGTAGTACATGTGTACATAATTTCATCAAGGATTACGTACTAAAGACACAATCGAACCTCCAATCCCTTAAATTAGTCACACTTTCAACGTACATCTATTCACTTAAGATAACTCTTTAGAATTATAAGTTTATAACCAATACTTTTTAGACAAAATAGATATGCAAAACCTAATACTTGAGGTGAATAGAGGAAATATCCAATATCGGTGATCAGCATTATGCATATATATTGTGGATACAGATATGAATTATCTAATCAACAGGGATGCACGAGAATCTCCCGTAGATATAGAGACTAGAGATATTATACATTGAATACAATTGGTGAAATAAAGTGAGTCCGTGAATAATTAAATAAAGTTATAATTGCAATTAATTTGTTTTTATTGTGTGATATTTTAGCAAATAAAATACGAAAATTAGTAATAAATTTAGGAAAGAATGAGTGATTTTTATGTAATGAAAATGATTGAGAGGAGGAAGGAGAAAATATATGTGAAATAAGATAGAACAGAGATAAGGTAAAAGTAAAGAAATAGCAGGTAATTACTTTTTTGTCAGTGGTATATAACTTAATAGCAATTAGAAATTAAATTTTATGTATTAATAGATAATTTGATAAATGAAAATGAGATCAAATTTGTGACAAGCCCTATATCAATCCTAAACAAAGGATTGTCGCAAGTATGTAAATTTCCAGTGTAGTTAAATATAGAAAATTAAGAAACGAATTTAAGAAAAATTTTGAGTGACAGCAAAAGGATAGAGATGACTTCAGCAAAATAGGTAGAGAGGAAGCTAGAGAAAAGCGTTGAAATAAAATAGATAAGTGAAGGGGAGTGATGGTGAACAAATAGAATGCCTTAAATATTAATGAATTTTATCATTATACTTCTAAATTTTCTTAGTATAATGGTTTTTTAAATTTTAATTTTATACATTAATAGATAATAAAATAGAGACCTTTCGAATATAAGATAGATAGTAGTCTGACTTGTGATGTGTGCAGATTTTATTATTTAATAAAGTTTTTGAAGAAAGTGAATATGTTAAATAAATGATTAAATAAAGTTTTAATTATAATTAATATCTAGAGTATGTCATTTTTGATAAATCATTTATGAAATCAACTAATAAATTTAGGAGAAAAATTGAGTTGTTTTCTATAAATGAAAGGTACTGATAAAGTAGAGAAAATATATATGTAAAATGAGAGATAAGAGTGAAAATATGAGTTGAGAAAGAGTGTGTAATTACATATTAGTGAATTCACGATTATATCCATAGTTTTTTTTAATTTACGGTTGTTAAAAATTAAATTTTATATATTAATAGACAATCTATCAAACTAAAAAAAAAACTAGATTCTTCCACTAATTATTTACATAAGTATTGAAAAAATATATAACTGTAGAACCATAGATATAGTAGGATATTCCCTGATAAATTACTCACTCAATTGAGGAAAACTTTTTAGAAATTTGGGTGCGTGTAAGTAGCTATAATCACTGTAATGCAGATTTTAACTTTCCAAATATGAAATTACCTCATCATCTATGCACTCAAAATGTGGCTATGCATAATACACACATTTAATATAGGTTTCAAAATACTTACCTTGATCCATGCGCAAGACTCTTTTTTAGCGAAATACGATCATCATATAATTTTCTCCTCCTTGCCTTCTCTTGAATGTTAAATATGAACGAAGCCTTTAAAAGAACCGTCTTTCTTTCCCACGAACTATCCTTGATCTTTTCTAAAGAGCAATCTTTTATTTTCTTATAATCGACTCTTTTTTCAGTGAAATCAGGAAAAACATCCCTTCTATTTCCTCTTAACTAACTCAGTAATCCCAATATTTTTCAAATTCCAAAAATCTCTTATTTTCAGCCGATTCTAATGTATTTTAAGAAAACAATATATATTTAGTTATTAAATAGGAAAAGATGAAATTTTAAAACTTGAACTTCAAAATCTTCTGGTCATAATTTCTTTAACAAACACATGTCCATCAATGTGTCGTTCTATATGTTAATACCACATAATATTATATGAACCTAATAAATGGTTAATAAACGTAAGATACATAGGCAACATAGAACATTAATTAAAAAGTATTCTAACATTCTCCCACTTGGCACACACCTATAATTGCACAAAATGCATTAAGTTCACATTACTTTAACTGAACTAGAATTAATAGGATCATATGGCAGTCACGTGTCATTAGTAACATGATCCCTTTATACTACACGTCAATAATCAACATTTTACATTCCTTCCAATTGAGGAAAACTATAAGCCTCGATGCTTCACACTACCACATTCAAGAATTTGTGTTCACAAATATTACAATGACAACGTGTCCAATAATGTAGAAACATAATTATAAGCGAGTTCATAGTATCATAAATATGACAAACAAGCAGTCATTGTACAATAACTATTGTAAGAACAACAAGTTCTTATTTATGATGCCTATTTATTCGACATGGACAATTAATATCTTGGATAGTAATTCCTTAGTCAATGGATACACTATCACAAAATTAAGTTGGATCTACTATCACAAAATTAGTACTTATATGCTCAATAGACACTCTACGTTTATGCACTTCTTTCTTGGCAGACGTGTACCTTAACCCATATGTTTTGCACCCTTTTTCATTATTTGAAAAGAAAACAATTTTATAATTATCACAATAAATTCTCAGTGGCCTGGATACATTGTTGATAATTTCAAGTCCTAAGATAAAATTCTACAACCAAAATCCTTGAACCGTGCCTTATAGCATGCCACAAATTCAACTGTTATTGTAGAGCCAGCAATGACAAACTGCTTTAATTCTTCCATGACATTGCTCCACCGGCTAATAGGAACAGATAGCCAAACATCAATTTTCTAGTGTCTATGCATCTGACATAATCTAAATCTAAATACTCAATGGCCTCAAGATGGTTGGATCTGCTATATGCAAGCATGTGCTCATTGGTGCCTTGCAAGTACATGAGAACTTTCTTTATAGTTTTTTAGTGCTCGATTTTGGGATTACTTTAATATTGGCCTAACATTCTGGCTGAAACTAATGCCAGGTCGAGCACAGGTCTGAGCATACATCAAATTCCCAACCACTAATGAATAGGAAACATTGTCCATTGACTTTTGTTCTAGTTCATTTCGGGAGCATTTCATTTGACTAAATTTGTCCCCTTTGTGTATTAAAGTTATCCCTCCAGAACATTTGTCCATTCCAAATTTCTCTAAGAACTTATTTATATAAGCTTTCTTAGGCAATCAAAGCAATCTAAGTGGCCTGTTCCGAAATATTTATATTCCAATCACATAAGATATCCCACCCATGTCTTTTATTTCAAAGCTCATAGAGATAAATTTCTCAATATCATGTAGCATGCCCATGTCATTAGTGGCAAGTAAAATGTCATGTACAAAACTAAAATTACAAATTTACTCACACTAATCTCTATGTAGATACACTGATCAACGATGTTCTCTATAAAATCATAAGATATAATGATATCGTTAAACTTTAGATACCACTGTCAGGATGTTATTTTAGTCATACATCAATTTTCTCAACTTATAAATCAAATGTTCTTTTCCTGTATCCATAAATCCTTCTGATTGGTCTGTATATACTTCCTCTTTCAAGTCATTAAGGGCAATTTTCATATCTATTTGGAGGAACTCTACATCACAATGAGCCACCAAAGCCAAAACAATTATCAAAGATTCAATCTTTGACACTGGAGAGAATGACTTTATAATCGATGACATCTTTGTGGTGTAATTTTTAACAGTACGTCTAGCCTTGTACTTTTCAATGATACTATTCATAACATGTTTGGTCTTAAAGATCTATTTATAACCACTTTCTTTACACTTTTAGGTTAATCAACTAAGTCCTAGACTTTGTTCTCATCCAAGAATTAAGTTGTTCTTTCATAGTATAAAATCATTTACTGGAATTTCTACTGTTTATGGCCTGCTTGAATGACACTAGGCTTCAACAATGATTAAGTGACATTTATGTTCAAGAGTGTATACTACATAATCATCCGAACTAGCTAGTATTTTCTATCTTACAAACCGTTTGAAGGTTAATTGTGGTTCATTAATCTATTCTTGTACTATGACTAGTTCTTCCATAACATTTTCATGTTATGAGTTTTGGATATTATCTTACTGTACGTAATGTTGTTCGATGGTGATAGGAAAATGAGAACAATAACTTTAGAAGAAATATCGGACAAAAGAGTTTTAACTCGAATCTCGTGAATATTCATTTTTCAAGGTTCATTACTCCCACTAATTTGACCATTCTCAATGAATCTAGGATTGTCTGTCTCCACAATTCTCGTAGTATGTTTAGGATAATAAAACCTGTATCCCTTGACATTTCAAGATATCTAATGAAAACTCCATTGACTATTTTTGGATCAAGTTTCCTTTCACGTGAATTGTGTACTCTTAATACTTCAGTTGGGCAATCCTAAACATGAAGGTGCCTCAAACTCAATTTCCTTCCTGTACATAATTCATAAAGGTGCTTTAGGAATTACTTGCTAGAAATTCAATTTAGCAAATATGTTGCAATCTTTAATGCATGCATCCACAATAAAACAGGGGAAGAGCTCTTACTTAACATGCTCCTAACCATATCCACTAATGCAAGGTTTTGCATTTCAACTATGCATTCTACTAAAGTTTAACGGGTATCGTATAATCTGAAAAAATGCCCCTACTTTTGAGGAACTTTGCAAATGGTCCTAGATCTTTTCTTTTCTCAACATATTTTCCATAATAT
The DNA here is from genome assembly GCA_037672795.1 of Lagerstroemia speciosa. Classification (NCBI taxonomy): domain Eukaryota; kingdom Viridiplantae; phylum Streptophyta; class Magnoliopsida; order Myrtales; family Lythraceae; genus Lagerstroemia; species Lagerstroemia speciosa. Next base: position 4,228,358 of record CM075301.1, read on the forward strand.
CCACCACCTCTACTAGATCTCACTACCTTTACTTTTCTATTTAACTGCCTTTTCACCTCATTAATAAACACCTTCGAGATGTTCACTAACTAAGACTTATCATTTAGTGGATATACATAACCATAATATGAGAAATCATCAATAAAAATGCTAAAGTACTTTTCTCTATTTCAAGAAAGAATATCAAATTGTCCAAAAATATCAGTGTGACTCAATGCAGGAAGCTGAGTGCTTGTTGTGGCTGCTTTCTTTATTGTGAGATCAATCTATTTTCCTTTAAAGCAATCTTATAGATATTCATGTCACTGAAATCCAAATGAGGAAGAATGTCACCTTTCACCAATCTTACATGTATCTTTGAGGCTATGAGGATGTTGAACTTTTTGTTAGGTGTATTACACTTAATGCCAACATGATTTTCAATATGAAGTAGAGATTTAGAAAACTTAAAACCAAGATTGAACCAATAAAGTGAATGCATTAAGGTACTAGATCCATAAATGTACTCATGACTATACACAAGAAAAAATCATCATGTCCAAGCTTAACATAAAAACCTAAAGCATCTAGCTTTTCCATAAAAACAAGGTTCCATGCACAATCAAGAACATAGAAACACCCTTCTAGATCTAAATGACACCAGGTATCCCAGATCAACCTATAAGTCCCAATTCCTTCTGCTGCCTTCATCATGTTCCCAATGAACAGGTAATTTTTTTATCCTTTTATGGGCTAGATTGTACGAAATCCTTATTCAACATGAGACATATTAGTAGCTACATTGAACCAAACCATCGAGTATTATTAGGCACTTCTACAAGGTTCTATTCAAAGTAAACTGAAACATAATGAATACCTTTATTATTGAACCATGCATTTCAAACAATCATTCATGAAGTGCTTAGACTTCTTGCAGAAGAAGCACTTCGTTTTTCTTTTTAACTTGGCCCTTACTAACTTTCATTGGAGTCTTGTCCTTTTTCTTGTCCTTCTTTCCTGGCTTTCTTTTGTTGCTATTAACAGCACCATCATGGACCACGAGGTGAACTAATTGTTCACTCATCTTCTCTAATCATGCTTTCTCCTCGGCCAGCATGGCTTTCAACTCTTCAAAGTTCCACTTGTCATTAATAGGTAAATTACATTAAAAAAACATATGGTTTCCACTTTTTCTCAAATCAAGCAAAATATTTTAAATTTGAAATAAAAAATCACAAAATTTTAAAATTTTCTAAAATTGAGCCAAAGTGTTAAAAGTTTTTGCAAATTGAGTGAAACCATTACTTTAGCTGTTAAATACTGACATGGTAATTTCCACATGCCACCATTATCCATATGGCATTTCATAATTCATTGATAAGTTAACATTAAGAGCAAAGTATCCAGTATCTCATTAATTATAGTGGTGAGTGGTGATTAGTTCTTGACTGTCGACACCAAGTTCCCAATTGAACAAACATAAATAATGAAAGAAAATAACTGGAAAACGTTTGATGGGCTCGTAGGAAATTTCATTTTAATTCCCTTTGTCAAAATTAGCTGTTTCTCCACTAATCCATCGCGAACTCAAAGGGAATGAATTAAGTGATAGGAGTAAGTATATTTTTTTTTCCATTTTTAAATTTATCAATCAAGTTTAAAGTGCCATATGAATAATAGTGACATATGGGATGCGCTATGTTAGCACTTAATGGTTAACCTAATAGTTTTGCTCAACTTGGGAAAACTTTTGATATTTTGACATGATTTTGCAGAATTTTGAAATCTTGTAATTTTTTATTTCAAAATTGAAATGTTTAGATTTACTTGAGAAAAAGTGAAAACCTAATAATTTTTGGTGTAATTTACCTTGTCATTAATGGTATTATAGTTAAATTAGAGCCAACCAAATTTAGCATATAGGAATTAATGATTAACAAACTGCACCAGGAATGTTTCATTTGTTTCTATCCCCATAGCCTTCAACCTTCATATTATATTAGACATCTAAGCCACATGATCATGGATAGGTTGAGACCAATCAAAGTTTTTCATAGTCAACTCACTCATTAGATTGTCTATCATTGACTTGTCAACCAAATTTGATTGGGAATACTCCTTAATCTTTTCTATAAATTCCCTAGCACTATCAATCTTTGGCATCAATAACTTGATATTTTTAGCCATGGACATCCTAACAAGGTTCAAACTTAGCCAATTAGATTGCTCCAAAGTCTCATAAAAGTACTTGTCAGCTTTTGTGCAAGTCTCTATAACGGGCTAGGGGCTTATATGTCTCAATACAAGATCTAGATCAATTTCACCTAGATAAAATCGAATCTATTTGAACCAGTCTACATAGTTTTGCTCATTGAACTTTGTCACATCATTGTTAGATATGAAGAAATTAAGAAGTTGTAAAATATTCATACATGCTTATCCAGTAGTGTTTTGAGCCAATATTAATTAAATAGATTTAAAACTTTCATACAAAACTTTAAACGTCATTCACATTCACCTCTGGGCAATACTTAAAGACATAAATAGCATAATTGGTACTATAAGGTATAGTAGACAATCATAACATACATAAGTCAAATTAAGCATGTTATCTTTTGATATACATACTATTCAACCCATGCATAATGATTAATTCCTTTAATACTATTAATTGTATGCAATGATCCACCATTGGGTGACCTCTTAACAGTACAATTAAATATACTCAATCATTCATTCAATCTTACATGTTATTCTTAATAGCATCCTTTTAATTGTTAACAATCGAATACACTCAATTCAAAAAATCAAAACATCAATTTTGTTAGGCCACTTTGGTGATTGAAAAACTCCTATATTTTCTATATTAAATCGAGTGGCCTTAAGATATGGGAGATACAACTTTTATAGTGCATTTAAGCTTTTACAACACACTACTGTCCCCATGCGGAGTTTACGGGATACATAATGTATCAATAATAAAATAAAGTATTTAGTGCTAGTTTCGATCATGAACTTTACCAATATTATTTATTCCCTCAAATGTGTCATCTTTAATATCTATCATATCAACTCTTCGACAAGTCATATAGTTCAAACCAAAGCAATTCACACAAAACATAATCCATCAGGTTTCAATTTGAAACAGAATATTATCATCAATTTTCTTTCCATCTCGAGTCAAAGCAACTCGAACATCAAACCTGTGGAAACAATTACAAGAGAGTGCTTCCATTTGCCATTATGCACGATCACATTCAAGAAGTCTTTCCCTAATTAATGAAATATTCTAGCCTACACTGAGCTGTAATACCATATTAAGTTGTTGTAATCACTTAATGCATATTTCAACCTTCCAAACAGGAAATCTACATCATCATGAATGCACATAGGATGTAGCTATGCATAAAACACAAGACACTCACCTTGATTCATGTCACACACCCTTTGCAATGAAATTCAATAGTCAAATAATTCTCGCCTCCTTGCCTCCCCTTGAATGTTTCACGATGTATTGAAATCTCAAAAAAAAAACTGTCAGTCTTTTTCTCATAAACTACCTCTTGATATTTTTCAAGGAGCAGTCAATTATTTTTAGGTAACCGACTCTTTTTTCCGGCGAACTCATGAGAATCCACCTATTCATTATTATCTAACTTCATAATCTCGATTGTTTTCAAATTTTGAAAATCCCTTATTTTCAATTGACTCCAATTTTTTTTAAGAGAAAAATATATTCGGTTATTATGCAAGAGGAGAGGGAGTTTTAAAATATGAACTTCAAAATCCTTGGGTCTTAGTTTCCTTAACCTATGACACATATCCATCAATCTGTTGTCTTTCATAATAAAACCACAAAATATTGTATGGATCTAATAAACAGTTAATAAACCAGACCAATGGGCCACATAAAAAGTTAATCGAAAAATATTCTAACATTCAGATTATAAGTTCTTTCGTATTTAGAACAAAGAACGGTGATTACCCCCAAAAAAAAAAGAACAGAGAGCGGTAGAAGTACAATTGTTTGAGGTTTAAGTCAAATTTAGGTATAAGTAGCAGTGAAAACATAAGCTTCCACATGCAGTCTAAGGGAGTCGTCTTGCCCCTTGGAGAGTGAACGAAACATAAAAAAAAACATGATCAATTTAAGTTGCTACTGATTAATACGATTGGTTAACATAGATGCTCAGGTTTGTGAATAGAAATAATTTAGAATTAAAAGTGTTTTAAATCTTAATCATTCGGCAGGATTCATGTATGAATTATCTAAAATATATTAAAAATTTTTATATCTAGTAATACACAAAAAGAAAAAATTTAAGGTGCCATTTAGCAAGTGGATATAATGCAGGGGGACATTGCTCCGAGTTCACATATATACACTTTATCCCTTATTCTATAATGAGGTCCTACTGCCAGCTCGCTGCATCGAGAGAACCAAGTCTTCTTATAATTGTATTGTCATATAATAGTACTTATATAATAATAATAATAACACTAAATAAAATTTAATATTTTTATAAAATACTAAAAATAAAAAAATTAATTATAAAGTAATTGAATTTAATTGGTTCAAAATCAACCATAAATAATTTTGTAAGCGCAATCAAATTTTATATTTATTTAGAAAAAGTAATTCTCAAACATTCTTTTTCTTAATTTTGCTTTAAACAGGTAATATCCATTACCACTGATCAAAAAGGTAGAATCCATTATCAAACTTATGAGTGCGGTACAGCCGTATAAATTGTTTTCTGTCGGAGGAATGCCCCACCTGTTCCTTTCTAAGATTTCCCCCTTATTTTGTTAAATTTTTTCTCTTATCTCTTTGAATTATTGAGTCGACTCTTCTTTTTTTTTTTTTTTCATGTTATTCAAAAGTCCATTGAGTTTTTCAATAAAATTTTTTTAATATTCGAATTCAAAATCTTTATTTAAGAAATTAAATATCGAAACACTTAAATCGACTCATATTGAATTTATTGAATTGAGATTTTACTTTTGGATATTTCCCTTTTCTTCCCTTTTCCTCTTTCTATCACCAGCATTTTCATGTCCCCTTATCCCGGATATGAGGGACGATGGTTAAAAGAGCTAATTAGGGATTAAAAACATATTAAATTGAACGAAGACCCGCTATATTTCCTTTCGCTTTGAAAACCTTTTTACTAAATTAAATCTATAATTTTAAAGATCAAGAAAATTTTTTTGTGATAGGTGTTATAAGGTATCTTAAATTTGGACTTCGTTCTATGTCATTGAGTAAGATAGAACGAGCACAATTTATTGTTTGGTTGAGGCTGTGGTGGCAATGGATCACATCGAAAAGTGAGGAACAACAACATAGAGAAGTAGAACCCTCAGGACGCAGTTAAGACAGCAGCAGAGATCACTCGGAGAATAAGGAATTACGAGGAAGCATGGAGCAGAAGGAAGTCTTGCCAAATCCAAGGACAACAAAGGCAAGGACTTGATCTTCGCGAGGTGCAGTTCATCAACACATATGTGGTTATCCATCCATGACGGGAAAGCCGGCTTAGGAATTGCCTGCACTAACCTCAACACATATGTGGTTATCCGTGACGAGAAAGTCTGGTTTGAAATTACTTACACTAACCTTTTTAGCTCGTTCATCTCTGCTTGGTCATATTCTTTTGTTCTTCTACTGGCCTTACGAATGAAGATTTCGAGTTCCTGGCAAAAAAAATGAGCACAATTTTATTCTCTTATTTTTTTAATTCAAATATTTACCTTTTTGGACATTATATATAGAAATAAAAATGGAGATACGACCAAGCCTTCTTTGCTTGTATAAGTATGGACCTCTCTAAACTACATATCTCGTATGTGTAATTTGTTTTGTTTTCTCTTAATTTTTGTTATGTCTTCAACAATGGTATAAGAGCGATTGGACTTGAGTCTAGCAAACTCAATCATACTAGATATAACTCAAACATTAATGATTTCGAGGCCTCACAAGTTCAAAAACAAGAGGTTGCCCTCTTTATAAATAAAGGAACTTGTTTGTATTATCCGTGGAGTTTTGAAAAACGTAAAATGATGTGAAAATTTATTAAGTGCGTCCTGAATTTAGATTTGATTTTGTCCTATTGCGTAAGGTTTCTAGAACGAGTCCAATTTTATCTCTTTATTTTTTAGATCTTAATCCGTAATGAAGATTATATCTTACAAATATAATATTTTAAGATACTACAAATAGAGATAAAATAAAGATATTTTATTTTTATGAATCAAGGTCATTTATAGTATTGAGAGTTTTGATGTATACGGATGTCAGTGTGCTCTGGGTAAAGAGCATTTTGTGTGACAAAGTCTGTGTAAGTTCTTTTGAAAACCACAGAATTGCTCCTTGGATTTGGCCACTGTGCTTTTAAGGTTACTCTATATTATCATTTATCATGGTTGCTCAGTGATGACGACATCACCCATCTTCTTAACAACTATTTAGTTTACTTATCATAAAACTTTACAATTAAATTTATATTTTTCTAAATACCATGGTTTAGTACTTTGACATACACCTTAATCAAATTTGGATATAGTTAAAGCTTTCCAGCAATTTGAATATCTATTATACATATTTTTAACTAATTGCAAAATAAAATATTTAAAAATAAGATAATCAGTTGGATGAATTAGCTAGTTAACATTAAAATAATTTTTGTATATCTATTTATATTATTTAGTTATTTTCAATTTATCTGCTTGCTAAATTAGTTAATTCTCTAAACTCTTGCTTGGATTAAGGGGGGTTACAAAAGGATATTATTATTGGGAGTTATGAAGGGAACAAAGATTAATTTGACCATAATTTGTTCTTTACAATGTATAATTTATTCCCCGAGGAAATAATTCTTAGATAGTTCTACCTCGCAATATAGCGTAAGTAAATACCAATCAAGATATGACAAATGAATAAATTAGTGTTAATCATCCGAGCAGCTGTCATATTATTATTAATCAAATAATTAAAGCAATTTGATTGATTTTTTTCAGTGTATCATTGAAGATATATTTTTGTCCAGACGTTTATTATCTCTTCCGATTTCCCAAATTGGAGGGATATCATAATTGATATTTGGAGGGTTATGAAGATATAAAATAACCCTCCGTGACTGTTCCAATTTTTTTTTTTTTTTATCAAACAAGGGTTTAGCAATCTCCATAGCCCTTTCCTTTGAATTCCCAAATCGCTTCACCCAAACAAGTTGTAAGCATATATCTGCACTATATTTTTTTGGCTTATGACCTACTATATTTTTTTGATGATCTACTACATACCATATTTATTTTTCACTGTGTATGTACCATAATTCTCACATCTTATTTTAAATTTTTATAGTATTAGAGTAAGTTGATTCAGATGAGTCCTTGTTCCTAATAATTAAAGTTGTTGTTGAGCATGTATTAAATTTAGAAGGTGGTCAAGTCCGATTTTTTCTTATTTTTCTAGATATGATATTATATCTTGATGTATTGAGGAATGAGCATATATATAGATAGAGATAAAATAATGGTCTATATATTTGAGCTTTCATGTGATGCATGTTGGATGCGCCCAACAGATGTTGAGAGTATTATGTGAGAAGTATTCTCTCTAGGGATTTTGGGATTCTTATTACCCAGTTTTGTACTCTTGCAGTTGTTGCTTAATAATGGAAATAACCAAAACCTCCTTCGGATTGTGGAAATAGGATGGCTCTCTATTGCTACCCTGAATTATGTATATCATATGTGTAATTTCATCTTTTTTCCACATCATCTTCGTTGTCTATGCGATCCGAATCCTAACAAATCGGTATCAAAGTCAATAATGCAAACTACATTGAAATTCACCATCAAGAAGTTCAATGAACATGATTTCAAGATCCGATAAGCTTAGATGTAGGAGGTTCTCAAAATATTCTAGATAGTCCTACCGATAATTTGGAACCAACCTTGAACTACTTCTAGGACGGCACAAGGACGGATTCTGACCGCTTCAGAACCGGTCGGTTTCGACAATTTTTTAAAATAATACATAAATTGATAGAAATTATAACAAATTATAGTCAAACTGAATTAAAAAAACATATTCACTACGTTGTAGTTCTAAAAAGTATATAATTATATATATAAATTAATTTATTCTATTTTAAAAATATTTTCAATTTTCGATTCCTGTTTGGAACCGCTGGTTCCGGTTCCAGTTCCAATTTCTTCAAAAGGATGAGCCAGCTCGGAACTACCCTCATAGTTCTGGGCTGGTTTAGGGCCGATGTGACACATGAAATTGCTTGGTGTCCTTCCATTGAGTAAGACCCACTCAGGAATTGGAAAGGAGGTCGTTCGCTTCACTTTTGAAATTTAAAAGAATTTAAGATAAGGTAGAGATTTGTTAAGTGTGTCTTGAATTTTAAAGATAATCAAACCCAATTTTCTTTTCTTATTTTTCTAAATATGATATGTTATTTTTTAGAAAGATTATATATTGATGTATTGAGGATATTATAGATAGAGATAAAATAAGGGCTTTGGGTGTGGCTATTGGCTATTGAGAGTCTCACGTAAGATATACCTTTAAGGATTTTGGGATTCCTCTTCTGTGTAAGATCTGTGCCATGAAGATTGGCATGTGTACTTACCTTGTCTTGTACTCTCCATATTGTTGCTCAATACAAAGACACCATTGAACCGTCTTGTGACTGTGAAAGTACAAATGACACTATACTACTATCCCAAACCAAGTACATAGTGTGTGCAATATCTTCTCTCTCACATTGTTTTCATCGTCCGAGCAATCTAGACCCTATCAATAAGAGGAGTGAAAGTGGTCAAGTCGGATGATTTTTTGGTCCAAATGATCAGGCCCAAATTTTTTCTAGTCAATTTCTTAAGTAAAAAAACAATTTTGAGAACCGTTCAGAGCATAAAAGACTAATCGTTAGCAATGTGATTTTCTCAGGTTATTTTTAGCTGTGAATTTTAATAAAATAATAAATTAATAATAAAAATTATAAGATGAAATTATTGTAATAAATAAAAACCTTCTAATTGCAAAAGTTTGATGTATAAGATAAGTTAAACAGTATAAGTATGAATCAAAATTCAAGTCCAAAACATTGAAATTAGGGAAAGTACAATTTTAATCCTCTACATTTCCTCTTTTATCTATTCGTCCTTCACCATTTTTGGACAGACTAAGTCATCAACATTCTTAGACAAGTATACTTTTAGTCATTCTAGTATTCTAGTATAAAAATTGTTTAGTTTAATAATAAAAGTTGATGACATGGTAAAAATATTATTAAAAATAATAAAGTTAAAAGAAGAAAGAAAATAGATTCCCACGATCTTGCCATCTTCGATGGAACGGAGTCACGATTGGATTGCCGAAATGCTTGCACTATGTATCCAACGATCAAAACCTTATCTGAGTTCTTCATGAGGGCGACAAACTCAAAATGGCCATCTTCATAACTTTGCCCATGATCAACTCGCTTTAAATGATTCTGCCCATTGAGATCGACTGAGGCAATCTTGGACCCTAACTCCTCCTGCATACCTTATGATGACATTGGCGAACCCACTGAATAATTTGTGAAATCGTTCCATCAGGGGATGTAGTAAGAGTGCAAGACTGTGGAGAACGTTCTTCTATTTTGACTTTGTTTTTAAACAATATCTTTGCTATGTCATCAACTTTTTACTAGGGAAAAATTATAATTATGGTCCTCAACCTCTTCTTCTTTTATCATTTTCATCTTAAATCTTTTTTTGCATAGATTTAATCCTCAACCTTTTCATATAAGAATACTTGTTAACTCGTTCATTATTTTAATATTAAAAATGATTAAATAGTAAGAATAATATTAAAAAAATTTAATCTCAACCAATAAAAAAAGAAAAAAGGGAGAAATTGATGTTTTCGAGATTTATTTTATTTCTATATCAGTTCAGTTAGTCTTCGGCCTATTCCGGTTTTTCGGAAGGTTTATTTTTTCAGGTCTTGAAAATCACTCTAAATTTATATAGGATCACATAAATTGATTTTTCGGGTAGTTTATAGTTGATTTTTTCAATTTTTCGCTTACGCTCTAGTTCTTAGTTTCTCACTGATGGTCGCCTTTCCCAAAATGGTGACTGGCATCCCAAAAGGAAATGATAATTACCAGCAAGTCTTTCTATTCATTTTCTCTCTTTCTTTAAAGTAAATAATTATTTTATTATTATTCTTATCATTTAATTAATATTTTAATATTAAAATAAAAAATAAAAGTAACCTTTTACAAAAAAAGGTTGATGGTTGAACCGTCCAAAAAAGATTTAAGATAAAAATGATAAAATAAGAAAAATTTGAGGACTAAATGTGAACCCCTTTTATGACTAAAATATTCAATTTGTTATACTAGAATAATTAAAGGACTAAAATTGTACATGTTTAGGAAGGTTGAGTACCAAGTATATCTCAAGGAAAGGTCAAGGACAAATATGACATGAATAAAATGTAGAGGACTACATCTGCAATTTTTCCTTAACATTCTCATTTTTATAATCAAAATTCAATAATAGGGTGAAATTTTTATTATGATATTTATTTTCATATGATTTTGGTCAGTTTCAAGGTCGATAGGCATTTTGGGTTGGTGCCTGGCTTTCTCAGGTTAATTTTTCTTGTCCTCAAAGACGGATCGGATTTTATGTAGGGCCCCTAAAACGCATTTATTGGATTGATCTCGGTCGAGTTTTTTGGATTTTCTATTTTCCAACTTTCTTCCTTACACTTCTACCTATCATGATTTACCTCAGTGGAGCTACTGCTCAATAATATAAATTTAGAAATTATGAAGTTTAATTATAATTGCAACATAAAAATTAGCAAGAACCCCTAATTCATTTTCATTTTTTTCCATTTAATTAAGAAATTAAATATTTGAAAATGTAATTACCTTTCTATCACCTTTATCATATTTATTATGTAATATTGGTCAATAATCTATCACATTTATCTTTCTTTATATTTTTACCTCTCACTTCAATCTTATTTTAATTTTTTCAATATTTATTGTACTTTAATAAAATACCGCTAAAAATCTGTTGACGTGCTCTAAGGTGCTCTTTGGTTTACTATAATGTTAAGATTTTCCATGGAAAGTAACTATTTTACAACTTGTTTACTTTGCCTGACTGTAAAACGTAATTCATTTTCAATTTCTCGAGTTGTATTTTGTTACGGTAGAGTATACACGGGTACTGGGTAAATCTCGAATAGGTTAAAACCTACCCTATCGGGTAGTTTTAGGATAAAATATTCTCATGAGAATAGGATAGGTTCCGAGTAGAAAATGAGGAACCGGTTAAAATATGTTCTGATTCTAGTAATACTCGGAGCTGGTACTCGGAACTGACAAATATATGTTTATATTTTTATTGAATATAAAACTTGAAATTACAACCTTGCATCTCAATATTTTATTTTATACATTTCTTTCCATCTTCAAATCCTCCGTATCTGTCAAAACTCATCATTTTCTTAGTTTTTATTATCTAATAATCTTCTTTTTTTTGCAATAAGTGTCTTGCCGATTAGAAAACATCTCTTCTATTTGCATTCAATTGAATATTTTTAACATTTTTCAGGTGTATCAAGTAAGAAAATTATTAGGTAATTATTTATTAATCGATTTTAAATTTTTATTTTTATTTATTAATAGAAGAATAAGTTCCAAACGGGTACCCAGAGCTGGTCGTATAATATAAATTCTAGGTAGGGTCTGATACTTAAAACTAACAGGGTAGGGAATGATCCCAAATTTTAGGAACTGATCTTAATTAGGGTAGAGTGCAGATATTATGAAAAATCTAGAGTACTCGAATTCGATCATCCCTATTTTACAGCCTGAAACTTTTTATTATAAAGATTTTACAATCTTGAAAAGTGGCAATCCTAAAATATAGAGGGCCCGCCTCCAAAATGTCATTAAGAAATTACAAAAATCCAGACTTGCCCTTCTAAGAAGCCGTGAGGTGGGAGATTGAAAGGTAAAGCAGCGAGGATAGGGTAAATAAGAAAAGGACAAATGAATGGGTATTTTAGTAATACCATTGATCATAATATTACTTTACAATTCAATTTTGTAATAACACATGATACAGATCAAACATAATAATTTAACTTTATAAATTGCATTTCATGTAAAATTAATAAATTTTAAATAATGTTTATTTTTTATAATTTAATAATATTCGAATTTAATGCTCATAATCACACGTTTTTTCAAAATATCATAAAATAAATAAATAAATGATCAATTATTTTTACGTTGGGGGGGTGAAAGTGACTTCTTGCCTAAGGTGGAATGGGGGAATGATACGTCGTGTCACAAATGTCAAGTCCAAAAGTCCATTTCAACAATTCCATTGCCCTTCTGACAAGTGGCTGAGATTTATGGTGATCCGAAACCTGCCATTAATGCTCCCTTCTTCGTAATGGTTCTTTTCAAGGCTCACCACTATCTTGGAATTTTTGCCGTTTTAGTAATATATATATATATATAAACTATTAATAATAGATTTATTTCTTTAATCTGTTTTATTTCTTATAAATTATTGAATTTAATTACTGAATAATTAAATATTGAAACGTGAAAACTTACTATCAAAATTCTCTAGCTCTGTAACTAACTCATCCTTTTCAAAAGACATATGCTTTTATTTTATTTCAATTTAATTTACCAAAAGCTATTCCAAATTTTTGTTCTACATCATGTCAATCATTTCACATTCGCACACGTCACTACTCCATACTTGTCTACAGTTCAATCAGTGCATCAGGTTTTCTTTAGCAGAGGATGCCAGGAAAAGAAATGGGAGGTGGGGCCTCTGCTCCCCCGTCACCACTGCCCGCCTCCCCGTGTCCACCTCTCCCCCAGTCCCAAGCAATCTTGTAATTAGGTAAAAAAAACAGGGGATCGCCGTCCAATATGCCAGAGATGACCCCTCATAAGGTGTTCCATCTTAGCAACAGGGTGAGAGTGAGGTTTTAGAGAGAGAGAGAGAGAGAACGCTCGGCAAGAGCATCATTCATTGCTTGTTTGGATTGAGAGGTAAGGAGTTTCATGGAGGAGAAGATTATGGAAGTTTATGGGGGTGGAGGGTCGTGCAGGGTTGAGATAATTCTCTAATTTGGAGGGTTAAAAATTTAGTTTGGTGGCCCTTCGTAACCCTCATATTTTAATTTAAGAGTTGAAGTTGTACCTTTATAAATCTCTATAACCCTCTTATTTTTTGAAAACCAAACAAGGATTGGAATTGTACCTCCATAACTCTCAATCCAAACAAGCCTTTAAGGTTTAAATGTAATGTGGTACAGTTGGTACAGTTCATGTCCTATGACTGGGAAGTTCCTTGAGTTCGATTTTACTATTAGGACTTTTTGCGTCCCTTTTACCCCCATTTTTCTTCTACCTCTTCTAGTTCTCTGTGTCTTGTTTGTATATGAAAAAAAAATTGTGTTCTGGGGAGAGAATTTAGTGAGAATTAAATGGCAGGTTGTTAATCAGCCAGTTTAGCACTCACTCTCTTCTACCTAACAAATTTTATTTTTGTGTAGGTATATTCAGAACTTGAACCGATTAACTAATTTATGCGGTTAATTTAACTATTTGTAATTTGCTTGTTGAAACTCCAATTCTTGAATCATTTAAAACTTTGTATTCTTAATTCGATGAACTTTTCTTTGACATAATAATGATAAACTTTTCATGTCTAATATATCATTATGATAAAAATTAGTGATAAATAATATTTAAATATACTGCAAATATATTTAAACTTGCACCTATCTCACTATGATAAAATAACTATATACAATAATAATAATTCTAAAATTTCTATGAATATAATTACTTTATAATTATTAAACTTATGCAAAATATTAAAATAATTCATATTATAAAGGTAAAAAAATAAATAATAAATAGATTGCACATATTTCATTATGGTAAAATAACCTATTGCATCATACAAGTTCCAGGTAGGGTACAGTTCTAAGATTCAATTACATAGGGGTCCGGACCTCAAATTTAGAATCATATCATATACGTATATATATAGTAGGGTTTGGATACCAAGACAAAAAATGTAAGATGCCCGAATCTGATAAGCCCTAAGGCTGTGTTTGGTTCATTACAATGTAAATGCTTTTCAGGAAAAAATTTCAACTTTGCATCCTATTTTGCTGTGTTTGGATGGAAATTTGAGTGCATTTTGGATTTATCAGGCTGAGATTCGTTTCCTTGGCTCAAGCACTTTACATGGAAAACTTTTACAACATAAAAGGGGTGGTATTCTTGGAATACAGGTGGGATCCAATTCCACAATCTCCAAAAATACTATCATACCCTTTCCTCTTTCAATTCTCAGTCAACAGAAGAACGAGGGCAACCGAGAGGGTGTTCTTGTAATTTTGAACGTTATAATATTATATTATTATTTACTTTCCTTGTAAATTGTGACATTTATATAATACAACAATTCTAAATTACCATCTACTTTCAATGTAAAATAGTTATTTTCCCTACAATCTCACTTTATCTCGTAATTTAATAATACTCGAACAAGACACGGGTAAAAAGTACCGATCGAGGTCTAAGTCAATAGTCTCATTGGTTTGAACTGCATTAAGAGCCGGCGCACTCGTATCGTTCTATCTCACTGCGTCTGCAGTTGGTTTTGTTATGCGAAGGATTTATGGCAGCAAAAATGGGCAGTTCCTCAATTTGTCGTCCAAGCGGCCCGGTAGAAGTCGGAGGCCTAAATGGCCGATGATCATCATAGGATTGGGCCCAGGGATTGGGGCTGGCCTTGCCTTTCTCAATTTGTGTTGCGGGCCTTGAAGTCCATGAAACCAGCCATTCCCCCTTGTTATGCCCGGCTGATCTAGTAACCTGTAGCTTGACAGCTTCAAAAACAATGCTAGGAAGCCCATGACCTCGATCCTCTGATCGATCTCTTTCCCCATCTTCTTTCCTTGAATAACGATTAGGAACTTCCACGATTCAGACTCGATTCCCGCCTTAGATGTTCACTAGGTAGATCTTCCTCATCGTCAAGTGCCCGATTCTCTGAACCTCCTACGACGCTTGATGTGGCGGAGTGATAGAACTGATGATCACGGATAGGATCGAGCCACATTGATCTGATGCAGAAATACTGAGAGAACAATCCAAAAGGAATAAAATCTTCAATTTTCATTGAATCAATTAAGTCCAACGACTCAATGACGGAATACAATGTTTATATTAAAACATCATATGCGTAAAATTGAGAAATTACAAAAGTTTTCAAATTAAATAGAAATTACCGGAATGCCACTAAAAAGGGGAGAATGCACAATTGAGAGCCTAAACCGTGGAATTTGACTTAAAATTGCCAGTGACATTACAAAGCAATTGTCTTTCTCGGAGGCCTATTTCTACTAGAAAAACTGTACTCACCAACTGAAAATGGACATCATTGATTGCTCGGTCTAATCGGTTTCTTGAGTATCTTCTGGTCCGTCAGATGGTCCAATTTGCCCATGAAATTTAACTCCATATGAATCGCATCAATGCCTAATCTACGATACATGTTAATAGCCAATACGATGAGTTCGATCAAAAAGTCAGGATTGCTGTTGAAAGGCGACATGGGTTCGAGTCTGGCATTTCATTAGATGGTATCGAGACCACTCAATGAACCAATGAAGACTCATTACAAACTGAGAATGGTGCTAGGCTAGTTCTCTAATTCTCATTCCTCCCTTTGTTCTCTTCCTCTCTTCTAACTTTGTTTTGGGAAAACACCATTGTTTTGGGAAAACACCACAATATAAGTATCAGAGCACCTCCCTAGCTACAATGGCAGAAAAGGCTACTTCGAAAAACACTATATCGAAATTATTTCCCTTGAAAGAGGTCAGCAACTGGATGATATGTAGGTGTTGAATGATTCCAACAAGAGTCATAATAATGAATTTAGAAGCTGGAGTCAGTAATAATTCAACAAGTTGCGACAAATGATTCGAGACCTTTCATTGTAAAAGGTTAGTGGATGAGGTAATAATTTAGGGGTGTAAACGAGTCGAGCCGAACCCGAATCTACCATGTTCAAATTTGGCTCGATTAACAATTTGCAAACTCGGGCCCAACCTTGAGCTTGGACGAATCTATGATTTAAAGCTTGTGCTCGGCTCATTATTGATAAATGAAGGCTCGCCAAGCCTAATCAAGCCAAGCCGAGAAGGAGGGTATAGGATGGGTGTCAGACAAGTCTATCAATTTAAGTATATTTTACTTGACTCGGATCCATTTTTCCTTCTTCCTTTTTCACTCATTTACTAATCACTAATTCATATTATGTTCTCCTCCTCTCCTCTTTACCTTCATCGATTGGTATAAGCAGATTGCAAAATTGAAATTTCAAACTTATCATCTTTTTTTTTTGTGTGCTACTTGAAAAGAACTTATCTATTTTCCACTTTATCTTTTATAAATAGACTGCTGAAAAGAAATTTGAAATTTATAAATACAAATAAAGAATATTTTATTTATTTTATGAGATTTTATATGCACGTTAAACTAAATTCCTACTGCGAAGTGCAGGTCATGGCCCTAGTTCATAGTTATCTGAGCTCTTTACCCTAATTTGTATTAGCACCAGTTAGTTTTCAACTTTGTCTTAATGCTTTATAATTCTATCTGAAACCCAATCACAATTGAGTCTAGGTCACTTTTTTTTTTGGTTCTTGGGTGCATGTGATTTGTTATTTAAAAATCCAGTGAGTCGTAACTAACTTTATATTTAGGCTTAATTGGTCTCTTAAAGACAAAACCCAACCCAGTCATTGATTTTATTCACTCATGAGACCCAAACTCAAGACCCTATTTAAGGGTAAGATAAATTGAACCATCTCGACTAATTCAAGCTAATTAAGCTTATAGCTTGACTCAACCTTGCATGCACGTCGTGCCACATTATTAAGCTCTCAATCTCAAGTTTATGCAATGCAATGATGACTAGCCATTCACTATTTTGCTCAATTCCCATACTCATTCTCTATTTCTTCTATCATACTATTAGTTCTTTTTCCAGTCCCTCTCTATCACTCTCTTCCACACCTGACAATTTGTGTACAATAAATAGAAGATTTAGCTGTGTATTTAAATTTCTTACGAAGAGAATGGAGTGGAGACAATATGAGAGCATTTGTTACACCAAAGTTTGGTGTCAAAAGTTTGCAAGCCTGTTCTACATTACGGGCATGACTTATACCACCAACCTTCTGAAGGATCGATGTCTTCTATGGTTGCTTCACAAGAGAAGATGGTGTTCTATGTATAAAGAGGAAGAAAACATAATTTCAGTTGGGTGATGCTGTTATATGTACTGAAATGAGTTAAATCAAGAAAAATTTAAGTTGTGATGTTATCATCTACATTGATATGAGTTGTGTTAAGAGAGGACCTGGTGTTCATTAGGCTGTAGTTGAAGGAGCTCATTGATTGACCTTCAATTACTCATCCTTTCTTCTTCTTTGGTCAAGATGGGAGAGCTTTGAGTATCTTCAATTAATTTTACTTGTAAAAGAGTAGAGATGTTGGAATTGAAAGCTAAAGTTAATCATGAGGATGAATAAAGAATGTTTTATAGCATAGTGGAGAGAAAATGGTAGGGTGTCACCTATTTCAAAATTTTGCAACCTCAGGTAATACTTGGATGTAGAGTTTCCACAAAGGAAGGATTGCCTAAAATATAATGAGAAGTAGTAATGTTAATGCAAAAAGAATGCTAAAGGAATAGTTAGGAAGGGATAGTAAGGTTCAGTATTGACCGTAAAAAGGTCGTACTGTCATGCCAGCTAGAATGATGATCGTAGGCTTATGTTCCAAGAGCATCATATCTTCATCCAAGCTTTCAACAAGTGCTCCCCATAAAGTGACAAATAGTTTTGTTTCCCTAAAGAAGTGGTGATGGAAGAGTTCATTTGATTGGTACAAATATTGAATAGTCAATATAACTTATGGTGTAAGAAGTTATAAATACCGTAGATATTTTATTTCCATATTTTTTATGGTGGTCTTCGCATCTTTCTGACCCAATCGGCTAATTGATATAACTTATCCAATCACATCTATCATTGGCCGTACAAGAGAATGTAAGAACATAATTTGATTAAAAAAATGTTAATTTATAGGTGTAAAAGATTTTAAAAGTGGATAATAAGAAAGAGTGAGTTTCTCTAATATGAAAACAAACCTGTTAGGTAGACATGCCTATTTTCTCGGGTTGGTACTTCACTGTAATTGAGAAAGTGAAATTTGCGGAGCGGGATTTGGGGTATGTTTTCTGTTGTTTGAATGAGGGATGTATTTCTTCCAAATCACAAGATAAGTTTGCTAGGAGTGGCTTTGAGCACCTCTTGTTCACAGAAACAACAAAGTTAGATATCATATAGATCCTTCCTTCTATTATGAGAGGTTTGAAGAACCTTACAACTTGTGTGCTTGAATGGTTGCTTGCATAAAATTGTTCTATTGATGAATACATTATGAAATAGTTTATATGAGAAGGTACAATTTATGTATTTTTTGTTCGAAGTTATTGCATGAGTAGAGTTACCTTTTCATCAATCATGACACAATCAAGACCATGAGCTCATTATTTATAGTTGGGTTGATTGAATCCCACAGTCGACTTATGCGAACTTTGATTGTGCGTCCTTTATCTTCTAAAGTTAGGTTTGAAAGGAAATGGTAACCATTTCTTCCTTCCAGCTTGCCATGTTACAATTTATAATAAAAGTGATGAGCTATTTTTAAAATTGTAAAGTCTTATAATAGATGTTGGGTTGGATAATGCCTAAGAAGATGGATTAGAAGAAATGATGAGTTGTATGAGAGAATTGGAAATTTTTAAGAAAATAACTTCAGCTGAAATAATATTTATGAAAATGATAATGAAGGTCATGGAATGCAAATTAGATGTATTTAATATATGATGAATAATAGAGAAATGAATGAATAGATTGTGAAATTTATTTGGATGAAATACTGTTGATGAATATCAAAGTGAAGTTGAAGCATGGAATGCAAAGTAGTGTTATCAGTAGATGATAAATGATGGGAAAGATGAATCAACAGATTGCAAAAGTTGAGAAATTATGATTCTATAGGTGTATAAGGGAGAAAATGCAAAAGATATGTTCAAGGATGCATGTCAGTAGGAAGTGTGGACATGAAGATGGCAATGGTCTTAATATGTAAATGCAGGAAGAAGGAAGTGTAAAAGTAAATGTAGAAATTATGTTTACTTTGGAGTTGGCTGTTCAGAGAACAAGAGAGAAGCAGACTATTGAAAGAGTGTTTGGAAGAATATTAATACTTGATTTGGATTTGTAATTCTATTTTATAGAAGTGGAATAGATGCTTATAAGATGTGTGTTATGGGTAATGACACATGGCTGTGAATGTTTTTCTATTAAATGACACTTGCCTAAACATGCAACTTTAATGATAGCCAAGTGCATGAAGTAATGATTATGTTTTCATAATGGAGAGTTTCTCAACTTTTTAACCTTGTTCTCTAGATAAATTTAGGTTTTTTGGTTCCCCACTTATCTTCTTTCTCTTATTTACTATTGTGCAAAAACTAAAGACATGTGAACTTTTAGAAGAATTCCAAGTGATGCTCTTATGGGAGGATGGATGTGATCTATCCACTTTTTCATAGAACAAAAAAGACTCTTCATTATGAAAAGATCAAGAATAAAATTACCAATGAAAAATGTCTCGCAATGGATGTCAATCCCAGCCCCATCTAAACCAAAGATTACCTATTAAAAAAACATTCAAGAGTTCATTTGAGGATTCAATGCACAACTTTTTTGAGAAAGCAACAAGTTTCACCGTGCATTCAACTTAAAATCTAATGTTTGTAATGCCAAATAAGTGAACATAAAAGACATGATAGAAGTAGCTGCAACTCATGTTGTAGCAATTTGTTTTAGCGCCACATAAAAAATGTTGCAACAATTTCTTTTAGCAATACTCAGTTAAAGGACCAAGTATGACACCCATGTAACATAAAATCAATGTCAAGTGAACTACAAGAAAAAAATTAGGGGAATTAATGACAGACATTACCGACAGATAATTCGTCAATAAAATCTCTCTCCTCCTTCTCGCCGTGACATACCAACAAATTTACCGACAAATATTCCGTTGGTATTTCAATTTCCTTGGCAGGATTTTCCTACTCTTTGACTACTGAGCCAATTTTCCGATAGATATTTTGTCAAAAATGTGCTTATATATACCCAAACCCGGCCTCTCCTCTCCCATTTCCTTTGGTAATTTCTCTCCCGAGACTTGCATGTCCTCACCACGACCCACAGAGTTCGATTCTCGATGCTTGACCACCGAGCCTCGACCCTCGATGCCCTAGCCCAACCATCGAGTGAGCGCGCTACGAGCTACTCAAGCCCCGACCTCGGCCCTGAGCTCCACTGAAGCCCAAACCCAGCCTCAAGCCAGCTCGACCAATAGCCTCAACTAGCGAGCCCCACTAATCCACGACCAACCCCACACCCACAGCTAGCCTTGCCGAACCACGACTGTCATCCCAAGCCCCAACCAAACCCATTAAGTACCAACTCAAGCCCCCACCAAGCAACCTCGAGCCCCGGTCAGACCCATTAAGGCCACCTCGAGCCACCGACCACCACTGCTGGCAGGTCGAGCTCCACCCTGCCGCCCACGAACACCTTGAAATTTTATTTGTATTTCCCATTTTTCTAGACAAATATTGTAAATATTTCTAATTAATAAAATTTACTTTCTTGATTGGCTCAATATTTTTTATTAATGATATTTTATTAATTTAATTTATTGATAAATTTAACATACAAATAGTTATAAAATAAAATATATCGATATTTTTAATAATTTCATGAATTTTCCAACGGATTATCCATCGGAAATCATGGATGTCAAGTTATCGCGAGCCATTGATAATTGTCTACGAATAGTAGTTCGTTATTTCTGATGGATTACCGACGGATAGTTCGTCGATAAATCCATTGGAAAATTACCGACGAATTTTTTTGGGAATATGTCGAGATTAAAATTGTTGACAAGGGAAAATGCAAGAACATGTATCCATCGGAAATCCGTTTGAAAAGTCATTTATCAACGGATTTCCGACGGATTGTCGATGGATCCATCCGTGAGAAAATCATAGTTTTCTTGTAGTGTAATAGGATATGTGAGGGTTATAGAGTTGATCATGGTAGAGTAGGTTAAGTTCCATGAGAATTTTAGGGCTATTTTTATTTGAATACATATGTGAATATATTATATATGTTGATTTTTACTACGATTACTATGATAGGAATTGAAGAGATCGAAAATAGACACAGGAGATCCGACTCATTGATAGATCGAATAAAGGAGTTTGTGAGTACTCTTTTATATTGTATAATAATATGTTATATATGATTATATTATCCAAATCATATAAACTTACTATTTATATATATTCGTTTTGTAATGTTATAGTGACAAAAATATTATGAAGTTGTATTTCTATTTTATCATATATACCTAAATATATGAATAAATATAGGAATGATATTGCTTTGATATTGATATGTAATTTATATGCGAGTACGTGTATCATTAAATATGATTTTGCATTATCCATTATTGATTGTGTTTGTAAATAGTCATAGTGACCGCTAGTTTTGGCCATGAGCTGATTTGGATCGGAAATGGCTCGGTCAAAACCTGCTTGGAATCGTCCCCGAACCGTGAGGTCTAAGGTTCAAGGCTAGTTCCACTGACCTCAGAAACCGGGAACACCGATTCCAAACCAGAACCCTTGGGAAAATAAAAACAAGGAAAAATTTTGAATTTTGTAGCCTTTTAGTACACTTCTAGCTCTAGCCGCCCTTCTGCAGACCTACAGCCCCTCACCTCCTCCCCTTTCCCATGCCCTCCCATGCATCAGCCCTACCCCCTTGTCAAATTTACAGACTACAACTCAGCCTACCCCCACAATCCCCGTCTTTAGTTTAATTTTCTAACTATGTATATATATATATATATATATTAAATTTTATTTTAAATTAAATTTCATTTAATTTTAAGAAAAATCTAGCCGAACCAGATGGAATCGTGATTTCGAACCGGAACCATCTAATTTGGAACCATCCCTGAATAGTCCAAAGGGAGGTCTAGGGCTGATTTCGAACCGGAACTAAGTGGTTCATGAACAGTGGCCACAACTAGTGACTGCTAAGCAAGTTGATTAGAAATGGGCCAAAAAAGGAAAGAGAGATTTAGTTTACTGCCGTTGCCAGTGGAATATAAAAATAAAATAATTTAAAACTGCTATTACCGCCGGGGGATAATGGGTAGCCCCCACAAGTGTGAAGTGTGTAGATTAAGGGCACTAGAAAATTGGGAGAAAGATTTATATTGATTATTTCATGGGGTCATGAAAATGTCAGCGAGTGGAGTATCAATACCACCATAACTCTGTCGTAGGAGTGCTACCTCACAACTATTGTTTGCATTGATTTGTTTTATTCATTATATAAGTACTATGGTCAAGCATTTTTATTGCTATTCTTATTATGGTTTTGTAATTCATGATTTGTTAAGGGATTATATTATAATATTATTCTACTCTAGAAATTTATACTCATTGAGACCGCAGCTCAGCCCTAGCAAATTTTCCTTTTTAGCTAAGTAGGAGAACAAGCTGCTTAGAATAGCCATTTTTTTTCCGTGAATCATCGTGAAACTTTTGTAATTGGATCCTAAGGATATATAAATTAGAGGCATAATAGTCCTGTACATAACTTTACGACCTAAAACTTTTAGTTGATATTATTTTTGGATGATGAAAGGATGTTTATGGTTGTGAATGTGATGTTAGGAGTATATATTTTCTTCATAGGCATTAAAACAGGTTCATGTTTGATGTGGAATATCATAAAAATAAAGGGAAACTCTATCAAGTTTTCGAGTTGTGACAAATGATAAGAAATTATCCTTTTCAAAATATGTGATTCCTTTTTTGACTAAAAATGTATTTATTCAGGACTCCGCATGTCTTGTATTTACTCTTCTTCATACTATTCTAAGTTTATGTATATCTTTTGTACATTGAAAAAATGTGTTTAGTTCTTTATAGAAGTCACGTTGTAGCGTCCCAAATCTTCGAATTTGACTAAGGTGTGACACGTACAACATAGACTCGATTGGATAACCTATAATTAGGAATGCACTAAAATCAACTGATCTTGATGTAGTTCTTATTATCAAAACAAATAAAAATAAGTTTACTATAGTGCCTTGTTCTTGTTTTACATCCACATATAATTATTTTTAAGTATGCAAAAAAATTGAACAATTCCTTTCCCTTTCAAGGGGCCTCTACTTCACACTCATCATGCTCGTGCGTTAACATTGACATGTCAAATAGTGTCCAGATAAAATCGAGTTCACAAGATGAGGTCGAAGGCAGCGCTCCCTATTCGTTCCATTTTTTCCCAGACTTATGCATTCTTTGTCGATATATCGAATTTGTTAAACCATCTAGTATTGCAAATCCAGAAACACCACCCATCAATGGCCAAATCCAACTGACACAACACTTTTGACCACTCCCTCCACATTCATCCATGCAAATTCCAGCAACTTCATAAATATTATTCATCCCCTATGTAACTGTCTAAATATATGGCAATATTATCAGTAGTTAATAAAAATGGATGGTTACTACATACGACTATCAATTTCTAATATGACACAGCAAGACAAAGAGTTAGGTAGATTTAAATCAAGCTTATTTAGACATGATAAATAAATTATTTAAAAGGTTGAATCAATGTAACCTAATAAGACATATTTAAGCATATTTACTAAATGCATTTTACTATTTTGATATAAATATTTAACCTATTTAACATTTTTACTTTGAATAAATGTGCGAGATGTAAAATATTACATATATGCATGTTTCATTATCATAAAAAATTATGTTATATGGTCTAAAATTGATTAATCTTACTTATTATTATACTAATTCTCTATAAGTATTATTATTTTAATAGATGTTTAACAGATTATTAGAGTTTAAAATTATATATATTCTAGAGATAATAATACATTAAATGGGTTAATCCAACTTAAACATGATTTAGACATGATAAATAAATATGTCATGTTCAGATCATTGGGATTTCTAACCCAGACTTGTTTAGACACGACATGACACAATTAACTTGTCCTAATACTATATTAGGAAGTCACGTGCAATTTTCAAATCCTATCACTCTTGATCAACTAGTGTATCACTCCAAAGCCAAAAGATAAATTGATTTAATAATAATGCATATGATTGCATCAGCTTAATTAATCTTGTTGACCTACTCCAATATAAATGATTGTGCCGAAAGCAATTACACCTTGTGATGCAATATGATATTGCGTCGAACTCTATTATATAAATATAGATGGATAAAATAAAATAAAATATTAGAAATTGACATGCAATTTTCCCATCATGCCTCCTCGGGATGAGCTAATTAGTTACTCTAAAGTTAGCATTTAAATGAGTTTTATAATAATACATGTGATTAAGTCGGCTTAGTTAATTTGTTAATTTATTCTTACAAAAATTATCATGCTGAAAGCAATTACACTTTGTGAGGCTATCTAATATTGTATTCATCTCTATTTGACTGGGCTTCATGTTGGAGACCCGCAAGTTAGGCAACATAGTTGGGTGACTGGCCACTAGAATGGTTGTCGATTGACATATATTAATGTCGTGTGTTGTCTGCTGAATTCTCAATCGTATGATTGTCATGGGGACGTGAGCAGTTTTCCTCCTTATGAATGTACCAACCACAATGGAAGCACACCAAATGGATGCCCTCATAGGCTGGAGTAGACATTCTACCACGCAGTCTGGGTCACTATAAGAAAATATGCATTTATAGTCAAAAGTACCGTTCCAAACATTGCCACAAAAGGGATAAAATTTGTCAAAAATTGCATTTATCAGTAAAATATCAGTTGAATAATAATTTGCCAAAAATAGTCTCATTTAAAAATGTTACTGGTAAAATTTTGATAGTAATTCAAAACTCCTGATACAATGATATATTGTGTTGTTTGCAACCTTCTTAGTCATATAATTATCATGAGGAAGTGATGAATATTCCTTCTTACTGTCCCGACCATAATGAGGGCACACTAAATGGATGGTCTCATATGCTAGAGTAAACATTTTCCCGCACAGTTTGTATCACCGCAAGAAAACACGCATTTACAAAAAAAAAAAAACAGTTCTATCAAAAACATTGTCAGAAAGGGGAAAATTTTTGTCTAAGATTGTAGTTTTCGATAAAATTTAGTATAAATAATCATTAGTAAAAAAAATTTCAATTGAAAATGCTATACTCTTCATTATAGAATTCCACGAGAAATTCTAAAATTTGAACCTAAGCAATTGCCTTATCAATCATTTCCTTAGCAAGAATGAAGTTTGACATTCATTTCCTCACTGAAAATGTTGACTGAGATAGGTCCATTGGCCATTTCAACAACTATCTCATTGGCATATCCATTCTCAAAGCAAACGATAAAAAAGTTATGCCACAAACTGATAAACTTGGGTCTGCCCCGCAACTTCCAGAGTTGAGACAAATGGTGTTGGAGATACATTTAATATAACCTTCCTGCCTAGTACTTCCATAACGAGAGAACCCACATGATAAATTTTATATAATTCATGATAGAAGAGGTACGTCGATATATTGACAAAGATAAATATGATCAGCTATAATCCCAAACCACAAGAGTCTTTTCCTATTAGAAGGATTGATTGACTCAAAGATAATATAAGATGACCAGTCTATTTATAAGATTAGAAAATAAAATAAATTGGGAAACAAATAATTCAGAATATCATAATGATATATAAGCCGATATCATCAAATCCTACAGATAATAACTAACCAAATCCTACAGATAATAATTGACCTAATTTTTTTACCAAAATAACTAACCTAATTGACCAATGCGATCTTACTATGAAATATTTTATTTCCTAAAAAAATAACTATAAAATATCTTCCCTCAAGGTGAGTATGCAGTGCAGCAAATGTCTTTACTTGTCTTCATCTTTGCATCATCATATCAAGATTGGTTTGCTTTGATATCATGATTAAATTTTATATAATTTATGAGAAATGAATAGAATAAAGATATTGAAAGAGATAAATATAGTTGACTATAATCTCAATATAGTCATGTTGTCAAATTTGACCATCGTCATGTTGCTGAGCCTTTGGCTCCCCTGGTCTTCCCAACAATGTTCATGATGCAACCATGGTATTCTAATGGCGAAGACCTGATGACATGCCACCTGTCCATTCCTTCAAGGATGACAGATGCCTGGTATACTATTTCAAAGATCCTTATAGATTTGGACATTGTTACTTGGATGAGCGTGACTGTTGGTTTTGTATTTCCCACAACACACTAGAAGATGACGAGGAATGTGATTGCAGTTTCTGTTTCTTTGAGCCAAAGAAGAAGAAGAAGAAGACACCCAAGAAGAAGTCCCGCTTCAAGAAAGGGACACAATGGAATGAAGATCCCAAGGAGCCAAGTAATGAAGGTACCAAAATCATGGGTACAACCAGAGTTTTTCCCTGCTAAAGCCTATCCTGAAGTGGGTAAAGAAGAACCCTTGTGAAGTGGATGATTTCTTGCAAGGACTTTCTCTTCCAAAGGAGAAAGATTTGCCCCAAGCAGCCCTTGTTTGTATGTTCCAGCCCACCTCGCCGACCTATGATGATGATTTTCCTCCACTACACGAGTACTCCAACGGGCATAACAAGTATAGGCATTTGCCAAAGGTCTCAAACCCTTCGAGAAAGAATGAGGCTGGCAATCCCAATCTGTTAGCCCTACTGAAGTGGTATTGAATTGGCAGTCAGAAAACTCTCTGGCCCGAAACCGCTATCTTAAGAAAGTGGGTTCCCAAGTAGAGAAACTGGCCAACAGGGTGGACCGGGTGGATTCCATTGTGGAAAAACACCCCTAAGAAAGTGAAGCTCTTCTAAAAATTCTCCATCGAAGGCTTAAAGAAATTCAGGATGAACCACCCCCATCCTACTTGCAACACCACTTGAAACAAAAGGAGACCCAAATTAGGAAGTTGCAAAATCAGATTGCTGCTTTGACCATGGGATAGTTTCCCTCTTCTGCCCAGCGTTCTGATCCAGTCTGCCCATCCTTATTCGAGAGCATTGTGTCCTCCCCTCGCCAAGGATCGTCACTTTTCTCTCTTCTAGAAGGGAAAAGGGGAGCCAGTGTGGTAGAACTTAGAAACAGGATCCAGGCAGCAAAGCGAAAAAACAAGAAGGTGGTTGAAACATCTGAACCACTTGCTTCCTCAAGGATTTCGTTTAATCTACAAACACCTTCTGAGGATCTTTGCAAGGACCCAACAACATCATACCACCCCCAAGAGCTTTTATGGTCTCTGAAGAGCCTAATCCTATTAGCTCTTTTCTATGAAGCCAGGATATGGCACAACTCCAAGCACGGATGCTTCAGAGCTTGGTTCTGGTGCTTCAATAGAAGAGTTTAGCGAGGCTGATTCTGAAGCAGATAGCTCCAAATCATCTATCTGGCGAGTCATACCTTCCTATTAAAATGATGGGAGCAGGACCCTGAGTTTATGAGCCTAAACAAGATTCTGATTTATCAAAAATAGATCCTCTTGCTCCTCTTACAAATGGGAGACATCCCACCGAGTATATGGATATCTCTCACTCTTGATGATATCACCTATTCTAAGTGGGCAGGTAGGCTTCAAGAATTCTTAGCATGGCTCACAAATCAGTCCTTCCATAACCATATATGACATTCTTGCTGATTTTGCCTCTCTTTTCACTGGAGTTTTATGGGACTAGTGGATTTCTTTGTCTGAAATGGATCAAGTCAGTTTTCTTACAAAATCTCCAGCACATGCTATCAGGATCTTGCACTAGTTCTTCATTGGTGATCATCAAGATCTTAAAGAACTCAAAAGGAGAGAGTTCTTTCAAAAGAAATGTTGTTCTTTTAGAACAAAGGACCTTGACTGACATTTCCAGTACATGATTAAACTCTTCTATGAGCTCAGTGCTGATATCTCTCTAAAACAAGTTTTCCACTCTTCAGTATCACATTTGTTAGCAAATGCTACTGAGCGATCCTTCTAGACAAAGAGAAAACGCATCATAGACTGTATTGTTGGCGAAATCCAATAGGAGCTCCATATTGCCCTTGAAGATATCTACAACAAAAGGAAAGTTGTTAGAGACTATCCTAAGGGTGACAAGGCGATTATTAAGGCCTGTCCAAGGTCTGAACTTTCTAGCAAGTGCTCCGGGAAAGAGAAGGATTATGAACGTCGTACTAGAAAGAAGGATTTCAGAAAGTTCCGATGATCGTCAAAGGAAAAAATCCAAAAAGGAAGAAATGGATCTTCCTCAGGAAGAAGAGGCCAGGGAAAAGGCAGTCACGTCACTGTTATATCTATAATAGGCCCAGACATTTTGCCAAAGCCTGCCCAAATGCTCCCAAAAAAGGAATATGCCTTGTCCACCAAATTGAGAAGACCATGTGTCTCTCCCTCAACCATAATGAAGTTGAATCTCTCTTTTCACTAGATGATGAACTATTACCCAAATCTGTGGTGGCTATAGAAGTCCTATGGACCAGTTTGATTTGGACACAGACACTGCATATTTGTTGTCTGATCCAATGTTAAACATCTCAAGATGGCACAGGCAGTTCCTCATGTGCCAGTGACTATCTATACATCCAAGTTTGCCAAACCTATCAAGGTAACTACTTTCTTGGATATAGGAGTGACTCAGACCATAATGGATCCTTGCATCTCCCCAAAAAATTGCTGGCAGCCCCACGTTAAGCACTTTAGCACTGCCTCTAATGAAATATTTTCCACCCATCTGATAAGTCGCCCGCTCAATATCCAGTTTTTTCTCGGATGCTTTCTCATCACAAGAATTCTTTGTTCTTCTCTTACCTAGAAGGACATCTTGATTGGCTGGGACACTCTCACCAAAGTCCACAAGTTGTGGTTACTTCTAGATGGTTGAGATTCAAGCAATATTTCTAGACATATGTTCAAGTACCCAGGTTGTTCATGACCTAACCGGTCAAGTACATCTATGCCCAGCTTCATAATCGGGCATGTGCAGACTCTCACTAGGAGTTCCTCTCCAAATGCACAAAGCCCCTATGGCAGAATGAGGAAGTCCACATCCATCTCCCATTAAAGAAGAATGAGGACATCAATCCAATAAGGGCAAGCCACTTTGGTATGAGCCAGAGCATTTACAGCTAGCAAAGCACGAATGTGAAGATTATTACAACAAAAGGCTTATAGAACCTTGTAACTCTCCATGGGCGTGCGAAGCTTTCTATGTTAACAAGAGAGCTGAGCAATCAAGAAGAAAAATGAGGGTAGTAATCAATTACCAGCCTCTCAACTATTTCCTCTAGGACGACAATTTCCCGCTGCCAAATAGGCAAAGCCTTTTTGCCAGCCTTGCTGCAGCGCAAACATTCTCCAAGTTCGACCTCAAGACAGGATTTTAGCAGCTTGGTGTTCATCCTAATGGTAGGCCCAAAAATGGGTTCTGTATTCCAAATGCTCATTATCAATGGACTGTAATGCCCTTTGGGCTTAAGACAGCTTCATCTCTCTTCCAGAAGGCTATGTGCAAGATATTCAGGCCCATCATTATAGGGCCTTGGTCTACATTGATGGCATCCTATTGTTCAGCCCCACTGAAGAATCCCATATCTAGTTGCTTCAACAATTTGCAGAACTGGTTTACTCATATGCGATCATGCTCTCCGAAAAGAAGATGCTTATTGGCTAGAATGAGATCCAATTCCTCGAAATGACTATAAAAGACGACCGATATCATTTGGAAGCATGTGGCCCAGGAACAACTCAAGTTTCTAGATGAATTCATGACCAAGAAACAAATCCAGTCCTTCCTTGGTATTGTCAATTATCTTTGGAATTTTGTCCCAAAAATTTTCAAACAGACTCGTACCCTGGAAAAGATGCTTAAGAAAGATACCTCCACCGTGGGATCTTCCCAGACGACGGCAGTTAAAAATCTAAAAGAAGTCCTCCCAAAATTACCACCCCTCAAGGTGCCTTCCATTGGCAAAAGAATTCTCCAAACCGATGCTAGCGACAAATATTGGGGAGCCATTCTTCTTGAAGAAGCAAATGGCACACGCCATCTTTGTAGGTACAGGAGCGGCCGGTTCAAGACCTTTGAACAGCACTACCACTCTATCTTTAAGGAAATTCTTGAAGTTAAATATGGGATACAGAGGTTTGAGTTTCATCTCATTGGCTATTAGTTCTTGGTGGAGACAGACATGTCTTCATTCCCGAACATGCTTAAGTTCAAGCAAAAGCAAGTGTTGCATCCTCAACTCCTTTGATGGGCCGATTGGTTTTGTAAGTATACGTTTGAGGTAAAGCACATCAAAGGCAAACACAATGTGTTTGTTGATTTTTTATCGAGGACCAACCAGCCAATGACCCAGCTCTCCAAGTCCTACCGATGGTCTACATGTTCTCCTCTCTGGCTGCCCAACATCAAGCAGCAGGTCTTGATTGGCGACTAAGGGCACCTGGTAACCTGCGAGGCGACATTCCTTTAGATGTTGGAGAGCTGCTTCGCTCCAACACTTTCTTCCGGCAATCCAAAGAAATGATGTGGGAATACCAACTCAGTATTTTCCATAATCATGGAGGACTCTATCTCAATAGGAGCGTATTACATCCACAATTTCCATTCATTCACACTCTCTACCATAACCCTGACATGTCATTTCCCGAAGATCTTAAGTGGTTTTACTGGTACCTATGTCATGATTATTTCATACTTATCCTTTAGAGGCAAGGGAGCCCTAGACCCATTTCATTCAATCCTTGAATGGTTCCATTCCCTCCAAGACTGGAAAGTTATGTTTCGATAGGAAAATGCAAGGTTCCCAGATATCCCTGGCTTTTTCAAAAGCACTGTGGTTATCTTCCACCAGCACTGGCGTATGGAACAACCAACCACAAGGAGATGTTAGGATTGCCCTATTGTTGAATGCTTTCAGCGATACACTTTCTCCACCATTCACAAGACATTGGCCTACGATATCCAAGATGATGAAGAGTCCTACCATGAGTTCCAAAGAGTTATTTGCGAACATAACAACACAATCCCTGATTCATGCGGCCACCAGCTAGTGAAGAGCTTTCCTGGGATTACCCAGATGACTTTGCAGGTAACCGACTAGCCATTCGACAAGCCCTCCAAAAATCGGAGCACCATCATATTCCACCACTGGACTCCTAACCAGATGAAGATTAAAGAGGACACCTAATTGAAGGTGAAGACTAAAAAGGTCACCTAATACATTTAGGTGATATTCGTGCATGGGGTGGTATTGGTGCATCATTTAGGTGGTATTTGTGCATCATTAGCACTAATCCTACCTCATATCCATGCATTACCAAATCACCACAATCTTTAGCACCCGTCCCCCACTATACATACCTCCTCCGATAACTCAGCCTATATCTCCTACCGCGAGCAGCTATAGGCTTATGGTGAGTCACTGTGACCTCTACAATGCTTTTCTTCTCGGTTTTGGGGAGTACTTATCCACCGAGTGACAGTTGTTAGCATGTAAAAGGTCCTAGCATACAACAGATTCCCTCAATTTGTATTATTATCCCCAGGTCTGTAAATTATTGTCCTTGTGAGTCGAGTAGTTATTACCCTTTAGACCAGAAGGTTTTAATTATTGTGTAGATGCCAACTGTATGATGTGTTATTGTTCTGTAAGCTAAGTCACCTTGTACTGTATGATGTATTATTGTCCTCTAGACTGAGTCTCCTTGTACTGTAGTCACATGGGTCGTCCAAAAAATTGATGTCATCGATGATGTAAGAATGATGTATATCAATGAAAATTGCTCCATAAATAGTTAGTTTCCTGCGGAAGCTAGACAACGAAGCTTCCCAAAAAACCATTCCCACATCTCTACTCACACAATGTTCGAAGCTTTCTCTCTTCCAGAGAAGGGTCTGAGTAGATCAATGGTTCACTTCTCCAACCAGCAGGGACATACCGAAGTATGTTTTGTGCTTGCCTCCTTGCGAGAATCCTACACACCAGAAATAGTCCCTCTCTATCGATCCGAGGTATTCTAAATAACTACAGCAGTGATGAAGAAAAAGGCTATAAGAGGATTTGGAGTAGTTGAAGGAGACACCTCAGTTTAGATGCACTCAAAAAGCCCGACTTGAGCAATTGCCTATGGAGAAAAGACTTAAGGTTCGTCTGTGACTGAGAGGTTGTCTAAGTTGGGATCTTGCCTTCTCTATCCACGTCTGTCGGTAATCTATTTTCCTGGTTACTTCCATGGTTGCTTAACCTCACCCCGAGTCCTTTAGTAAGTATTAACACTGTCAATGAAAAGTTGACGTAATCTATTAAAATGACATAATTTTAAAAAGTTTTGTAACATAACTGTGACGAAAAACGAGTTTTGTACCGGTATAAAATATTTTAAAAATATTTAATTAACAATAATAAAAGAAATCCAAAGAGAAGTCCCGAACGAGGATTGATTTTCACTTCTTCATCCACCGCTGTTAGATAAGGTAATGCAGCCGCTTCGTTCTTCGTTTCATTCCATGCAGCTCTACGGATCGATAGCTTCAGGCTCTGTTACAGAAGATCCCGCTGCAACTCTTTACTAGCAGTCGTGTATGAGGATTCTCTACTTTTGGCCGAAGGATGAGTCATACTATAAACTAAGTGCTCGAAGTAAAAGTGGCTGAAGGGTACCAGGTAGCAGAGGCAGTGCGATCAGCCATAACATCGGTAACCCATTTGCGACGGTGTATGAGACTTCCCCAGCATCACCACCCACTATCTTTCCTAGGTAATTTGGGGCAGTTATCCAGATTAGAGATCCTAAAACGCAGTCCCTGCAAGCCCAATCCACAATTGATCTCGATTATATCTTGTTCTGGCGGAATCTGAACCTCGGGTGAGCTAGTTCCTTCCGTATTATTCCTTCATATATGCATGAGTTTTCTCGCCACGCGTAGTCGGAATAATTGGCTTCTTTATCTTCCAACCGTAGCTACTTCATTGCTCCTTCCATGTCCTAATTCCATTAATTACTTCTCCCATATTCACTCCTTTGGCATTGTCTGGTTGGAAGGCCCTTTTTTCTTTCCATAGTACTCTGTACTGTTTACAGTGGAGGGAATAAGCTTTGCAAATGGGCATCATTGTGTCATTTCTCTCGAAAAGAAGCGAGTTATGGATCTGAGTATTGGCCCCAAATTACCTTTTTCATGTCAGATTTCAAAATCTTTACATCCCTTGTTTGGTACCCCCTTGAATGCGAAGAGTGTGAGGAGGATACAGATTTTCAGTTCAACTAGAATTGGTATTGGAAGAATTAACGCCTTGGTCAAGGAGGAGTCCAGTGAAGTGTCAGTTGATGGAGGCATTCATCAGGAGTTCGAGTTCAAGCCCTCTTTTGATGAGTATTTGAAGGCTATGGAGTCTGTTAGAACAGCTAGGGGCAGAAAGGATGAGCACGGGGTGAGTAGGCTGGGATCAAAAAACAGTTCTAAGAAAAAGGGCACTCTGAAAGGGACTGAAAAATCAGAGCCACATGAGAAAATGAAGAAAGTAATTGAAGATAATTTGGACCTCGGGCGAGATGAATCTTCTGCTGCGGAAGAAGATTGGTTGTGGCACCACGATATTGAGGAGAGGACACTTGGTCTGGATAGTAAGAGAACTCTTAACACTATGGAATGTAATGAAGAAGATACCATTAAAGAACAGGCATATGGTCTTGGTAGCAATGGTGTTTATGATAAATTGTTGAAGAGCAGCAAAGAAGCTGAAGAAGGTTTTGATCATAAATTAAATATGCAAAAAGTGAGAAAGACAAAGGTCCGAAAAGATGCCAATTACAGAGTCAGTGATACTGAGTTTGAGGTGGAAAG
This sequence comes from Lagerstroemia speciosa, assembly GCA_037672795.1. NCBI lineage: Eukaryota > Viridiplantae > Streptophyta > Magnoliopsida > Myrtales > Lythraceae > Lagerstroemia > Lagerstroemia speciosa. The sequence goes on from CM075301.1 coordinate 4,262,541, forward strand.
GGCTGCTTTCAGAAATTATGATGACGCAAATGATTTAGTGGGGAAGCAACCAGTTTCACGGGTGGATATGGAGCAGAGGATCCAGAAACTAGCAGAGGGGTTAGTTTTCTTGTTCTTTAATGCTTTCTTAGGAGTCTGAATTTGGTGATGCATGTACCCTGTTTTGAGTGAAGTTGCAGCGTCTGTCTTTTATCTGAATGGCATGTAATACCCTTAAACTCCTTCATTCTGACCAATCAGTTAGTCAGACTAAATTGCTGTTAACACATCAGTGTTTTGCATGATATATATGTCAATATACTTAAATAAGCTGTGCTTACTGCTCATCTTTTTATGATGATATAACAAAATAATGGAACTTAGGCCATTTAAGGTCAAACACAATTAATCAGTGGGAAGAGATTTGTTATATCTGGATCAGCTTGACGCTATAGATGGGTAGATCGCTAGATGTGCAATTGAGTAAAATATTTATCTGCTGCAGATAAGTTAGAATTGTCATGTATCTAGACCTTACATTTCTCTGAGATGATTGCATGCCATATTTTGTACCTCAATTTTTTAGTTTTAACAGGTTAAATGGTGCAGACATTGACATGCCAGAATGGATGTTTTCTAAGATGATGCGGATTGCAAAAATCAAGTATTCAGATCATTCCATTAAGAGGGTTATTCAGTTACTAGGAAAATCAGGAAATTGGAGGCGGGTCCTGCAAGTCATTGAGTGGCTTCAGAAGAAGGAGCGCTTCAAATCATATAAACTCAGGTGCTTTTCTCATTTCATAGTTTTGAAATATTTTGGCGTAGTTTTCTTTCACATTTGTGGAGTTTCACTACTCAAAGCGTGTGTTTGGTTGTATAAATTTACTTATTCGATGCTACTTAAGAGAACTTTTCTGTGTCAATCTATTTTTATCACTTAAAATGGAATTCTTTTTGCTATCGAGTGATTGAGTTCAGCCATTCAACTTCATTCCTCCATGGTAAATGTTTATCATTTATCCTCTCCCTCTCAGTCGTACAAATTTTCTTGATTTTCTCCTGGTTATCCTGAAAGAAAGAATTGGTGAAGATGGCCCAGAAAAGAGCAGAATTTGATTAATATGCTTGCTACAGAATTGAGACTAGTATAAAGATGATGTACCTTAACAAATGTGCCATAGATGGTTTTGGGTTGGAGCTGAATTCACTCTTTCCATGGAGAAACTGATGTCTTTTAGTCAATTATTTGCATGTTACAAACATCACTAGTGTTCAGAACAAAGGCTATGTTTGTAAAAATTTTAATAAGAAAAAAATCCTATATGCAATCAGAATGTGAATGCAACTGTTTTCTATGGGAAGTTGTTCCATTGCATTCCTATTTACTAGTTCAAACTTGGCGTACTCACATATGGTGCAACTCCTTTGTTTATCTTTTACATTAATGTGGGTGGTGGATTTATCGAAGGAACCATATTGCTCTACAAACTTCTGATTTTATAATCGGACATGCATTTTTATGGGAAAGCATCACCGCGTATTTGATGAGATCTGTAACACCTCTTCCTGGAATTATTTCAAGCCTTTTTGTTTCACAAGTCTCTAAAGAATTTCATGAGTTACTCTGCTATTGTATTCAGTGTCATGGTTCTAAGGTGATTGTGGTCTGTGATTGATTTGACCTTTAGACATATTTACACTGCCGCACTTGACGCTCTCGGAAAGGCAAGAAGACCAGTTGAGGCGCTAAATGTGTTTAATGCAATGCAGGTACTGCTAATTTCTTGTTCCTTAAGTCTTGATCTTTGACAGTAATGTGGGGGAGACAGAAATGACTAATACAATCTCTCTTTTTCCTCTTTGTTTCTATAGCAACAAATTTCCACATATCCTGATTTGGTGGCATACCGTTCTATCGCGGTAACGCTAGGACAAGCAGGGCACCTGAAGGAACTCTTTGATGTAATCGATATTATGCGCTCTCCTCCAAAGAAAATGTACAAGCCAAGCACAATCATAGAGTGGGATCCAAGATTGGAACCAGATCTTTTCGTCTACAATGCAGTGAGTGATACTCAGTTGTGATCCTGTCATGTATCACTAAGTTCCTAAAATTGTGTGACTTCATTGTGAGGCACTTCCAAGGCTTTCAATGGCCTCATTCAAAGGCTTGTAGATTTGAAATTAGCAGTTAAATCAGTATGTGATTTTTATTGTCAAATTTCTCTGGAAATATTTGGGTGTAATTGCTCTTGACTTTTACAGCCTGCCAAATTTTTCTGAAAGTATGTCTACAGAAGCCAATAATACCTGTTATATGCTGCCTGCAGGTTCTAAATGCTTGCATCAAAGGGAAACAATGTGAAGGGGCCTTTTGGGTGTTGCAGCAATTAAGGCAACAAGGGCTGAATCCTTCCTTAGCTACATATGGTCTTGTCATGGAGGTAATGCCATTCTCTAGTCTCTCTTTTGTGATGTAATCTGTGAAAATTTTTGCAAACAAGGAGTGATATTACAAAAACTGAATTCATCTTTTTACATTGATAGCGGTGAATAACAATCTAGTTTCTGTTCATCTTGCATTTGTTGACATTGATTTCTGCAGTTGGTGCACTATATTGGGTTTATCATCAGTTTCAATAGTATGTTTGATTTTGCTTAAACTCGCCAAAATCAGTAAGCTTTTACATGAATGCCAGTGAAATCCTGTTTTCTCCATGAATGCAAAGTGGAGTTAAGTGGGCCAACCCAAATTAAGGTGCTTAATCATAAGAAACACTAATTGTTGGTCGTTTACTAACTATTCAAATAAAGTTCATTTCAGCATTTTTCCCAAAAGAGGCATAACTAGCTCGCAAACAAAATATCATACTAGTCTGACACTAATTGTCCTTAAAAGCACAAAAATGGAGACATAAAACTGAAGAAGGTTTATTTTTCCATGGCTTAAGGTTATGAACTTGCCTTGGAGTTGTAGACATATGTTTCTTCCAATATGTTTGATCCAGACTGCCTTTTTTTTTTTTGGTAGTTGAAGTTACATTTTCTTTTCATGAATCAAACTACTAAAAATGGATGACAAGGAAGTGAATGTTGTCAACAGCAACAGAAACAAAATTCCATGAACAATTATGGAAAACAAAATTATCTAAACGGGTTTTTTGTAAATATTGAATCCCTCAGTCACGAAAATATAGAAAACATTTAAATTCATCTTTTCCATGAAGACTTTGGCATGAGGTTTTTTCAATTGTGACCATTTAATCTACGGGGTACTTAAAGATGACCCAACTGGTTATTAGTCTTAGCTGTGGCCAGTTATCTTATGAATTATTTCATCCCTTAGCAGGTGATGTTTGCATGTGGCAAATATGATTTGGTTGAAGAGTTCTTCTTGAAAGCACAGAAATCCGGAACACCTAATGCCTTGACATACAGAGGTACTCTAGAGAGATGTCTTTTATGTTACACTTGGAAATAGAAAGCATGAAATTATATATACATTGTTTTTGTGGCATTAGTTGTAGTGTGCTAAGCTTGTCCTATTCTGTGAAGGCCATGTGACCATCTGTTTCTTGTTTTCTAATAGTGTCAGCCTCCAACTCTTGTGGGGTTTCAGATTCCTTTCTAGTATAAAGTCATTTTTTCTGGATTTTTTTTTCAGATCCTTTAATTTGTAATTTACCGTGTATATGGGTCATTGCTACACAACCTTCTGATTGGAAAATTTTTTCTTATGGCTGATTATTTCTATTAACTATCTAAAGAATTAATCAAATGTGTGTTTCCTCTTGTGTGCAGTTCTTGTCAATTCTCTGTGGAAAGAGGGGAAAACAGATGAGGCAGTATTAGCTGTTGAGGACATGGAAGGACGAGGAATAGTAGGCTCTGCTGCTCTCTACTATGACCTTGCTCGCTGTCTTTGTTCTGCTGGCAGGTGCCAAGAAGCTCTGAAGCAGGTGTTCTGCCCGTCAATTTTTTTGTCTGATAAATATTATTTCTGTTAGAAGTTCCTTTTCATTACCATCAGTGTATCTCTTTTATAGGTAGTCAAGGCTTGATCTGTATGCTCTTCATTCTACCATTTTTTCGGTGTTCTGTTCGGTTGAGATAAGTTCAGTTTGATCAGGTTGTTGCTCTTTTCTTAGGAGAAAGTATATTTTCTCTTGCTTAGATTGGTAAATCCACCATAGATTGATAAAAGAATTATTGTTTTTGACAAAACCTATAGGGCTGCTCAAGCAAAATCAGGTATCCTTTTAGTTTCTTGGAGACCAAGAAGTGCAACCTGGGGTTTGTTGGAATGTTTAAAGGACCAGAGAGAGAGAGAGAGAGAGAGAGAGAGAGAGTAATATTGTTTGATCACCGACATGTTACAGTTATCAATGCGAGTTTTGCAACAAAGGCCTGTGCTTACATAGATTGGTGATCTTGTGGTGTGTTCATGGGCCGTGGGATGGTCCCTACTGCAACTCAATTGTTAAACCACAAAAAAGGAGGTAAAAAGAGAATGTTGAAAAGCATTAAGTGCCCTTTTAACTCTTTCTAGAAACTAAACATTTGATGCAGCACTAAGGGAATTTTGCTGCATGATTTACCAGTTTATATCACACTCTGTTCATGTCATTTATGAGATTTTGCTCTTTGCAGATTGAGAAGATTTGTAAGGTTGCTAGCAAGCCTCTAGTAGTAACCTACACCGGCCTAATCCAAGCATGTCTGGATGCTGGGAACATCCAGGGCGGGATCCTAGTCTTTCAGCAGATGGAGCAATACTGCTCTCCAAATCTTGTCATATGCAACATAATGCTGAAAGGTTACCTTGAAAATAATATGTTTGAGGATGCAATGAAGCTGCTCGCCAAAATGCTAGATAGCGGAAGTCATGCCAATAATAGATCTTGCCAAGTTCGGGTTACACCTGATGCTTATTCATTCAACACCATGCTAGATGCGTGTTTTGCAGAGAAGAGATGGGATGAGTTGGAGTTCATCTATAAGAATATGTTGAGTCATGGTTTCCATTTTAAGTCGAAGCACCATCTTCATATGATAGTTGAAGCTTCACGAGTTGGAAAGGTACCAATACTATGTTTGGCATAATGGATAGAAATTGGAATCAAATGGAATCATAGCCAAAAAAAAAAATAGAGAGAGAGAGAGAGAGAGAATGGAATGGAGTGCAATGGTGATTGCATCCAGCCTTATTTCCATTCATTCATACTAAATATGATATCTGAATTTCGCATGTTGTGGCATATGTGATCTTTACTCTTCTCTAATATATAAAGTGTACTGATTACTTTTAACCATGTCTCTCTTCTCTATGTTATTGTCATGTTTGATATGAAAGAAAGGAAATGTTAGAGAATGGAATCTCCTTCTACAGTGGAGGTTTGGGACTTATTGCTAAGTGGGTTTTCTGAAATACAAAATTTTGTTGAAACTGTGTCATTTGGGATGATCAGCAGTTATGCTTTAATTTGGTCTAGCCGTTAAGGTTGATCATGTGTTAGCTGGTATCGGGGGACTAAGAAAACTGACTGAATCAGTTCATGAAAAAACTTCACTTTTCCTCTATGAGATTTCCATTGTCTTCATTAAGTTGCTTCTGTTTGCAGGTTGAGCTGCTGGAAACTGCTTGGTACTACCTTGACCAGTCAGGCTGCTCACACCCACCTGATCTCGTGAAAGAACGCTTCATGACAATGCTCGAGAAAGAAGACTTAAGAGGGGCCCTTTCCACTATCATAAGACCTCCGACAAGTGAACCACTTGCTTGTTCCTCCAAGAAGGCGTGGTTGAGGTTATTCATGGAGAATACTCAAAGGTTCCAAAAGGACATGCTCGCAAGTCTAGCTCGCGAAGTTAGGGTTCATATGGCTTCATCCGATTCCCCACTCCTGGAGTTGCAGAACTTCGTTGCATCTTGTGACGAGTTCCTAAGAACTGGTTGGTGATTTGAAACCTGCTGCACTATCGCTGCGCAGATCTTGGAAGAATGTGTTCGGTTTTCTATGAAGATTTTATTTAGAGAGGATTATGCTGCGATGAATGGTTTATATCTGGTAGGTTTGTTTCAAAAGGCATAGTAAGTGATATTTGTGACTGACCTGTCTTATACTTGAAAAAGTAGCGCTGTGAAGAAGCAATGAAATTCTGACTGTACAAATTCATGAACCACTATTTATGTGCTGGTAAGGCCATTCGTTAATGTGCTATAAATATGTTGGTCTTAGTACAAGTCATGGTGAGTCATCAAGATTTCTGCATAAGCTTTTATTCTAAGCTTGAATTTTGGGTCTCTATGGTAGCCATCCAGTCGTCCCACCGTTTGTACCAAGATTGGAAGAGGAAGTTGGCTTTGCGCATGCCAACTTGTTTTAGTCCTAGGTAGTGTTCATCTACTACAAAGGTGGGTGTTTTTGTGTGCTCGTTTGAGTGCAAAGTACAGTGGAACCTCAAATTACTTAACAAAATATATTATACTGTCCGGTTGTAAAGCTCGATGTAGTATTGAGTTGAGAGTTAAATTTTACAGTGTACTTGATAGATCTTTATATCTAAAATGTGTGAAATTTTAAATTACATTTCACTTTACAGTCATCTTTAGAATAATTTTACTTATATTTATCAAATACCAAAACCAACTTTATCTTTTTTTGGGAACATTTGACACTTAATACAAAAAAATTTTGCCGTGATTGACATTTTTCCTGTAATTTTAATATATCCAGTGATGCAATGTAACAATGCTGGAGTCAAACCCCTCTTTCGTTTAGTCCAGCAATCTGTTCTTGTCGCTTTCCACACACAAAAAAAAAAAAAAAAGAGGTATTCGACGTTGTGACTCTACAAGGGAGGCTCCATTCTTGATTATTAGATGTCTTGTCCCTTTGTTGTGGATTATAATCCTTGGTTTGCTGGACTTAATTCTGACCTTGGCCCTCGTTGTGGATTATTAGATTCAAAACAGTATCTGGACGAGTGGCTCAATTGTAGAAGATCCTTTGATCGCGTTCCCTCCATACAGAATGAATGTAACATGAGAAGGCTAGCTTGTACATGATGGAATGGACATATCTTCCTTTTCTATGAGTAAATGGCCCAATGGAGCTCTTCATACCATTCCATGGTAGTGCATTGGATTTGGCGATGGTTAAAGTAACTGGCCCATGTAGCAGTTGGATCAAAGGTTTCACAGCCAATACCTTGAGGTCTCATCAGTCAGCGCATCAGCTGAATGCCGGGTTCCGTGGATGGACGACCTTACGGTCCGTAATCTAGGCATCCAAGCTCATGGAACTGGATGCCAGGGTGATATTCGATTTAGTTTGATGGCATGCAGAAGGAAACTTGCTTATAAATCCAATTATTCAGGACCGTAAAAAACTTATGGTGCATTTAGTTCGCAAGAATGAAATAGATAAGGAATAGATGGGGTATAGAATTAAATGACAAATAAAATTATCGTGATTTAGTTGGAGGGAATAAAAGTGATTTCGAATAGAATATTTAAAGATAAAAAGACAAATTGTCCCTCAAATGGCTCAGGGATTTGGCTGAGGTGCGGAGGAATTGGTGACATGAGTTGAGAATTTAATAAATCATTATGAGTATTTTAGACAATTTATACCCACTTCTTATAATGATAGCTCAATATTATTTCTCGTCTATTATGAATATTTATTCCCAATCAGAATAGGGATTCCTTATAATATTGTTTAGTTTAATGGAATCGGATTCGGGAACATGCCATTCCTCCCAAGTGAACATGACGTTGATTTGGAGTTCACTCCATCCCGAGTGGAGCATATTGGCATATTCTACAGGAAGTGAGTGGAGCAGCTGACTATGGCTCTTACCGTTTTCAAGCAAAAAGAAAAAAAAGGCTGATGTGATGGCTCGTAAGGTGCCCGACAACTGCTAACATGGAATGTAATTTGATGTATTTCCATTGACAACTGACTAACTTAGGGGAGGACCTAGTCATTTTGCTGGGGAGATCTCAAGCTGTGTCTCAGTTGCAGACACATACTTAAGTAATAATAATCCTCTATTTTAGCCAAAGAAATGTACATCTCTCAGGCTTTAACCAGTCTAATCAGTCGGTACTGGTAGCATCGATAGGCTTCCTATCAAGTCTGAGGCCCCCTGATTTGTAATAAATTTATTAATCCAATGTTAATTTTTATTGAGGGATGAATTTATATAGCACCATTTGAAGATAATGTTTTAAGAGTAGCACCATATTATAAAAAATTGTAAAAATAGCACCAATTTACAATCCCTTATAATCACATTTTTGAAAACCCCCAAAATACCCCTCCCATAACCCTAATTCCTCATTCCTCCTTCCTCCTTCCTCCTTCCTCCTTCCTCTCTTCTGCAGCAACTATCTCCTCCATTCTCTCTCTTCCTCCTCTCCTCCAAGCTCAGCCACCATCCCCGAGAAGCCGAGTCCGAGCCCCGGAGCACCAAGCACCGAGCCCGAGCCCGAGCTCTTGAGGTCCAGCCCCAGCCCCGAGCCCCACCCCCCCGCCCCCCCTCCTCGCCCGCGAGTCCGAGTGTCCACGAGCCCGAGCTCCCAAGGCCGAGCCCCCCAGCCCTAGCCTTGAGCCCGAGCTCCCGAGCCCTCGAGCCCCCGAGCCCCCGAGCCCCCGAGCCCCCGAGCCCCCAGCCCCCAACCCCTAGGCCCCAGCCCCCAGCCCCTAGCCCCAGCCCGAGCCCCGAGTCCCGAGCCCTGAGCCCCCGAGCCGTCGAACCCGACCCCTCGAGCACCTGAGCCCTAGCCTCAGGGCCGAGTTGCTGCCCCAAGGGCCCCGATCTGCTGCCCAAGTCCCCCGGCCTTGATCCCACTGTGCCCCCGTCCGCCGTTGCTCCGAAAGTCTCTCCCGGCCTCGATCTTGCTGCCCCCGTCAAAGGTTGGCATGCTTCTAGGTTGAATTTCATGGTTGATTCATACTTAGGCCAGATTAGATTGTTTTGTGAGCATAATGCGTGATTTAGGGTTTTACCGGGACCTATTTTTCTCTTACCGGGACCTATTTTTCTATTACCGGGACCTATTTTTCCTCATCGGGACCTATTTAACTGAGAATGAATTTTTTGATGAGATTTGCCTAAGGCATTGGTTCGGGACCTATTTTTCTCTTACTAGGACCTATTTATATCTAACCGGGACCTATTTTCTAATTTCGGGACCTATTTGACTGAGAAGGAAGATTGAATTTGTTATGAAATCTGACTAAGGTATTGGTTATCAGGACCTATTTATATCTAACAGGGATCTATTTGCATACTGCAGGGTACAAGAAAGCATATGCGAATAAAAAGGGTGGCCCGAAAGTGCACAAAGACTCCCGCTTTTCTTAGTTCATTTACTGACCCAGATCATCTAACTAATTTAGTTATGTATTTGTTGAGATATTCATGTATATTATTTGAATATTAATGTATTCTATTGGGAAATATTATGTTATATTCTATATTATGTTAAAAAATTTGTCATTCTTATGTTATGTTTTTTGTTGGGAGATTTTGATAGAAACTCTCTATTTTTCGTCTCAGGTAAATAAGTCCCAGCTAGGAAAAAATAGGTCCCGGTAAGAGGAAAATAGGTCCCGAAGAGTAATGCCTTAATCAGATTTCATGGCAAACTCTATTTTTCGTCTCAATTAAATAGGTCTCGGCTAGGAAAAAAAAAGGTCCCGGTAAGAGGAAAATAGGTCCCGATAACAGTAAAATAGGTCTCGAAGAGCAATGCCTTAGTCAGATTTCATGGCAAGCTCTATTTTTCTTTTTAGTTAAATAGGTCCCGACAAGAGGAAAATAGGTCCCGGTAAGAGGAAAATAGGTCCTAGTAAGAGTAAAATAGGTCCCGATAAGAGCAATATCTTTGTCAGATTTCATGGCAAGCTCTATTTTTCGTCTTAGTTGAATGGGTCTCGGTAATGGTAAAATAGGTCCCGATAAGAGCAATGCATCAGTTAGAATTCATGACAAAAAATTGAAATACATTGAGTTTAGGATTAAAATACATATAAGATATGGATGTTATATAAGAACAAAGTCACGTCTCTGCTTTTTCTCTATCAAGGAGTCGTACCCTCATTCATGGGTGAGTATATGACCCACAATGTCTGCACTTCCTCCGAGTTCGTGTCTCTGACCAAGAAGGAATACGACTTCTACAAGGCCCCATCCACTGTGCACTCCCATTTGCCATTGAACATAATTACCACCCGAACACGCTTCATAGTACCTATTCATTCATTGAAAATGGTGGAGAAGACGAGTCAAGTGAACCCGGCTCCATGTCTTCTAGCTTCACCGCACAGGGGGGGGCCAAGCCGTCGGATCTGCTCCCCCACCACTTCTCGATCCGATCCCTCAAGCTGAGGACCAAGGAGCAGGAGATGCTCCTGCGGGTCTCGGTCCTCTGCCTCGTCTACGTGTTCACCTTCATCATTCGCCTTTGCAGAGCCCTCTGCAACGAGTCCATGATCCACGAGTTCGATCCCTTCTTCAATTACTCGACCACTCTTTTCCTTACACAGAAGGGGTTCTATGAGTTCTGGAGCTGGTGCGATAGTGAGAGCTGGTACCCACTTGGACGGGTCATCGGTGGCACTCTCTATCCCGGCCTCATGGTCACCGCTGTGTTGATTTATTGGACCTTGAAGGCCCTCCAATTTGCAGTCCACATTCATGAAGTCTGCGTGCTGACTGCCCCATTCTTTGCATCTAACACTACCTTGGTTGCGTACTTCTTTGGGAAGGAAATATGGGACTCCGGAGTGGGTTTGCTGATAGGTTAATTTGGTCTATCCATTACTGATTCTGCTATTTCCATCTTATCCTGATGATTAGTTCAATCAAGTGGCAGTCTGATTGGATCCTTTAATTTCTTGCACAAAAATATGCATACATTTTGATTCTATATCCTGTCTTTTTTATGCTCTGTTCTTCTATGATATGACATCCATTCATTTGATAATCTATCTACAAAATTCGATTATTGAGCTTAGTAGCCTTGGTGGGCATTGGTCTTTGAATGATGTTGGCAGAATTGGAGCTGCACTGTGAAATTCACGAGCTTTTATTATCTTTTTAGATGATTGAAGGCTCTCACCATTTTCTTCGACACCAAAATACAAAGTTCCTAAAGCATATGTTGCTAATTAGCGTCCACCATTTACAGCTTCAACAAAGCATTATTGTTATGAACGAAAGGAGTGAGTTAATTACGATTTGTTCATCAATTTTGCTTCTTACGGGTCTTGAACGTGCAATGAAGACCCTCAAATCTGGAGGATGAACATTCAGCTGTTCAGCATGAAGGTCTAGATACATTTGCTATGTATTTGGATGGTCCGGAATAATCAAAAATTGATAAGGAAAACTCATCAAGCAGTCGTGATTATATAAAAAGGGGAATAAGCTTGTCTTCAAAACCCAAAGGAATCTAACCAAGCCTTCAACACATTTAAGGTACGAATCTCTAAACGATCTCCCATCTCGTCATTATGTACTCCATGGGAAAAAAGATTTCATAAGGAGATAAATAGGTCCTAGTATGAGATAAATAGGTTTCGATAAGAGATAAATAGGTCCCGAATAATAATGCCTTAGTTAGGGAATCATGGAGAACTCTATTTTTCTTTTCAGCGAAATAGGTCCCGGTAGGAGATAAATAGGTCGTAGTAGGAGATAGATAGGTCTTGAAGAATAATGTCTTAATCAAGGAATCACGGGACCTCTATTTTCCTTTTCAGTAAAATAGGTCCCGGTATGAGATAAATAGGTCCCGATATGAGATAAATAGGTCCTGATAAGAGCTAAATAAGTCCCGGTAACAAATAAATAGGTCACGAAGAATAATGCATTAGTCAGGGGATCACGGGGAACTCTATTTTCCTTTTCAGTGAAATAGGTCCCGGTAGGAGATAAATGGGTCTCAATAAGAGAAATAGGTCCCGGTAAGAGATAAATAGGTCCCGGTAAGAGATAAATAGGTCCCGAAGAATAATGCATTAGTTAGGGAATCATGGGAATTCTATTTTCCTTCTCGGTGAAATAGGTCCCAGTTTGAGATAAATAGGTCCCGGTAAGATATAAATAGGTCCCGAACATACTCCATATTACCTATTCATTAACATAAAGTAAAAACATATTAGTTACATTTTATACAATGCAATATTGTAATATTCCAATTAGTCTTATTGTTCAGAAATAAGTCCCGACAAGTTATATATAGATCCCGATACTATATAAATAGGACCCGATCCTAATATGTTATAAATAGGTCCCTAACATTGTTTATATTTCAAGACATGCCCAAAACGTGTATACGTCTCGATATTATAAAAATATGTCTTGATACTATATAAATAGGTCTCGATACTATAAAAATAGACCTCGATACTATATAAATAGGTCAAGAAGACAACTTTATCAAACAGGTAGGACACACGATTCAATCACCATCAAATTAAACTCAAGTGTGGAACGAATAATATGAACATAATCGAACAGAATCCATCTCAGTCAAGGCAAGATTCAACACAAATCAATCATAACTGAGCCACACACAAATAAGACCCAAACGCTGTGCACTCTTTAGTACATTAATTTTATCTTCTAAGCTTCCTGGGATCCAATAATCCCATATGAGTTCATTTTATTCCAAATCCAACCAACCTCTTAGTTCCTTCAATTCTAAATCCGGATAACTCTCTAGACACAATATCAACCCCACACAATTTTATTTTATTTTCCGTAAGCTCGATTAGATCCGACTTGAAATTCTAAATTCCTAAGCTTCACCTCCTAAGTTCCAGCTACTACGCTCAATCTCCACGTGCGAAGACACTCATGAGATGATGATGAGGTTAATTAGATGCATACAAACGCTCTATGTTGCCTCAACCATGCAAACACACCTACGTGTTAAAGAAAGTGATGCATGCGATGAGATTCAATAAAAACAACACACCCTTTGACTATGCCAAGATCAACATATCGGTAAATTTCAGTACACTTCTGCCTGAGAAGCTGCAACAATCATTACAAGCAATTTCAAACCCCAGGGATCCCGGGAAGGAGGCCGAACCTAGCTTACCACAGCCCCCAGGATCTCGGTGCAGCTCAGACAGGACCGTGCCAAACTCCATTGAGCGAACCCATTGTAACCATGGTTGATCGGAGTGTTGGATTCGCTCAACTGGCTCAGGGACTTGTGGTGCTACTTGGCGGGTCTGGTGAGAAGAGGAGCAGAGTTGAAAGTGACGACAATGGCAGCGACCTTAGTGGCTCGACCGTGGAGGTTTGGGGCAGAGGTTCGATGAAGACCCTTCGCCTCTCCGGTCGTCGACCAGTTGCCCCTCCCGTCATCAACGACCCGTCGCCCCTCCCTTCGTCTTCGACCCATCACCGGTCTCGTCATCCCTCGTCGCCCATCCCGCCGATCCAGTTGGCCGTCCCGTCATCGATTCCGTAGCTGGAGGGGAGAGAGAGCTCAAGGGAAAAGGGGCAATCGGGCTGGGATGAAGTGTAGCAAGATGAGAGAGAGAAAGGGCAATGATAAGTGTGAAGGGGAGGGGAGCGGGCAGATGAAATGGGCAGGCAATTCAAATTGGGAAGGGTATATTAGACAATAGACATAAACTGGTGCTAGTTTTAAAAATGAGTATAAATTGATGCTATTTGTGTAAGATTAATGAGGAGTTGTGCTACTTTTATGTGTTAACACATTTGTATTTTTCCCCCAAAATATTATGCGACTTGTATAACATATAATAGCGTTTATGTAGTATTACAAATCAATAAGATTTAATCATTTTAAATATTTTTATAAAATCTTAAAAATAACCTTAGAAATAATTAAATTTTATTAATTTATGATATAATATAAGTACTGTCACGTATAAACTCATTACATGCAAAACTTTCCCTTCCCGTAGACTCTACCACTATTTCTTTTCCCTCATGAACTAGCAAAGTCAACCCGTTGAAACTTCTAATGGTTGCTTCCTAACCTGTACATGTTGGCAAATTGCCAGACAAAAAATGAAGCCGACGTGAAGTTAAGTGAGCAAGATAAAACAGTAGAAATTGGAGATAAATAGGGTGGCTGGAGGGTGGAACATGGACACGTTGCCTTCCATGTCTGTCCCCCCAAATATACCAAGACATTAACGTATTTTGGACCGACCATGTTATCACGCATAAGCAGATTGATTTCTTTTTTTGACAATTTACAGATTGATAATTTTGACACAAAGTCAATGATGCCACGTGCTAACTAGAATGGGCCATCAAGTTTTCGTGGAAGGATACAGGCAGGAAAATTGTTATTTCCGGACCTTCTTCAAAAATGTGGAAAGGGCAACCGATTACTGATGAATACATCCGTCGGCAATTAGTCTCTATCGACTGAGCGATAGATCACGACGGATGAACCTTTCTGTCACTAATTGTTTGGCAGTGGACAATTTGGCAGTGGTTTACTGATGGAAATCATTATCGCTAGTTAGTGATGGAGGCTGTCGACGGATAATTCGTCTAGGAGCCGTCAGCGAATTCAGAAAGATGACCAACAAATTATCTGCCGATACTACATCGTAAGTTAAATATTTCAATTTATTTTCATAATCAATTAATATTTAATCTATCTAAATTTTTATTTTAATATTTATTAATTATTAATTTATGTGTAAATAATTATATTTTCTAATCAATTATATATTTTTATTTAAAGGTTAAATTTATTAATTAATCAATAGATTATACTTAAATACTAATTCTCTAATAAACTTCACACGAATTAGGAAAAATAAAGTGCCGTTAATTAAAAATATTTACAATACTTTATAACTAAAATATAAAACTTCCTAATTATTTTGTTTCCAGATTGACGCGAAGACATGTTAGGTGTCATCCTCATTGTCATCGTCAGTGTTGTCTTCTGCTTATTGTCGTGTAAGAGGCTGAGGATTCATAAAGGATTCCGACCTATTGAACCTCTGATTCATATGTGATCGTAAATTCTTTGTCAACAAATGCACACATACTTCCTCAATCTATGCATCCCATACCTTGGAGGAATCGATGTTCTCTGGGGACGGTTGGGAGACACATGATCTAGGGTAGTATGCAAGGTTATAGATGTGTCCCTTCTTTCTCCTAGTAAAATCTCCATCGAGTTTACAAGAAATTGTGATCGTTTCCGCATAAAAACCTAAAACGTTAGGTAATGGTACACAATTTTTCAGACCTTATTTCAATCTATTATTTGTCTTATATGGGATTATCTCCTCAACACCTACCGAGCCCTCATGTGACAATTTGACTTAAACTTGCATGTGTTCTTAAACACCTACCATCAACAACTAACATCGAGTTTGGCATTTCTCTTTCGTACTTAACTAAGGGGGCAACTAATTACAAGGCAGACTTTTTCATCCATTCTCGGGATAAAAATTATATGAGTCGAGCCTTTTACTCTGTACTCGAGTAACCTACCATGAGATCCACACTTGGGCCCAACAACTAATTAATCATGAGCCAGATTTCTTTTTTTGGTCTCGGGTTTACAGGCCACAAATTCCATACTTGGGTCTAGTGAGATATAAGCTCACATAATAACATGCTCTGATACTATGTAAAATATCCACTTCAATCTACAAGAGGTTGGGCATGTTTTTACCTAAAATATTAAGCTGTTATGTTACTTCATTATCCTATAAAGCAAGTTTCAATTTATTAATTGTTCGACATGGGATTGACTCCTGAATACTCCTCCAATAACCTCCTTCCAAATCTCTAACATCTGATCAAAAGGGGATTGTGGAGTGTTGGACGGTACTGATGGTGCTATCCTGTGACAATGTGAGCTTTTGAAACTTCTCGGAGATGACCTCCTACACTACCTTAGAAAATCGAGTTATGTGTGAATATATAATTGATTATTTACGATCAAATCAATGAATTGAGAATATACTTTCCTGACCGTCTAAGCTTGCAATTCTAGCCACTTATTCTTTTTAGTAAAGAATCTCGTACGGCGATAATGCTTGTAGATGGTAGGCTCTCCCTCCCTAACTTTGTCCTACCACGAGAGGAATAACTTGTTATGATATTAAATTATATAATAAATGAAATATTATAAAATTATATATATTACATTAGACCTCGATGGGTACTTGTTGATATATTCCCGCTGGCATACAAAGACCCACCAACTGGAGACCTACTATTCTCTGTGTTCGCCTCAGAAATTTGTAAAAAAATTGGCAATTCCAAATGATGTAAGAGTTCCCCATAAAACACCTTCCTCGTCCAATGAGACAACTTCCTCACCTTCTGGACGTCGCCCAATATGCTATGGCAACGAGAATTCCTCTTAAAATTGAAGGTGTGTGAGATGTGATTCTCGTCAGTCAAATCCCACTCTAAACTCTTCTATCACATTTAAAAAAAATCAGTTAATATGTCAAAAATGTTAATAATAAAAAGTATGATATATAAATTACCGTGCAACCTCCACTCATTAAATTAGTCGCCGTCGTATCATATCCAAGATCATGTTCCAAGTCAACTAGAACTTACCCAATCAACTCCGAATGGTTGTTGTTATTATTAGAGTGGCTAGCAGGTTTGACTTGTACCTATTACTAATAATATTAATAAAATTAAATTGGAATAAATAAAAATTCTAACAATTATAATAAATATTCATATACAATTTTAATTTCCTACCACAATTGTCCCAACGCTCAAAAGTGGTTTTCGGGCATTACCAGAGGTAGCAAAGTCACAAGTGATTCCCATGATGGTCCTGATTCATAAGACTGATCATGGAAAGAACTGGCCACTTCATCTCGATACATAAACGTTTTGCTGACGTGGCCGCATGAGGAGAGCACTTATTTCATGGAAAAACAATGAAAACATCATAATAAAAGATAAGACTTGATGGAAACGACGAGTAACAACAGAAAAATGTCCTTATTTGATCAACTTCAGGTGAGGCGACTTGAGAGAATATGGAAAATGTGAAGAGGAAAATTGGGTGATGAATGAAATTAGTTCTTGGACGGAATTTATAGCAGGTATATTTTTGACGGATTACCTTGACGAGTTATCCGTTAGGGCACAAAGATTCTCTCCATAATCCCAATGGATATTTTCGATAGATAGATTATCTGTCGTCAACAATATTAGAATAATTCTTGCACATAATCGATAAAAAAAAATGGAGATGGATTATCTGTTAAAAACTCCCAACAAATTTTCAATGGATAATCCATCGGAAAGTTCATCTGAGACTTTCGTGAGCTATTCCCGTCAAGATATGCGAATGTATATACCGTAGGTAATCGTTGTCGGGTATTTCTAATGGAATTTTGTCGCATAATGCATCACTAATTTGTAGGTAATTTTCCAATGGATTTATCCTTCAGTGTCTTGTCGAAATATTCCGCAGGCAAAATCCGTCAGCATTTGACAGTTTTCTTGCACTAACATTCAAATAAGCCTATCATGTGTTGTGTCTGAATATAAAAGTTTAATTAGCTTCTATTTAATAATCTTTGTAGCTTAATTGATTTTGCACATAGAGGGGGATTGAGTTGTCCCCCTTTTCGATGAGGCAACGGGATAGCAATTAGGGTGTCAACTCCTTGGAAGCTCCATTGATGGACTTAATCTGATTAGCATCCATGTGGATGGAGCATGTAATAAGATCGACAAAGCCTGTGTTGTGAGGGTGGCTAAAGACCTTGACAGTCCTTGTCTTGTCCGGTTCGAGATCCTGGCTGCCTCCTCTCCTCTACAGGCTGAAGCAAAGGCGATGCCTGCAGCTCTGGAGGCAGTGGCTGACAGCGGATGCACGAAAATAGTGGTTATATCGGATGCTCTAGTAGGTAACTTCTGCATAATTTTCATGTCAAGTAGGTCAACTAGATATAGCGGAGATCTAGCGTGTAGACTTTCCCTGTGGTACTAAGTTGAATGAAGATGTAATATTATCTACATTTTTGTATAATGTTTGTCCTCCTTTGGTATTATTCTCTTTCCCAAATTGCTCATTAGCACATGAAATCTGATATTTAACAAACATTAGATTAAGAAAAATTGGGGTATGATGTAAAATTAATAATACATAGTTATTAACTTTTTCTCTACTATCACTTTCTCGCTCTTATCTCTTTTATTTCACATACATTTTTCTTCTACTTTATCTCTAACTTATTTTTATTATATATAAAAATAGTCTTTTTTCATGAATTTATTAGTTAATTTACGTATTTAATTTGCTAAAAATCATATACTCAAGATATTAATTGCAAATAAAATTTTGATTAGTCTTTTACATGTTTGTTTTCTTTAATAATTTTATTAAATAATAAAATCAGTGTATTGTTCAGGTCTACCACTTGGATGTGTACACACATATATGTATATAAATATATATATCTTAGAATATCTGGTTGTGCTATGATCCAAGCAAAGCCTTTCTCCTAAACGCTACCACTTTTCTTTTTTTTAAGCAAACCGGGCAAGGTCAACCCAAAGAAACTTTGAATGGGTGCTCTCTAAGTTATCTGTTGTCAAATGGCCAGACAAAATGGAGTCGACGTGATGTTGAGTGAGCATAAAGAGGAAAAAAGTATAAATTTGGAGATGAATAAAAAATGGTTTAGTAGGCACGTTGCCCTCTATGGATGTGTACCCAAATATATTAAGGGCAAACAGATCTTGGACCGACCATGTTATCCCCGCATAAGCGGGGTGATTATTTTGATATATAAAGTAAATAATTTAATGTTCTAATTAAAATGGTTTATCAAGTTTTTAATGTGAATGATATTCTATAGGAAAATATGATTTTTCCATGTAGACCCGATCGACTCAACCGGAGCCTCGATTTAGTCAGATAGTACCTTCTCTCAAATGGTTGCGTTATTTCAATGAAAGGTTATATTCATTGTGAAAGACCACAACTCCTCATTCTCTTCAAATTATCCATAAACAAAACAAATGATATATGGCAGTCATGCTATGAATCAATAAGATTTGTGTGAGAGGAAAACTTCGAGAGAAAAAGTGAGTGAGTTCGAGTTATGTGTTAGTCCCATTAGAGATTGAGTTAGAGGGTTCTTGTACTATGATTCGTGTTTGGTTCTCGCTCGACTACGAAGTGAGGATCCATTGCCGATGTGTTCATGTTCATGAAGGTTCTCAGTATGTGATTCAGTCCCGTACAATGATCTTGAATAATTAAATATGCGTCGACAATCCATCTCGGTATTTTGATATATGTGAATATGGATTTCTTCTATGTGATATATGTATGTGTTTGAAATCCAATGTTATTGTGAAAATTCCAACATTGGTATCAGAGTCAGGTTAGGATTGTTTCTATATCAATATATGATAAGTCAATGTGCATGAATATAGGTCGGTTCTATGATTGTTGTTCCTAATTCGATGTTGATAAATTTCTGGTGTTAGTTTTTATATCTTCAGACTCCTCGTTTCAAGACGATTTCAACGATATATTATATGCCTTATTTCAATAATGTATGACGAAGTTATTATCATTTAAAGTTTTGGAACGGATGAAAATATTCTGGTGCAAAAAGCAACATGAACACGTCTAAAATTTTGGCCACTCTCGAAAAGGAGAGTGTAACTCACCCCAAGATTTGATTGAGAAACTGAAAGCTATAACAAACTCCACTTGCCGAGTAGGAGAGGATCGCATTGTGCACACGCTGACAAGAGTCTGGAAACGTAGTGCGTGGACTACACACTCTGGCCATGGAGAGTAAAAAAAGAGGGCTGTCACTCAAGTCTTGTGCACAAAGTGGCACAATTTGTGGCTGTACGAACTGTTCAGATGTCGAATTGTCAAGCCATTTTTATTGTTGCGAATCCTAACTTGATTTTCTACTTTTGATAATTTTTTAAGAATTAAAAAAAACTCTGAATAATTTCTGAAAATGTAGAAATAGAAAATATATGGATTTTGAATATCTCACTCAATGTATGAAACATATAACCTTTTTCTAAGGTGAAAAATTTTCTATGGATTCTAATATATCAAAAGAGCATCATAGAAATTTTTCAAAAATTTTAGTTGCAGATATAATTTATTATCATTTAATGCTTAAATTTATGTTATAAATCCATAATAAATTGCTTGTCATTGGAAAAATTTTTCCTACAGATCTCTATAGGCACAGAAACATTCTGGAGCGAGTTTGGAATTTTTTCTCTGAGTTAGAGTTTTTTTTTAGATTATTAATTGCTTGCAGTTGTTTGATTAATTAGGAAAAAGATCAAAACATTATGAAAACTTATGAAAATTTTTCATAAGCATCAGAAATATGTTAGAAATGTTTGAGAGTGATTTTTAATTTATTGCAGAGTTTTTTAATTTTTTTTATTTTAATCACATATGATTGTTTGATTGATTAAAGAAAAATATTATAGTATTTTGAAAATTCAGAATAATTTAAAATAAATCTGATGTGCATTTAACAAGTCATTAAATGTTATATTTAGTGGGAGATTTTGTTGAGTAAATTAATTTCAGTTCAAAATAAATTTATGCGTGGTAAATAAATTTATTTATAGTTATGTTCAAAGGAATGTGGGTGATGATTAAAGCACTGTGAATTTCCGATCTCACCCCTTTGATTATTTCTATTGGTTGTTTAGGTTATTACTACATAAATCGTGTACTTGTTTGTGCTAATTCTGAAAATATCAATGTGGATGTATAATGATTTAGCAATGGCATCAAAACCTATTGTCACTGATTTGATTAAGGGTGAGGAACTAGGTGGCGACAATTATGACATTTGGCATCAAAAGATTCAAGGTCTCCTAGATAAGCAGGAAGTCTTGTAGACTTTAGACCAGGCTCAAGTCAAGTGTTATGACTGTCAGAAAATGAGACACTTTGCTCGCGACACGCTGATGCAAAGAAGCTACTTATGGACAGTTATTCTCTCTCTAAATATTTTATTGTCATTGATGGTTCAGTTGCTAATCCTACTTGCTTGTGGATTGCGGATTCATGCACAATCGACCACCTAACGAGGAGTTGAGATGGGTTCGTGGAGTATCGCTAAGTTCTAGCTGGAAGAAGGGTGCATATG
Source organism: Lagerstroemia speciosa (assembly GCA_037672795.1). Lineage (NCBI taxonomy): Eukaryota > Viridiplantae > Streptophyta > Magnoliopsida > Myrtales > Lythraceae > Lagerstroemia > Lagerstroemia speciosa. Next base: position 4,283,696 of record CM075301.1, read on the forward strand.
GTTAATAGTTCGAGTGTGCAAGTGTTTGAAATCAATACTTACAAACTCAATCTATGAGGTGGTCACACACTTTATCTCCATGATATGATTCATACTCATAAGATCTAGCAAAATCTGCTATCTATTATTGTTTTTTTGGGTCTTGATTTCAAATTTGTGTTTGAGGGCTCGTTTGTAAGCATTTTTCTTAAGAATGTTTTCTATGGTAGTGATTTTATTTCATATGGTTTGATAGTATTAGACATTGAATATTATGAGAATAATAATGTCGATTCCATTTCTCTAATTGCTTCGACTAATGATGATATTTGTACTAATACGATTAATTGGTTCAATAGATTTGTCCACGTGAGCTTAGATCGAATGAACAAACTTGTGACTTGCTAGAGAAAGTCTTAGACCCGAGTTAGTATGCCAACTTGTGAACATCGTCTTGAAGGAAAAGACAACTAGAAAACCATTTGATAAAGTTAAAGGGCATCTGTTCCATTGCAATTAGTTCACTCGAATATATGCAAACCAATGAATGTAAGAGCACATTCTATTGCATATTATTTCATCACATTTATAGATGACTATATGCTCTTTAGTCATATCTACTTGATCTCCCGCAAGTCTGAAGCATTGACTTGCTTTGAAAAATATAAAAATTTTGTTGAGAATTCATTAGGTAAGAGAATTAAGGCTCTCAGTATTGACCAAGGACACAGTATCAATCAGAGCAATTTAAAAGGCAAGTGATGAAAAGGGAATTGATTGGCAATTAACTATGATGGAGCAGGCTAACTTGGCCATCTCCTATTGGGGAGATGTGCTATTGACTGCCCCCTATGTACTTAATCGTCTGCCCTCCAAATCAGTTCCTAAAACCTCGTATGAGTTATGGACTGGAAAAATACCGGTTTTAGGACATTTGAGGCCATGGGGTTCTGTAGCATATGTGCACAACTCTTCTCATAAGTATGGGAAATTAGAACCTAGAGGTCAGAAGTGCATCTCCATTAGATACTCCAAACGCTCTTGGAGGAAGAATTCCCTAGTAGGGGTGACGTGACAAAAGAAATTTAAGTTACATGAGCAGAGGACTCCAAACAAGACTCTCTTGATAAGTTGGTAGAGAATGAGGAATTGGTCCTCCACCTCCTGGGAATAGTGAAAGTGACTCAACAACTAGTAAACCTAGTTCGTTGGGGGGAGTTTTGCCTAAGCCTCAACTGCAAAGAAGCAAACGTGGGAACATTTCTCGTCACTGATTCAAGGTTGAAGGAGATGCTTTCATGATTATTATGCAAGATAATGCAAAGCCCCAGATAGTGCAAGAGGCTCTCTCCTCTAGTGGACGAATGCAATGAATGTGCTGAGACTTGGTTGACCTTCCACTGAATGTAAGATGATTGGGAATAAGTGGATTCTAAAAGTCAAACGAAAGGCAGAAGGTTCTATCGATAGATATAAGGCTCGCCTAGTAGCAAACGGCTATATCCAAAAAGATGGTGTGGATTACGACAAAACTTTTTCTCTAGTGGTTATTTTTTCTTAGATCCACATCATTCTAGCCATTGTCACACATTTAGACCTTGAACTACAATAAATGGATGTTAAAACTACATTTCTCAAAGGAGAACTAGATGAGGAGATCTATATGGATCAAGCTAAACGTTTCATAGCACAAGGTCAAGAGCGCAAAAACTACAAACTTCAAATATCCTTGTATGGCCTAAAATAATCATTCAGACAGTGATATACTCGATTTCATCGAGCCATCATATCTTATGAGTTTATAATGAATGAGAAGGATCAGTATGTATATATGAAATGCCCCAAGGAAAGTTTCTTGATCATGTCATTATGTTGATGATATTTTAATGGTTGAAAATGACATGCGAATGCTTGTCAAAGTTAAGAAGTGGCTATCTGCCAATTTTGAGATTAAAGATATGGTTGAGATAGATTACATACTCATAATTAAGATCCTACTAGATTGTTCAAAGAAACTTTTGGGATTGTCTCAAGAGAGTTACATTCAGAAAAATTTTGAACGATTTCATATGCACAACTATAAGTCATATGACACTCATGTAGTTAAGGGTGAAAGACTGAACCTTGATATGTGCCCTAGGACAATAGAGGAGAAGCAACACATGTCACGTGTCCCTTATGCTAGTGTAGTGTGAAGCCTGATGTGCACTATGATGTGTATTCAACCTAACATATGTTATGTTGTCGGCTTGGTCAGTCGATTCTAGTGTAATCCAGGCCTTGCTCATTGAAAGGTAGTAAAAAGAATATCGTGCTATCTAAAAGGTACAGTGGACTATATGCTACTATCAGAGCACCAAGCCGCATCCAATCAGGTACAATGATAATGACTGGGTTTGGAGACGTAGTGAACGAAAGTTTACTACCATTTTCTTTTTTTTTTTTTTTTTTTTGCTGAATGGAGGTGCTGTGACCTATGGTAGTAAGAAATAGACCTACACAACCTTATCCATAATGCAAGCAGACTTTGTTGCATGTTCTACTTTTGTGCAAGAAGCGATATAGCTTAGACACTTCTTGTGTGACCTCAATGTAGAGAGATGATTTGGCTAAGGTTGGCTCTCTCGCGCAAGCAATGGCCCTTGGCACCTATTGTTGTGAGCAAGGATGAGACAAATATGGTATACCCTCAATACCTATAGTGGCGTAGGAGTATGAAGTTTTAGATACTATTGTGTCACCTCAGATGGAGCCGATATGAGATCTTAAATTCTTGATTGAAATGAATATTCCCATTCTATTCATTATGTCTGATATTGATACACTACAAGAAAATTGTTATTTTTCGATGAATACATGCCGTCGCGTTATCCCTTGTCAGGATTATCGATTGATTTAATGTCGACGGGAATCCGTCAGTAAATGATGTTCTTGACGGATTTACCGACGGATAATCTATCGGTAATCCGTCGGAAAATAAAGAACCGCTAACAATATATTCGTAGATAATTACTGACGGCTCACCGCTCGTAACAGATTATTGACGGATTATCCGTTGTTAAATCCGTCGAAAAATTCCGGTTATGCATTTTACAAATATTGATACATTTTATTTTGTAACTATTTATATGCTAAATTTATCAATCATATAAATTAATAAAATATTATTAGTATAAAATATTGAGCCAATCAAGAAAGTAAATTTTATTAATTAGAAATATTTACAATATTTATTCGGAAAAAAAGAACAATACAAATAATATTTCGGGGAGGTCGGCGACGGTGAGGCTTGGGTTGGAGGGGCTGGCAGTGGCAATCAGTGGCCTAGGTGGGTCTGCTAGGGGCTTGAGGTAGCACTTGGTGAGCACTCGAGTTGGATCTTGAAGGGTTTGGTCGGGGCTTGGGGTGATAGCCGGTGGTTCTGCGGGGCTGGCCGTGGCTCGGTGGGGCTGGCCGTGGCTCGGTAGGGCTCTTTGGAGGTCGGGGCTAGGGCTCAGTGGAGCTCGAGGCCGGGGCTCGATTAGCTCATGGCATGCTTGCTCGGTGGATGAGCTCGGGCGTCGAGGATCAAGGCTCAAGGTTTGGGCATCGAGGCTCGGACTCTATGGCTCGCAGCTCAGACTTGATGGATCATGGTGCAGACACCTCAGGAGAGAAATCACCAAAGGAAATGGGAGAGGGGAGGCCAGGCTCGTGATATATATAAGTAATTTTCGGACGGATTTACTGACGGAATATCCGTCCAAAAATTAGCTCGCCTACGAAAGAGTGGGAAAAATCCCACCAATAAAATTCAAATACCGGCGAAATATCTATCGATAAATCCATCGGAAAAAACATGAACACCATCTCCATGGACTCTGACGGATTTGACCGTCAGTAAATCTTCCGCTCCATTCCCTCCATAACATACCGACGGATTTGGCTACGAAATACAATCCATTGGTAATTGCCTATGAATTTACCGATGGAATAATCCGTCGGTAAACTCCCGCGCTCTTCCGCCATGATGTAACAACGGATTTAATCTGTTGGTAAATTCCTAATGGATAATCCGTTGGTAAATCTATCGAGAAACCTTGTTGATAGTCGCAACGGATTATCTGTCAGAAATCCGTCAGAAATTTCTACAGATTGCATTCCATCGATAATATCCGTTGGTATTTCTAATGGATTTTGTCCGACAGTTTATCCATTGGGAATATCTGTCGGTATTTGGCAGTTTTCTTATAATGATAGCCAAATGTGAGACCTTAGTTATGGCACTTTGAAGGCGAGCTAATAGAGGACTCAATTTAGATGCTTAAGAAGTAACTGAACTAAGATCTAGGTGGTGTTTATAAAAGAGCTTGACATACACCCCAAGAAAAGTAGCTCCACCATAGCATGTATTTTATACAACATGTGCTAGAGCGACCTATTTAGAAAATGGGCGAATGAATCCCTGCTTCATTGTTCTATGAGTCCTAAATAATTTTATAGTGTCCTTAGTCACTTTTGACTATATCATAAAGTAAGAGGCTAATAATCGCTACTTTAGGATGTTACCTATGGTAATGAATGATTCGGTCAGCTAGAGCACTGCTGGGAAAGCAATCAATTCCGAATGGAGCGACGTGAGGGTGAATGGAAGACAATTCCAATCTATCTATTTTTTTTTTTTTTTGTGTTCAAGGCCGTCCCTTTTATGTCGCCAGTTGAGTAGCTTACACATAATTGTGAATATAGAAATGAGTGGTTGAGTATACTCTTTTGAGGGATTAGAAATACTTGGCTTGATGTGATATGAAATTAGTCTTATTTTTTGTAGGGTTGACGCCTCTATGCTAGCTCTAACGAGTTTCTATTATGGAGTTCTCCACCTTTTTCATGAGCTCGACGGTCGCATGATACATTTACCTATATGGACCTTTTTTCTAATGGTTGTGAGTAACACAGTATCGAGACAGTTCCCCAAGTGAGAGTGGGAGATGTAAGAAAATATGATCCACCCATGTAGACTTAATCGACTTCATCCGAACCTGACTTAGTCAAACAGTGCCTTTCTCAAACGGTTGCAATATTTCAACAAATAATCTTGTTCTTTATGAAAGACCACAACTCTTCATTCTCTTCAAACTACCCATAAACAAAAGCAATGATATATGGCAGCCATGCTATGAATCAATAAGATTTCCATGAGAGGAAAACTCTAAGAGAGAAAAAGTGAGTGAGTTCGGGTTATGTGCTACTCCCATTAGAGATCGAGTTAGAGGGCTCTTATGTTGTGACGATCCATTGTTGGTATGTTCGTTTTCATGAAGGTTCTCAGTATGTGATTTGGTCCTATACAATGATATTGAATAATTAAAGGTATGCCGACAATCCATCTCGGTATTTTGATATGTGTGAATATGGATTTTTTATGTGATATACCCACGTATAGGCCTGGCCATGGGCCAGTTTGGGCTAGGAACTGGCCCCGTCAAAAGTGGAAAGAAACCGGTCAAAACTAGAACCGACCCGAAACCGTCCTCAAACCGTAAGGCTTAAGGTTTACGGCCGGTTCCACTAGCCCCAAAATCGGAACCAGCGAGCGGGAAAAGTAAAAATGAAAATAAAAATAAAAAATTATTTGAATCCCCCCTCCCCCCACCCTCTGTCGGCCCAGCCTACACGCCATAAGACTTTGGTTTTTCTTTTTGTTGACACATTTTCAGTTTTAAATATGTGTGATGCAAAATATAAATAAATTTATTGCATAAATTACCGTTAAATCTTGACACGTGTAGAGTTAACTATCAATAACTGTAAAAACTTTTTACACGTGTCAAAAATTTAACTCTGATTTACATAACGAACTCGTTATATAAATCAAATTTTATTTAATTTTAATAGAAATCGAATCAATTGGTTCCCAACTGAACAAAAGCGTGGTTCCGAACTGCCCCTAAACCATCCAAACTAAAGTTTAAGGTCAGTTCCAAGGGTTCACCGAATCGTGGCCAGGACTACCCATGGTTTTTTTTTTTTGGGTTTGCACCACGCAGTATCCCCGGGCCAGTTGAAGCGCACATCGAGACTAATCTGGGATCGGACCAGGATCCCTGGTAAAATTCTCGTCGACCCTCCCAACTTGAGATTCGATCCTGGGATCACCCATTTGGAGGCCTAGTGAGGGAACCGCTAGACCAACCCCAAGTTGGTTGACTACCCATGTATTTGAAATTAACGTTTTTGTAAAAATTTCAACATATTCAAACAAGCACATGCTGTGTTTTGTAATTGAATATTTTCAAGGGAAAAAGAGTTTGATTAGCCTCTATTTAGTTATTTTTCTAGCTTTTTTTAATTTGATAGAGAGAGGTGGATAGAGTTGTCCCCCTTTCAATTAAGAAAGTCAGAAAGTCTTGCAACGGTGTAAATCACACGACATTGTCTACTCGATGACGCTAATCCATAAAATCAAGTCATTTTAGAGTTATTTTTTAATAAAAATTTCTAAAAGTCAGCTTAATTTATTGGTTGGTGTTACTATATATATATATATATACTGATACATGTTGATATTATTACATACAGGAATTTTTTAACGAGAGAATCGCTTGCAACTTGTGGAAGTTTTAATTAATTCCCAGTGAAAATGGAAAAATTTTAGATGATTATACGTTAGAATTATGTGATGAGAAAATTTTGATTAAATTACTTTAATTAATATGTAATTTGGTAGTTGCTTACCGTTAATACTTGACTACTTTTTATAATTTAATTTATATTTCTCAAGTTAGAATCACTTAAAAAAAATTTTGGAAAGATAAATGGGGAAGTTTAGTTCAATGTTTTTGACAAATCCCTACTAGGGCCCCCCATCATGCCCTCCTCTTGTGGATAAAAAGTTCTCTAATGTCGAAAGTGACAATGCCTATATAATATACCAACGAAGGTTGGCGCAAGTGGAAGGGGCTTGTGTCGCTTAAGCAGAGGTGCCGGGTTCGAGCCCCTGTGAACGCAGCAGACCTTCTTGGGAGGGGTCCCCGGGAAACCGCCCGACAGTACCCCGAATCCGGATTAGTCGGCCAGCCTTCGGGTACCGGACACCGGGTGGGAAACCAAAAAAGACAATGCCTATATAATATTACAAATCAATAACATTAAATTATTTTTAGGGTTATCCTTTTGTTTCTAGGATTTCAAAAAAAAATTTATAATAGTTAAATTTTATTTATTGCCACATAAATACTGTCACATAGTACTACACCTGATATACACTACTCTATGCATGAGGGCATTCATTTTTTTACAACGAGGAGTTTATTTTCCCTTAACCCATAAACACCTCACAAACTCAGAGATCCGTGTCATTCCATGTGCAAAACATATGTGTGAGTGGTTCACCAAAGATTATGCTCTAAGGGGAATTTGAACCTTCGATCTCGTGGATTTCCACACGAGTCATATATATGTCATAGCTATCCGCTTGAGTTAACTCTTGGGGGTTAAGGACCATATTCATTTTTTACCTAGACCCTTTTTTGTCTTGATTCTAGTCCTAAGTCTTTTAAATATTATTCAACTTGAGTTTTTTACAATAAATTTAACATTAAGAAAGGTGATTTGACTTTTATTTTAATAATAAAAATATATGTTTAACAAGTAATTATTTTTATAATTATAAAAATGGAGAAAACCTCGATTTATGAGAAGAATCGATGAGGTCCTGACTCTAAACTATCCTCAAAAAGATTATTGACAGTTTCTGGTACTATCACTGACCTCACAGGGGGCATGATAACCGGATTTAAGTCCTTTTTTCCATTGAGATTCTTGTTAAAATATATTTTTAATAGTAAAAAGCCATATTATCTTTTTAATATTAAAAATAATGTAAAAAACTAAAATTGAATAATAACTAAGTGGTTAAGGACTAGAATCGACCAAAAAAAGTTTAGATCAAATAAGAATATGGTTCAAAATGTCAAGGACAAAATCAATAGTTTCACTTATTTTTTCCTTTTACCATTTCTTTCCATACGAATATCCTTTTCCTTTCCGATGGTATCCCGCCTATATATTAAAAGGCAATTTAAGAATTTGGCCAACATTTCTTCTCTACCTAACCCTAAATTTTACACCATGAGTTAGTTATAATATTAGGTTGCGTAATTTATTAACTTCAGTCATGCAAATAAGAATGAATGGCCATGTAATGCTTTACTTGTTTTCCTGATTCTACCATAAACTTTCACTTTTGATGAGAATGATAATACAATGTTAATTCTTCCCCACTTCTACCACATTGTCAAAATTCCATTAGCGTTATGGATGTAAAAAATTGCAAATGGTTGTTAAAATGGACGAATTAACAAATTTGCACATATTCAAACCACAGATAAATGAATATTTAATACATAAACTTTGCATGATTTTTCAATTCTACACAAACCTTCACTTATGATTACAATGGCTAAAAATTGACAAATTTGATCAAGAAAAATCTAATGGGTCTAAAACCGATCAAAATTACATAAAAATAGATATCTTGTTGTCAAAATCTGACAATAAGATAAATAATTATATATAGTATCCTACTTTTTACATAATTGCGGTTGGGTTTAGGCTCTGGTGGATTTTTCTAGGTCAATGCTTGATTTTCTTAGGACATTTTTCAACACTTCAAAAATCATCCAAAATTTATATAGAACCTAAAAGTCAAGTTTTTCAAGTTAGGTTGGAATTTATTATTTGAATTTTCAATTTTCATTTACAACTCTAATTGCAACAAGAAAATTTTGGGAAGTTTTGAAATAAAAAAACTAATTTAGAAATCATGGTGTACAAATCAAATTGATCTGCAATGTCGCCTCCGAGGGGACAACCCAACTGGTAAGCTGATACTAAGCAGTACGCTAACAAATGGGTTCGAACCTCTCAGAGGACAGTATCTGGGGTTTAATAGCAGGCCCCAGACCGTATAATACACCGTCTGATTGACTAGTCAGGAATCATTGTCGCTTCGATGGCCAGCTCGGACACCACCAATATAAAAAAAAAAATTGATCTGCAATGTTACATTTATCCTAATATAATTGCCGATGTTCTTTTGCCACATTGTATGTTCTTGCATGGAAAAAATGAATTATAAGGGTACATAAGACATTTCACTTGAGTGTAGTGAAGGAATAAAGTTCATATGGGGGTTAATTTATCAATTTGGCTATTCTAATAAAAAGTGAAAGTTCTTGGTAAAATTGAAAATTTATGTAAAGTTTAAGTGTTAAATTGAGAAATCACACAAAGTTCATGTATTAAATGGTCATATATCTTTAGTTTTGAGATGGATAAATTCATCTATTTAATGCTCTTAACAGCCATTTGTAGTTTTCATCAACAACATTAACGGGAATTTTGACGATATGGTAGAAGTGAAGAATAATTGAAAATTTTGACAATATGGTAAAAGTGAAGAATAATTGAAAGTTCATAATCATTCTAATTAAAAGTAAAAGTTCGTAGTAAAATTTGAAAAATGGGTAAAGTTTGTGCATTACACACGTTCATTTGCCCTTCAGATATTATCATAAAATAAATAAATATCTAATTTTTTTAATCCGTTCTTATTTCACCCTTCATTAATCATGGATTCTTAGCTAATAGAAGTTTATGGAGTATCAAAGAAAATAAATTCCCATAACATGAACCCCTATCCCAACTAGCAGTAGGAGATTAAAAGTTTGAGAATATAAATGGTAAATAATAAAGGTTTAATATGAAAATGATAAAAATATAAAACGTTAATGATTAAAAAGTGTCATTTACCCAATCAATATCAATATGTAAATAGCTTAGCTATAAATTTGATATAGCATTTTGGAAATAATCTCATATGATTCTACCTTATAATGACGTGGGTATTAATTATTGTAACGACTCAAGTTATTAATAATAATTTACTTGTTTGCCACATTTTGACAGACGATTCCTCACGTCACATGGTAAGGTATGAGCGCCTAATAATTTCTCTTTGCCAATGGCTCAGGCGCTATTTCATTAATGCCCTTTTCTTGTTGTATTGTTCTTCGGCCGGCCCTGCCTCTTGGGTTCGTTCTTCACAAAGATGAACTGCTTTTCTGCAAGAAAATACAAAAAAAAAAGGGAACATTTCATATCGTGGACTAATGCTTGTGCAAGGAAAAAAATGGTGTGTGAATCAGTGGCGGTGAAGTTTTAGATAAGGCTAAAAATTTGGAATGCAAAAAATGGTGAATGGTAAGTTATTTTTATTAAATATTTTCATTTACAACTTAAATGAATATTTTTAAATTAATTAAATGTGACTTGTCTTTGAGCAGTCCACCGAATTTTGGGTCTTTCTTCGATGTCTTATGATTCGGTGGGTCTTCGCGTACGCGTAAAGAAGTTTACCGAATTGGAGTTTCAGTTAGTTTTCCGATACTTTTCATTAGAGAACGGATTAAGTGGGTAGGCGGAAAGATTAACTAAGAGGGCAAGGGATTCGATAGCTAGTGCCCAAGGTCCGAGCGAGCGTATTTATAGGCTTCAAGTTTAACTACGATATTGTTCAATGGTCCATCTCCCAGGTTTTATTTCTTTAAGGGCGTGTAACTAGTTAATGCGAACGCCATCAGAGCATTGGCAGCCTGCTTGATACGATTAAAGTCGGCGTCCTAATGTAAGATGTCAGAGTGAAACCAGTCTTGTCTGGTGGAATTAGTCGATAACGACGAGTAACGAGTTGCCATGAGGCCGCCTTCAGGTCGGCCGGTTTAGGAGAGTTGGATTAGACAATCTAGTCATTATATCCGGGTCAAAATGTACATTTTTTTGTGTAAAAAAAAATAATCTTAGAAGAGAATAGAATGAAGAAGATAACAAAACTGAGAGTTTCATGAAGAGAATTGAACACAGGACTAGGTTGAGGGCAGTGACACCAGACTCACTTTCTCCGTTGAAATATATATTTGCTAATAATAGATAATGGGATTTAAAAAAAAGAAAAAAATCTTAGATATTCTTACCTCACGATGATCTGGTGATAAAGAACTAATCAAATTACGATGATTAATAATAATTATAATAGCTATTCGGATTATTAATAATAATTTACTCTTTTATTATATTTTAATTAGTATTTTTTTTCATATAATGTGGTAATATAGGATAACCTAAATATTTCTCAAAAATAGGATTTTAACAAGTCAATTATAAGCCATAAAGGAAAATTTCATGATAGATACCTTAAAAGGATTGTCCTGCTAGAAAAAATATTAAATAATCTTACATCATAAAAAGAATTAATTAAATTTTTTATTAATATCAATTATAACAATTAATCTATTAATTAATACTAATTTATGCGCTTATTACATTTTACTTGATATTTTTTTGACTCAGAGCCGTGCTGAGGAGTCATTCTATCCCATGGAGCTTGCCAGGACTGCCGAGGGGTCGCTGTGGAACAGAAAATGATTGTGAAAAAGAGACTGATAGTTCGTTTCTCGTGTCGTCATTCACACCAGGCGACATACGAGCCGAGAAATCTCCGCCTACTCACTCTCTTCTTTTTCTTCACCCTTGGCTCCAATCCACAGCTGCCACCTGGTATCCCTCATCTCTCTCCGTTTCGCTCGCTCTCCCGTTTTGTTTTGACTCTCAAACCTTCGCGCGTTATATTCCATAACTCCGTTGAATTTTCTCCCTGCTCTCCACCCCCACCTCTTCTTTAATCTCCCATTGACGACGGGTCCCTTCAATCTCCTTCAGGAGCAGGCCCTGCAGTGCTCCCTCGGAAAAGGTCTCTCCTTGAACACCCTTTTCCTTCTTCCCCTTTCTTCTTGCATTGACTTCCTCTTTGGGATGTCAATTCTTTTCGTGCCTGCCACATGTAGTTGCAGAGGTTCGGTTCTCTACTTTGGGTTCTTCATGGTTTTTCATTTCTTACGCGGCACTTCAGGTTGGCCCCTTTTAGCCTCTGTTTCAGGTTCTGATATCTGGGTTGATGATCCACCTTGTTGGGATAGAAAAAAGGCCCAGAATCTCTCTTTTTACCAACCAACAGCCGAATTCTGCTGGTTTATTCCTCCAAGTTTGGTTATGCGCTCCTAAAGCCCTGTACTTTGACCTGAAGAACAGTCATCAAATTCTTGCCCTCGCTGTTGGTTCGAGATTTGAATTTGGGCCCTCTAGGATCTCAATTCATACACTGCTGAAAATAGATAATCAGTTGAAAAGTTTGAGTTGGGAGTGGATATTTCTGGGATTCCTTTTCAACGTGTCTGCTCCTGGGATTTCATTTTGATCATCTGCTTCCTGACTCTCTGTGGTCCATCTCAGTCATTTCTCTCTAATTCTTTTCAAAGCATGGTTCTTGATTTTTTTTTTTTTTTTGGGCCAAAAAGCGTGGTTCATGATTGAAGAGACCAACTGTGTTTAGTTTTTTCATTCCAGCAGTCACAGAAGAACCACTGGAGAGAGGCCTGCTTCAGCTGCTGGGAGGGAGGTTTGTTCAAGCTACCTTTCATTATGTTCGAATGCCTATTAAAATGCTAAAATTTTGGCATGATTAGAACTCAGCATAGGTCATATAGATCTCCATTCCTTAGGAGGTAGTTTTTTGATAAATGCTTAGTAAAACTTGAACCTTCTCTTTCAATCATCAACTGAATTTCTAATTTTCTGTAGAAATATCTAGTGCAGTTGCTGCATTGTGCAGACAGTAAATCTGCGATATTAGCTTTTGGGTGTAAAATTTTCTGCATCACATATCAATTAGAAGTTGCCTACCAGTGGTTTCGTCTCTTTCTTCCATTAGTTTTATATGAAATTGATTTGTTAATTATCATGTACAATCCATCTGAGTCATATTTTTTGGTACGTGTATGTTGATTTTGATGTAGACATGGATTACCTGGACCTGAAAAGGAAGAATGGTCATGTTGGAAAAGTTCTTTTGGCTGCTTCCCTGATAATATTTTGCATAATAATCATCAAGCAATCTCGAAGTTTCAACAATCCAAGCGTGGTAAAATTCTCTGAGTGTTTTCAGATTGTTAATATTAGCTTCTAGTCAACTGTTGAAATTTAATAATATAAAACGAAACTCTTCATATATTTGTGACTTACAGTAAAATCTCCATTCCAATTGTAAATGAAATGTGGAAAAGAATTACTGCAGAACAAGAGGAAGGCTGCTAACGAAAAGATAATATTACAGAGAAGTTACTGTTAATGAGGCTGAAATATTATTAAAAAGTGATTCACAACTGACGAAGAGAAGTTTAGCCAATTATGTGCCATGAAGGCTCATTCACAAGGGAGACAAACTGAGAGATGGCCATGATCCAGTATAAATTAATCAGGGGAGCATTGGCTGCTTCTTCAAGCAGCCTATCAATGTGAATTCAACCAACTATTTCAAGGAAACTGCTGGAAGTTTTCATTTTAATTTTAAATAAATATTCCATAAGTATCACTGGCTAGTTTCCAGTTTCCATGACAATCTCTCATGTTTCTCTTTATAAATTCAACCAACAAAAGCAATAATCACTTCATATTTTACTAAGTCCTCGGTTCTTATTTTGATACTTAATCACATTGATAGAATTTTTCTTTTATGCTTCATTTGGTAGATCGAAGTGCTGAGTTTTTCAATCTAATTTTATTTGTTTTCGACTTTCTTCCTTGTAGTTCTCTATCCATGAAACAGGGGTTACTCACATCCTGGTGACCGGAGGAGCTGGCTATATTGGTTCACATGCCACAATGAGACTCCTGAGGGACAAATACCGTGTAACTATTGTGGTATTTCTCCATCTATGACTGAATTCCACATCCAGTAATTCGAAGCCATGTCCTATTTTGTTAAATTGGATAATCAATGAGCTTCTTCTTTTGACAGGACAACCTCTCTCGAGGAAACCTAGGTGCTGTTAAGGTTTTGCAGGAAATGTTTCCTGAGCCAGGGAGACTTCAGTTTATCTATGCTGATTTGGGCGATGCAAAGGCCGTATCCTTATATTGCACCCTCATTAGTTATAATTAATTGGTTGTATAAAAAATATACTGCTTATGCTTTCATAAGTTTCTCTTGCATTTGTGTCCTTAATCCTGGTTTCAGGTTAACAAAATATTTTCTGAAAATGCATTTGATGCAGTGATACATTTTGCTGCTGTTGCTTATGTCGGGGAAAGCACTCTTGAACCTCTTAGGTAAGTACTGATTTGGGATAAAGGACATGAGTGTTAAATATCATATACCCTTATTCTAAAAGTTCATGGGCCATACTAATAGGTAGTAGTATATGCTAACTTAAATATTTACAAATCTAGCTGATAGACATGCAAACAGAATATATATTCAAATACATTTTAAATTATTTTGTTGTTCAGATCAAAAAATTATTTTGTTGAAAATATATATTTAATGTGAGCAGTACCATACCAGCAACATCAGCTAGAGTACATTCGTTTCCATTGCTATGTTGTCATAGAGTTCAACTTTGCTTTGTCATTTAGAGTTGTTTCTTTTCATGGTTTAGTGCTGGAGTTCACATTTTCAAAGAAATGGAACCAACGTATAAATGTCCATTTTTATTAATTGATTCCATTTCCCGACCTCTCCATTTCTTTGTACAAGACATGGCATAGTTGAATTCGCTAATGACAGCCAAAAGGTTCTACTCGAACTTGCTATAATAAATGTGAAACAGTTTGCAGATAAAGCACTGCAGGCTGTTCTTCATTTGATTCTGTTCTGCTCTGTTCAGACGAACGGAAGGGCTCAAGGATATCTTGGAATCTGAATACATTTTTGGAATCCTCTAAGATCCTGTTTGTGAAAACCAATTCTTTATTTATATAGCACAAGCTTATGATTGATTTTTCCAGATATTACCATAATATAACATCAAACACACTGGTGGTTCTGGAGGCTATGGCAGCACATGGTGTGAAGACCTTGATCTACTCCAGCACATGCGCAACTTATGGTGAACCAGATAAGATGCCAATTACTGAAAATACTCCACAGGTAAATGAAATTTT
Organism: Lagerstroemia speciosa; assembly: GCA_037672795.1. Taxonomy (NCBI): domain Eukaryota; kingdom Viridiplantae; phylum Streptophyta; class Magnoliopsida; order Myrtales; family Lythraceae; genus Lagerstroemia; species Lagerstroemia speciosa. Next base: position 4,298,714 of record CM075301.1, read on the forward strand.
GTGAAAGGAATGGTTCTTGCTTTTGCTGTCAAAGGAAGCTGCAAAATGTATATTGGTTTGCTTGACTTGTAATGAGATGCTTTGGATCTTGATGAGCTTTTTCTCTGGAATAACTTACAGTTGCCAATTAATCCTTACGGAAAAGCCAAGAAGATGGCAGAGGATATTATACTTGATTTTTCGAAGAACTCGGAGATGGCTGTCATGATTTTGAGGTATCTGTTTCCAATGAGTTTATTGCTTATTTATTGGATCGATGCTTTACTTACTACTACAATGGAACTGTGAAAATCAAATATTGTTTTCTCTTTGTGAATATTGAACTTTTTGTTATTTCTTTTGCTTTCAGTATCTTCTGGCCATCTCTCTGTATTTGTGGAAGATAATTAAGCTTCTGTTTGGTGACAACTTCTAGGTACTTCAATGTGATTGGATCCGATCCTGATGGTCGACTAGGAGAAGCACCAAGGCCCGAGCTACGCGAGCATGGACGGATCTCTGGTGCTTGCTTCGATGCAGCTCGTGGCATCATACCTGGGTTGAAGGTACAAACTCAGTTGTCTTCTACCTGTGTGACCAACTAAAATGCCTGTCCATGGCTTTTCAAAGATGATCACTGTTCCCAAGATTTCAAATATTTGCTGGATTTCGCCCTTTCAGGTAAAAGGAACAGATTACAAAACTGCTGATGGAACTTGCGTGAGGGATTACATCGATGTGACTGATCTAGTTGATGCTCATGTTAAAGCTCTTGAGAAGGCACAACCCAAGAAAGTTGGAATCTACAATGTTGGTACTGGTAAAGGTATGGCGCAAATATTGTTTTGTTATGGGAATCACACATCGTATAATTATAAAATGAATCTGGTACCTATAAACTTAGATTTTAGGTTAATATGAACCCATCTCTTTGACCTCGTGGCAAGTGTGAGTCATAATATTATGAGAGGGCGAATGTCAAGAAATGAATCCCAGGTAGATTATTAAAAAAAAAAGATATTTAAGAAAAATTGGATTCTGCCACTTATAAACTTTAAAGACTTACTGGAGATTGGCCAACCTCTGTGAAACTTTTACGGACATGTGTTACTCTTCAGCCCATTGAGACTTCAGTTTTATAGAAAACTAAGAACAAAAGAGCTCTAAGGGGGAAAGTCTTTGGTAGAGCAGATGTACCACATGTCAATGCTGACTGTGCTATTTTTGTCCAACCATGTCTTACATTTGAGTACACAACATTATCATATCCTTAAAAGCTAGCGAAAATACCACACAACCAGTATTTTCAGCCCAATCTATTTTAAAAAGGTGGTGCTATGATGTAACTGATTAGATGTCAAACACTAATTGAGCGGAAATACAACATCAGCACCATCAGGTTATCCAACTACTCCAAAGAATCTCTCTCGCAGAACAAGGTTTATAATTATATGCGTTGTTTTCCTACTTGGAAAATGGGGGAAATCAGCAGGAAAGTTTTCTGCAGAACTTACGTGTGGTGTAATTTGATAATTCCAATTGCCCAAAAGACCAGTCTCAACTGGAATTTATTTCATCAGGTCGATCAGTCAAGGAGTTTGTTGATGCCTGCAAGAAGGCAACAGGGGTGGACATAAAAGTCGAATACTTGCCCCGGCGGCCGGGTGATTACGCAGAAGTTTACAGTGACCCCACCAAGATCAGACTCGAGCTCAACTGGACCGCCAAGTACACCGATCTCGAGGAGAGCCTACGAATGGCCTGGAGATGGCAGAAGGCCCACCGGAATGGGTACAAGGCCATGGCACCTTCTCCTTGAAGACATCACCTGTACATACATCCCATAGCGCAGAATAAAAGCGGGACTAACGAGAGAGAGGCGCTGAGGAAAATGGATTACATTTGCACTCCCACCGAAGAGAGACTGGGAGGAGTTCGAAGTATCTAGCGACTCCCGAGGCTTGAGGGCATTGTACTGTCTCGTGGGGAAGTTAGGGAAAGCTCAGCAGCTCGATTCGTTGTATTGTAATGGAGTTTTTACTATTGAGCAGAGATTAGTGCAATAATGACCGACTGGGACTCAGTTATACAGCTAATTTTCGAGTTTTGGTCAGAATTACCCTTAAAAAATTAAATTGTAAAAGGCGTTCAAGACAAAGTATTTTCCCTAATACTGTATCAAAGTTGCATAAACGGTTTTTGCTTTTGGATAATGCTCCATGAGTACTTTTTTTTTAAATGTAATATTTGTCACGTCATGTGAGAGAAAAGTTTAGTGGGTGAATTCGAATGTTGGGAAACGAACAATTTATTAATACACGAATAGTGGGCTTTAATGAGCCGATCTGGACCTTGACGGATGACCACAAGAAAGCTATAATGGTAATTCTCTTACATTATGTTTAGTACGAAAGAATTAAAAGGATTAGAATAGATTGAGTAATTTAACCTTGTTAGTCATATTTTTTTACTTAATTACATTGTTAAAAATTGTAATGTGCATTCCATTACTATAGACTCTTTCATCACATTAGTGAAATGATGTTTCCTTGTCAAAAGAAAAGGAGTGCTCATGCATTCACTTCCTCTAATTATATATCCTTCATATTATGAAAATGAATTCAGAGATAACTATTTTTCCATTTATGTTGTTGTAGTTTATTATATAAAAGTCATTTTATCCCATTCCGTTCCGTTCCTTTATATTAAACCTAACATTAGGTTCATTAGGTGAGCTTTTCAAACAAAATCCTACATGAGGTATGTATGAGCAATGGGTAAAAATACAATTGATTTAGAAAATAATTGGTAAAAAATGGTACTTTTTAAACTAATTTTCGGAGTACCACTTTTAAAATGCCAACATAGTTGGTATTTTTATTAAAAGTAAAAACACCATCATAGTTAATGTTTTCTTTTCAATTTGCCATTCACTTGAAAACGCTAATATAATTGGCGATTTCAGTTCAATTTGAAATTACTATACAACAGTCTCGTTTTGTAAACCTCTATCAAATCTTTATAAATGTAAAATTTTTATAAAATTTTAAGAGTAAATTTTATGAGTTTTAACACCTGGATAATGATTTATACATCGAATTTTGATGTATCATACAATTGGATATATCCCTTTTCCTGGAGAAATGAAAAAAAAGCATGTACTCAATATATGACATATTAGAATTCGATGTATAAATCACCATTCAAGTGTTAAAACTTATAAAATTTACTCGTAAAAATTTGTAAAAATTTTATGTGTGAAGATCAGAGAGAAATCTATAAAACGATACCATTGTATATTATACATTAAATATCTACTACCTTCTTTCAGCATTTTTACTGTTTTAAAATAAACGCAACTCCTTTTGTGTTTGCAAATTGAACAGAAAATGACATTAAAAAGAAAACACTATCATGTTTGGCGTTTTCAATTTGAAATGAAAATGCTAACTATGTTAGCGTTTTCGGTGTACATGTACAATTAAGCCTGCAAAATGCAGTTAAACTGAAAACGCCAACATAGTTGACATTTTCAAAACGGTATTCCTGGAATTAGTTAAAAAAAGTATTATTTTTTACGAATTTTTTTCAGAATTAACGGTATTTTTACTCATTGCTCAAGTATGTATCACTGGGGCATCGTTTTTTGTTAAGCAATATATGATTGGCCTTGTGTGGAAGAAGTTGGAGAAAAGTTATAGAAGTTCATATTCAATGACTTTGCCGGCTAAATACAAAACACCCGAGGATCTCAATTAGTAATTGTATTAATTTGTTCAATTAGAAGTAATGAAACTATGTGATGGCCTATTGGTCTAAAGCTCACTCCCGCGCGATTTGGTGAGATCACGATCATATGTTCGAGTCCCTTCTGAACATTATTGTCAAAAGAGACTCTTGAGTCTACACCTTAGTGGATATCAACTTATTAAACTATACTAAATTTTTCTGTAGTGTTACGTTTTTTAAGTGTGAATGTCAATATAGGATATGAGGATTAAATCTTGCTGCTGCGGTGCTCGTTATCAAATATCTAAGGGAGTTTCATCAGCATCATGTTATACCGAAGGACGTGTATGACCTTGGAGGATATCAAAGCAAGGTCAAGTTCAAAGAGTTGAAGAAGAATGTCAAGGACATTCTTGGAAGCCATGTCATGGGACTCATGCAAAAGCTAGGTTGGATGAGAAGCGGTCCCATTCCAAGAGCAAGTTGAGAGAGAATAGAGAGCATGAGATCAAACCATCAAGAGTTATGGTTTAGTGGTCTAAAACTTGCTCTCATGTAGTTTGGCAAGGTTAAGTTCCGAAATTCGAGTCTTGTTCTAAGTAATATTGTTAGATGGAGCTCTTGAACTTGTGCCTTGATGAATATTGGCTTGTTGGACTATCATTGCGATAAAATAGAAATGAAGTACATAGGTACACATATTACAGGTAAGTAATATAGTGATGAGTAAGGTAAGTGCTAGACTGATAATAGTAATCGCAAGCCAAACTGATTCGAATTAAGAAAGCAATTAAATAAGATAATCAATGAAAACAAAGATCATGAAAGCAATTCATCAAGAAAATCAATCAATTGTGGTTTCTCAAGTTCACGACTTCATCTAGTGTTATTCCTAACCCGATCTATTCTTATGCTAATAGTTTATTTTAACGTTATTATCCTTAGATCACTAAACTTCCCTTGCCCACCTCTTGGTGCAATAAAGGCATGCACCCTTTCAAGATACTAAACTACCATCTCTCTAGATGAATAATAGTATGAGAAAGTTCATTAAGTTATAACTCTAATTTGAATACCGCTATTTATCAATACTTTTCGCAAATAAACTCTACCTCTCAGAGTAAAGTATCCTAGGTTATACTAACTCTGACATGATCTCGAATTCCCCTCTCAAGATCATCGGTCTTTCATAATCATTATAATTGATGGACAATGAATTAGAAGCAGAATGAATTAGCATAAAAACATTGAAGGTAAGATTCACAAATTAGCAGATAAACATAAGGAATATATGCGAAATTAGGAAATCAAATTAGAATCCCCTCAGAAAAGAGGGAATTAGTTCATAACTGAATTAAAAACCATAACTCGAATCAAAGAAAAAGACATTGAACTCATAATAGATGAAGAAGAGGAGGAGAATAGAGAAGAAGATTATAGGCTTGATCTCTTGATATTCCCCTTGATCGCTCTTCCTTCTTCTTTGCTTGTTCCTTGTAATTTTCTTTGCTCTACAAATCCTAATTGAAGTCGTGTGTGTTTTTGGTGTCTTCATGTGTCTCTATCGCTAATCAATGTACTTTTTTATATTCGAGAAAACTGACATCTTGGAAAATCTGGATATATTATTGATATCTTCGGAATATATTCAAATTTATAATTTTTTTTTAGGTATGTTCTCCACTCAATATCTGCCACATCTCTCATATTTTAGATTTTGAAACAAAAAAAAAAAAACCTTCTAGAATGCATATGAGGATGTGTCCTAGAAAAGGATGAAATAAGGTGAAAATCGTCATTCTGGTTCGGGCAACCGCAACCCCTTTGCTCTCATCTATGTTGTTCAGCAACCATGGTCTCCCTACTCTTCGAATTGGCTTCACTTCCTCGATCCTTCAGTGGCTTTTGATGATCCTATTTAAATTTTCTACATCAATAAAACCCAAAAGGAGTATCAAACCAAGGAAAATTCTCGAAGTATATGACATCATTCCCAAAGTTTCATGCATAAAATTCACCTAATACTCTAATATTTAGCAACCGTCTTAGGCTAAAATGGGCAATAAAAAGATGATAAAATGCACGATTAACAACAATACTAAATCATTGACAGTACTGCATCGATAGAACCAATATTACTACTAGTTTTGTAGTTCATCTGGTATATTTGTATTTAAATACGAAAGTTTGAATATTGCACAGTGGGATAGTTAGGTCATTGCTGCAAGAGGTCAAGAATGAGAGCATGTTTTTCTGACAATTGGGACATGCCTAACGTCACTGCCATTACACATCTTAATTATAATTCTATCAAACTGAGGGTATTAACATCTGATCATTAGCATAATAATCTTACGATCTAATTGTACCTTTGGACGGATTGTCGAATAGTGAGATCTTGAGTGAGACCAGAGTAGACTTGGGCTGAAGAGGATGGGTGAGAACCTCATCGGAGACTTGCAAGAAGGCAATTTCAGGGTGATTCCTTGAAACGGCCTTTCGATGCCTAAGTCAAAGACTGGTCTGAGTAAGAGGAGGAGGGGGCGGAATGAGAAAGGGGAAGATGTTGAAGAAAAGAGGAGAAGAAAGTGAGTTTTTTACTTAGCCCCATATGGGGCCTATTTCAAGATCCTGATTAGTATGGAACAAACACATTGTCATATCTCCCACATGCTAAGCACATGGGCGAGGGTCAAGTTTGGAGATGTCTGATGTCTTTGTGGGAGTGAGTGGGAGTTAGATGTCTGACGTCCATTATGTGGATGAAACTCAACTTAGTGATCATTCATATGGAAGAGAGTTGGACTTAGAGGATGTTCGAAGCCGAATTTGGACGTCTGGCATCTATGATGTGGGATCTTAGTAGAGATCCAACATCCATCGTGTGGGTGGAAGTAAGTTTTAGTGGACGTCCAACAACTGTTTCATGAGGGAGCCGGGTTGGACACAAAATATTTATTTTTATTCACTCCCCGTGTGTATTGATAACCAGCAAATAATTTTACACTATTATCAGTCATGGGAGTCTTGGATAGGGGTGTGCAAAAAAAAAAAAACAAAAACAAGTTCGAATAGAATCGCCGAACCGAATCAAATCGAATAGGAAATAACTGAATCGCTTAAACAAATTCTCTAATGGTTCGGTCTTTTACCAAGAAAAGGTTCAATTAATTGCTTGATATGATTATTTTGGTTAATTTAGCCTAAAATACATAATTAATGGGGTTTTTTAACAGTTGAGTTTGATTAATTTCATTGGATGGTGTTGCTTCTTGGGGTGATTCGAATACTCAAAAATTTTTTTCCTTTTCCTGTTGTGATTGTTAATGTGCACATATGCTCTTTGAGCAATAGTTAATTTGTTGGGAATGCCTTTTATGCCTTTTCTTTGCCTTAACAGTTAATCATCTGTTATATTGTCCTGTTTTTCATAGGATGGGGTATTCGCCTAGGTGATTTTGTTGTGATTAGCAGCACATTTGGCAATTGTCCTTGTTTCATGCTTCTTGATTATCTCCAGGGATGGCAAAATCGACCCGGACCGATGTGCGGCGGGGTCTAACCCAACCTATATGCGGGTTAGGGCGAGCCTAGGTCTATTTGTTGACTCGCCCCATCCCGTCCATATTTATATATTATTATACTATATAATTATATATTTTAAAATTAATCGACTAGATTTATGAATATTTTATATTAGTAAATTAGATAATAACCGTTCTATTTTATCAAAATGATGTAAATTCTTAATTTTTTAAATTTATTTTATTATGTTATCATAAACATGTAAATTTATATTATATTTTAAATTATATTTTATATAACATTTATTAATTTTCCCTACCTGTGCCCTGACCCGACCTGTGAGGGTGCGGGTAAGTCCAAGTATCCAAATACCTGGCCTACCATGCCTACTGCCATCCCTAATTATCCCCCATAAACTAATGCCCATCCAAAAAAAGAGTTTTTGCCCAAAAGTCTTACTTTTCAAAATATTTCCCAATCTAGTCTTCTCCGGAAAATATTTCCCAAAATAGTCTTCTAAGTGATAATGTGGTAAAAATATATTGATGTGGCAAAAATATGTTGATGTAGCAAAAAAAGTATTGATGTGGCAAAAATATGTTGATGTGGTAAAAAAAGTATTAATGTGGCAAAAAAGTGTCGACATAACAAAAATTATGTTTAATTTTTTACCTTTATTTCAAATTACTCTTTATGTGTTTTCAACTAATTTATAGGATTTATCGTAAATTATATTTGAGACCTGATACAAATCATATAATATTAGTATTTTCTTATAACCAAACTTAAATAGTTCAAATTTTGATCGAATTTTCAGATTTTTACTTAAACCAATAAAATTCATAATAATACACTTCTTATTGCACAAGGATATTATCGAATTGAACAAATTTTTTTTCAATTTGATAATACATAAGTTAAAAGTGCCATTTAGTTAAAAGACAAATAAGTTTTAAGATTTGAAAAAAATTTAAGTTCAATTCGATAATATCCTTGTGCAATAAGAAGTATATTATTATGAACTTTGTTGGTTTCAATGAAAATCTGAAAATCCGATCAAAATTTGAACTATTTAAGTTTGGTTATGAGAAAATACTAATATTATATAATATTTGTCAGGCCTTAAATATAATTTACGGTAAATTTTATAAATTAGTTGAAGACACATAAATAGTGATTTGAAATAAATGTAAAAAATTAAATATAATTTTTGCTATGTGGACACTTTTTTACCACATCAACACTTTTTTTTACTACATCAATACATTTTTTTTTTGTCGCCAGCCACGGTATCCAAGCAGGCCCCACCAGCGGTGAGATGACATCTTTCAGCCAACCATACTTGACTAATCCGTTGGTCGCCCCGGGTCGCCCCGCCTGGCAATGGCGGGTGAGGCTCCCAAGGGGGGTGTCTGCGTACGTGAGGTCTCGAACTCGAGACCTCCTTAAGCAGCACCGAGCTGCTTACCACTCGGCCTAACCCCCCTTGGTCATCAACACATATTTTTGCCACATCTTCACTAAAAGACTAGTTTGGAAAATATTTTTTAGAGAAGACTAGATTGGGAAATATTGTGAAAAATAAGATTATTTTGGAGAAAAACTCCCAAAAAAACTGCATGAAATTTCGTGTCGCACGAGCTTTTCCCTAGTGCCTTTGATACAAAAGTAACAACTCATTACAGTAAGGGTAAATAGCACCGAATGTCATGAGTTAACTTCACTACAATCTTTTGTTAAGTTGACTGCGACACGTTGATATGCTATTTTTATTGTCGCCCTGACATTTTTATTTATATGTGGACAAAGAAATAGAGAAATTGACAGGATGATATCAGATTTGTTGCTGATACGGAATGATGTCAAACTTGTTACTATATAATTGCTCTAACGCCACATACAATTTGTTAGTCCACATACGAGAAATTGGATCCCCAAAAAGCTTAAAACGATAGTTGGTTAGACCCATGTACACTATATTTTAGGTTTCTTTTTATAAACTTTACAATGATTGAATTCTCAACGACCTTTTTTCTGTGTAATATAAAATACCACATCAACAATTGACAGAACATATAACGGAGTTAACCATCTCGATTTCACGAAAAGAAGGTGGTCAATTTTGGCAATCGTTTAAGATTACGAAATGTAGAAAATTTCAAAATTCCACACGTTCATTTTATGGCCATTTATTACTTGTAACAATGCCAAGTAACTCAACTTGAGAAGTAATAAGCCCGTATCATATCCAGCTAAAAAAAACGAGCATGCATTCGAATGAATGAATAAACTCTCAGTAAGCAAGAAATATCATTTTCAGTGACTAGAATGATATTGGAACTGTAGAAATAATTTTTTTTAAAAAAAAAAAAGTAGAAACCGACTTATTCTTTTGATCAGCAAGTTAAAACCCTACTGAGAAACAGAGGAAGAAACGTGAGACCACGCAGCAGAGAACTGTGGCAAAGATGCGAGAAAAGATGACATGCCGAACAGAAAAATGGCATGATGAATGTATTATATGAACAATATCAACAATAGCAAAAGATGTCAATTTACAGAAGATGCATGAAAATAAAGTTACAGGCATCAAACTTTGCAGATTCTTAGAAGTTTACATGAATAACTTAGCTCCACTAGAGATGCTACAATAAGCAAATACCTTCTGGAAATTCCCTCAACAGTAAAAACATTTGGGTTGTTTTAACTGGTCTGCTTCCCTCTCATGCTCTATCTGGCCTGACAAGCTTCACATATTTCACTTGTCTCAATATTTCAAATGGACAGAGAATCAAAACTCGATGGTTTTCATTCTGCAGGATTCCCGATTGCTTTAGTTGCCACATTGTCGATGACTTTAAGTCCACTGTTTGAGGCGATCACTGCTGTACATCTATTGTTCACATTGATGACATCAATTCAATAATATAAGGAGAAGGGAAAATTTCATGTCAGAATATTAATTCAGATCAAAGGTCATATCATTGTTAGAACACTCTTAATGGCTTCGTTTAGAAGATTAGCTACCATTTTAGGTTCTTGGGTGTCCCAAATAAGGCTCCATTTGCTAAGTTATCAATTTTAATGGCGAGCATGGTTCTGGAATCTACGATTGAGTTTAGACAACTTATATCAGTTTCATAGTTCTTTTCAGTTTTTGCTGGATAGGTTAATACTTCTGTATGCAGACTTCGAACGATATGCCTGACAGATCCAAAAAGCACTTCACAATTTAACTGACCCAATGAAGTTATCACAGTAAGACCCTTTTATATTGTTCATGAGAGATTCAATTAAAAGGAAGCACATTTTCACCAACACAAATTTTGTATTTATGCTCTAGCTTTCATGTACTTTGTAGTTTCGGTAATCTCCTATCTCAGAAGATCATAATTTTTTGTATCAAATCACAACTTAATAAAATCAGGAGAAACTATCCCCTATCATGGTTGAGTTACTGTCTGCTTTCAAATGAAAACTCAATCTTAGCAATCCAATCTCTAGCAAGTATTGGTGGAAACCAGCATACTTGATGTCTTTTTTCAATCCAGAGAACAGTGAAATGAATTAGAGCCTATGTGTTCGGCATTAGTTCTCGAAGAATATTATCCTACTTTAAATATCAAGGCAAGAAGAGGAATCAGCAAGAGAGCAGTGGAACTCACGGGAACTTGGAAATAACTCCATGGTCCACTACCCCATTGATTTTATCTAGGCTCTCAGCCACTTCAGCTGCACTTGAGGGGAAAAAGAAACAAGAGCACAACTTTATTATCTTCGGCAACAGATAATGAACGAAAAATTACAGTATGCCTGCACAAATTACCAAGACTCGTAATTGGAGATGTAAATATGACATCGAGAACATTGTGCCCTTCTTTAGTAATTAATGGGTAATCGCCCCCAAGGGGATCAGCATGTCCTATTGATGGTCTCCTCCAGACCTTCAGTAAGGATAAGACAATATCAGTAACCTATAATAATGGCATTGACAAATTGCCAATGCAGGGATTATAAAGAATTATAAACACCCATAGAAAAAGACCCTAATAAAGTTATAGCTGCCCTAATAAATGCAAACATATCAGTTTTCATCAGTTAAAACGGCAGTTTCTCTTTTCTCTGACAAAATTTAACACCATTTTTTCCCTTTTTAAGGACTTTTTCAACCTTTATTTGCTGTATTTGACATGATTAGTCTCAATCACTGTATTTCTGCTACCACCAAAGACTCATCTCACTTGACGTACACCATCCCCAATCCAGCATATCCAGGATGCATTTTTCTATCCAGTAGTTCCTCCATCTTGATCAATGAAAGAAATTATTTTCCAAAGAAAATATAGTACAAGTTACAATAAAGAAAAATGGCATTCTGTCCTGAAATAAATGCAAAAGGATGAACAGATAATGAGCCCCGAGAATATGTTATGAAAATGACCGAGCACACCTCACAAGAAAGCAGAATCATGCTTATGCAATTGCTGTGGTGAAAAATGGCATTCTGTCCTGAAATAAATGCAAAAAAATGAACAGATAATGGGCCCCGAGAATATGTTATGAAAATGACCAAGCACACCTCACAGGAAAGTACAATCATGCTTATGAAATTGCTGTGGTGAAAATTTTTAAATCAGTAACTCTTGCGTTATTGGTAATGAAAAATTCATCATATTCATCAAATGACGGACCTTGAAGACTTCAGATAATAGATATAAAGCCCAGCCTTATGAATTTGTTTTCATTTATAACAATGTAGTGTATCAACCATGTTTAACACACAGCTAGTGGTCACCTTAACAGCTTACCTCTGCATCACCCAAGAACAGGTCATCGATCTCTTCAGCTGTATCCATCCAATTGAGCTGGAAACATAAGTTTTCACTGTCTGAGCTTTCCCCTAGGTGAGTAGCCAATACCTAATGTATATAGACCATTTTATTGCTCACAGCTGCTTACAGATTGGATCAGAACTGGTATAGAACCCTCTAAAGTTCCTCTATATTTGCTTTCAGTGATCAGGAATACAAGTTTCTTTGCTGCAGTTAGTATACTCTGTGGAAAACAGAAAAGAAGCTCAATGTCCAAGGAAGATACTAACCTAAAATATCAAGTGCTATAATCAATTGGCAAATTGAAACCAGAGACTTATCTTCCATCAGCCAAATATGTTTTCATCACTGACCTTCTCCTGGATAATGAACTCTCCACCTTGCAACCTACGCTGTCCAATGACTGCGATTAGAGTTTCTTCTTCTATAATATCAGCATCATCGAATGCAATATCGATCTACAAAAATATAAGAAACAGTATAATTAAATCTGAAAATAAGACCTTGTATTAAACAACTAAAAATTAAATCTGCAAATAAACAAAGAAGCTCATGAACAAGACCTAAATTTTCAATTTTCCCATTTAAATTTTACACATGTTTCTATTGCAGGTTCATATATTTAAATCATCATTGGGTGCCTTTGACGTGATATAGGCTAAGCTTCATTCTGTTAATGCAGAATAGGATCTTGAGAGAAGCCACTCCAGGAAAATTTTTCTTTGAAGTTGGAAAAAATCCAGCTTTAACTTCCAAGACCTTTGTCATGCAAGTTCAGCTGACCATAAGGTATTAAACAACAGAAAGATAAAAGTCATTCCACCAACAACCAACCCTCAAAATTCTTCATTATCACAACTATAATCAACACTTATACCCTCTAAGAACCATATTTCGAAGGTTCCCACCAATGTCTTCTGGTTTTATATATCTTGCACTCTCTTTCATTCCAGCATTTCTTCCTAGTTAATATTCACAAAGGAGCATCTAAGGGGTGTCTTCCCAGGCCAATCACTGCCTAATTTCAATTTTAAAAATACTGGAATAATTAGTGTACCCTTCCGCTTTCTCTCCAGGATAAATTTATTTAGAATGCTATTTGCACAGTCAATGCACGGTTTCAATTAACCTCCTTTGCAACCATGATGAGGTTTTTCTTTTTCTTTTTCTTTTCTTTTCTGAATATGATGATGTTACATATCAAATTTAAAAAATTTCACCATAAAATTTACAGCTTTAGAAATTGTCTTAGACAGATGCAAATCAACTGTCCGTCTATTTTAGTATTAGAATACTTTATACTTGGGAACTTTCTTCATAGTTATCCAGTGGAATTCCTGCCTTAGCTGCTTCACTTGCACTTGAAACAGACCTACATATACAAGAGGAGAAATTATAAAATATAAACCGCTTACACAACTGATGAAACAATGACTTATGATATCAGTTCAAGTACAGTAATGTAGCAGCAAAATGGCAGTAAGTCCTTTGGATCATTTTTCTATATTTGAGGAATTAATCATTCAATATTAGCCCGCACAAATTTTTTTGAGTATTGCAAAGAGAACGTGAACATCTAAAAGTGTGCAAATAATCTTTCTTCAGCTTTTCTAAAGCTGAAAGAACAGGCAGACTTTTAAATTAGAAATTAAAGACCATCAGGGGCTACCTCTTTCCATTAAGTTCAAATTGAGAGCAATTATGAAAAACTCATCAGATTCACAGAGTGTTGAGAACAAAATGATATTTTTTACAAGAGCATGACACGCAATTAGGCATAAGAGATGCAACTAAAATAGCCAATTAAAGAGATATACTTACAAGATCTAAGGTTAACAAAACTCACGTGGCTATCCCAACTATATCTTCTAGAGCACCAGCACGAAGCTGCTGCCCCAAATACTTTATAGCCATGCCAGAAGCAATCCCAGATCCTAATCCAATTACCATCCCATTGTAAATGTATTTGTCCACCTGGATTTGAAGAAAAGAATGATCAAACAAATTACTGAAAATCACATCCTCAAAGTTAAAAAATGCCAATGGCAACCCAAAAGAAAAACTTTATACGACGAAAATATTTCATCATATGTCAAACAGCTTTACATGGCAATAATATGAAGGATACCTTTGATGTACAAACTTTTGTTATACATTTACCTAAAAAATCGCAGAGACATTCCGTGTCACTTGTATCACACAGAGGACAGTGGTGAAATAAAGCAGAGAAACAAACAATTTCAAAATTCAGGTGATAAATATAACTAGTGAATGGGAACCACTGAGTAATACCATAGCATCTATAATCGGTAACCATTGTAACACTTTAATGCACATAACAGGATTAAGGGGGCCAAAAATCATATTCCAGATGATTTTGTTTGGTATTAAAGCTTTCCATTCATCCTCTGCAATAGAACTAAATACATTACCTTGCCATTTTACAAGTGCATATAATTTTTTCTGCAATAGTCAAAACCTTTCTTTTTCCAATTGAAATCTACCGACTTTACTGAATATGAACTATTAGGAAGGCCAAATGATCCAAAAGACTGGGAATAGAATGACAAGTTGAGGCATGACTTCAAGAAGAAGACTACATTGTTTGAGCTGGTTCTAAAAGCTTAATGATTAGACAGGACTTAACATGATCAAGTACTCAACAGTACATTGTTCTTTTAACAAATTAACCATTGAAAAGCATAGGGAAGGAAACAAGAAAGATCAGATGTTCAGTACTTATTCATATTGTGCTAAGTTAGGTGAGATGAACCTCATCATCTGGAACGCAAGCCATGGGCTAACATTCCAACTGAATCAAGAGAAAGAGAGACTGAATAACACATTCAGATTTAGGATTAAATCAGCTAGAACCATGACGCAACAGCTCAAGCCAACCCTGTCTCAACTTGATATTTTGAGCCAAAAAAAAGGGAAAGAAAGAAAACACATGATGGCACGTCAACAGTAGAATGCTCAAAATCTCCACTCTTCGGTTCACCTGGCTAAAATTAACGGCATTGGCATTCCTTATACAATCAATTCCAATTACCACTCAATAGAGGAAGGAACTGGCCTCAGACAAGCAACCCTGAAACTAAATCCTCCAAACAAACTAATGGTACGTGGTGGATGACTACATCTATGTATAACATCACGGAATCAACCAAGAAAAAACAGTATCCGATCACCTATAAGTTATCAATTTGAGGTAACTTCATAATCAGATCTAAAATTCCACAAGATTCGTGCATAGTGACGAGCACAGGCCGGTTAAATCTGCGCCAACTGCAAGACATATGGATTGGGCGAGGAGAAAGCAAAGAAAACCATGCCCGAGGAAGGCAGATGAAGAAAGAAAAAATGCGGGAGACGTTACAGTGTACTTGGCGGCACGGAGGAGAGGAGCGGCGGGGTCAAGCGGGGACGAGGACGCGGTGGCTCTGAGGGCAGTGGCTCCCATTCTGGTACGAACTGCTGAGAGGGAAGAGAAGGATAGTGAAGCTGCTAATACTGATGAGGCCATTCTCGAAGCGCTCTCCATCACTCTCCTCTCCCTCCACCACTTGGTATATATGATCGAAACATGCGTTTCCCAGGACTTAGGTGAATGGATAATAACAATATAACAGTAGAGAACATCACAACGTAACACTTCAACGTCAATTAGAATTTATATGCAGTTACTATTATAATCCTTTTCTCATTTATAAAAAATTTAAAATTAATTTTTTTCAGTTATTGTGAGTTTAGAATGGGATGTAAAAACAATCATGAGAGTGATCTAATAGTTTCCTCACTAGACCCGAATTCCAGGTTGGGACGGTCGATGGGAATTCTCTCAGGGATTCCGGTCCAACCACAGATTAGTCTCGATGTGCGCTTCGACCAGTTCAGTTATACTGCGTGATGTAAATTAAAAAAAAAAAGAGTGGGATATAAAGATAAAAAAAATAGAGGTGACTCAGAGTTTTCTGCTATGAACTGAATAAAATGTTGTTTTATTATTTTTTTTATAAATAAAGACCTCTTATTTTGAAGTTGTGATGCATAATCCTTCATTTTTTTAAAATTAGAATTGAATTTTTAGGAACACCAAACAACCTAATGTCTGGTCACAAATTAATTTCTCACCTCAAATTTATATATATTAAATTTGAAATCAATACATAATCTTTTCAAGCTTTGTATAACCTACTTGTTGCATGAAGGAAAATTCCTCCAATGGTAAAAAAAGCTTTGAAAATGTAACATTTTAATTAAAAAAAATAAAAGTCACTTCTTGATACTATCAATTTTTGCTAAACTTGTTAGTTAATGCCGAAAGTGGAAACTGGCAGTCTCATCATGGGATTATATGTGTAAATAGTGCTGTTGTAATGCAATAAACAAAATTTTAATTTTATAAAAATAAAAACAGAAAATTAAAAAATAAAATATAATAAAAAGGAGGAGGAGGATGGAAGAGTGAAGAGGAGATGGTCGGTGGGAGCCCCACTTATCTCTCCTCTCTCTATATCCTTTTAATTTCTTTATCTACAATTTCAAACTATTTGTATAAATATGACAACTCTGACTAGTCAGGTCTTATCTAGACTAAGACAAAATGGCCCGGCAACACCATACAATGGCACGGTATGGCCTATCTGTGCAATAAAATTAATAAAAATTTACTATTCTATTTCTTTAGACTTTAAGATTTTTCAATAAAGAAAAAAATTTTATTGGGTAATAGGGCTAGTCCATGCCAATATTGTTATTCTTTGGAGTTGATTCACTTGGGGCATGAGCTATGGCATTCCTCTCGTTAGTGGAATTCAATTCCCTTAAATTCTGGTAAATGAATGAGATTTTTGTGAAAACAAAAGGGAAAATTGCTCTTGTGGTACAAAAAGTTTTGGAGAGGCTCCAAATCGGTACAAATTTTTTTTACCCTACTAGTACCAAATATTTTAAAACTGTTTTCACATGGTACATTTCATCAAATTTGAAATAACATCATTAAATTTTGCTTATGTGACACTTATTTGGATGCCACACATGACTATTTACTTGCATGGCAAGCCATTTAATATGTAAATTAAATAAAATACAAAAAACTAAAAGTATGAAAGTAAATTTTTATATAATATGGAAAGTAAAAGTGTTTTAAAATTCTAAAAAATTAAAGAAAAATTTTAAAAACTTTAAAAAAAATTATAAAGAGGTGAAAATTTTTATTGCACTAATAAAAGAATGAGTTTTGTAACTATTATCACTTTATATCACTTTTAAAAACTAGCACTACTATATAAAGAAAACTTCAATTTTTTTCAAAAATTTCATAAATACCCCCACATTATTTCCTGTCCATCTTAGCCTAATTCCCAAATCCTCACTTCCTCTATTCTGCCTCGTTACTGCCAACTAAAAAGAAAGCTTGCAACAGAGAAGGAGAGAGAGCTCAAGGGGGAAGGTTGAAAATGGAATGTGGGAAGAGGGCATCCCATCTAGATTATTGAAGAGAGAGCAGACAAAGGGAGGACAAGTTACAGGGGAGAGAGAGCTCAAGGGAGAATATAGGTTTTAAGGGCAAGTGTGAGTTTTTACATAATTTATTGCTATTTTTGATTGAGTATAAAATGACGCTATTTGTGTAAGATAATTGGAGAGATGTGCCACTTTTCTCCATTAACAAAATTATAAAATATTTATAAAATTTTAAAATATATATCATATTGAAATATTGATTAAAATGCAAAGGATAAAAAGTTTAAAAAACAATAAAAAGTCAAAAATGTTAAAATTTTATTAAAACTGAAAAAAATTCTAATAAAATTTAAATGATCCTATTATATGTGACAAATTTCAAATCTTCCTTCATGGAAGTCATATAAGGAATGAATAATTAATTGATTTTGCTCATCTCATTGTCTATTTATGGTGAATGAGCTCAAAATAAATTAGATTCACGTATTAAGTCATATCAGTATTTGACTAGTATTTGATTACTAATATCACTTGTTTACGAAAAAATTTTCCCCATTTTATAACAAAATTCTATTTTTTTATTTTTTCCATTTTATGATTATGTTAACAAATTCTATATATTTATAATATATTTATATAATTTTTAAATATTTTATATTTATAAGTTTTTAAAATTTTCTCAAATTTTCATATTTTTAAAACTTTTTTTTATTTCCGTATTTTGTAATCATATAATTTTAAAAATTTTATATTTTATTTGATGTAATAATATTAAATAGATCTTCATGTCAACAAATATGCATATATAACATCCAAATCAACTACCACATAAGCAAATATTAACTACATTATTTCAAACTTGACAAAAGTACTATGTAAGAATAGTTTTGAAATATTTATACAAGTTGGTAACAAAATTTTCTTTCATTGTATTTATTCAATAAATTCAATTGATTGATACAAGTTTCTTGTATCAATTTGGAGTCTCTCCAAAATTTTTTGTACCATTGGTGCAATTTCCCAAAAATAAATACTAGGAAAAGGGATCAACCATTCCCCTTCCCGAATCCTTTTTTCAATAATCAAACACCCTCTAAAATCCATCGAACTCTCCAACTATAACATCTAATTATAAAAAATAAGCAGTTAATTAGATGAAAGAACTTTTTTTATCATTATAAATCACATTTTAAAGAATTTTATTCCGATTCCGAATTAAACAAAATAAAAACTAAAAAAAATTATTCCACTTTTGTTTTTGTCCTACTCGCTTCGGCCACTATTTTTTTTTTTATTTTGGGATGCAAACCAAATGCCCTTTAAAATTTCTTTCTTTTTAGCTTCACAGTTCATGAGGTCAATTTAGAAATTCATATACAAAAATCTTGTAAAATAACCCATTTAAAGGTTGGGTAGATGTTGGACGAATTTTTACTCCGAGATTATTAATCAATGAACTCTATGATTTTTTTAAGGACAATCTAAATTACCAGAATTTTTCACAATATTTGCCTTGACTTATTAATCAACTCTTCCGTAATTGATTGTGGCATCTTTACAATTTCCAGATTCTTTATTTTTTTTATAGGTAATGAGCCGCGATTCGATTATTCAAACTTTGCATAAACACATTATTGAAAACTAGGAATGGTAATGAGGCAGGGTTGGTTGGGTATTTGAATACTTGGACCCTCCTCACACTATTGACAAGTTAACTCGCCCCCATCCCATATGGGAGATTTATATGGATCAATCTGAAGGTTTCATGGCATAAGGTCAAGAGGGCAAAGTCTGCAACCTCCAAGGATTTTTGTATGGCCTGCAACAATCATTCAAACAGTGATATATCAAATTTTATTGAGCGATTATATCTTACGAGTTTATGTAAATGAGAAGAATTATTATGTATACATGAAATGCTCCAAAGGTGTCACGACCCGAATCGAGCCTTGGTTGGATTCATGGTCACAAATAATCATGGTCGATCAAATAAGATTTGTGCAAGTGTGTATTTCTTTTAAAATATCTTAGTGCATCGAATCACTTCTTATTCACTAATACATGATTAAGACAACTTTTATTTCATCATTCAGAGTAAATTATATCATAAGATAATTAATTACGATTACAACTCTTTTGCTTGCACTTACACATGTATAAGACTAGAAATTAAGTCCATACTCATGTCTTACATAACTATTTATATGGTTAGACATTTGAAGCAACTCTATAAAAAAAGAATCACAAAAGATGCATCACTATATACCTTCTATCCAAAAGAACAACTTCAAAAACACTTCTAAGGCAATCAACAGTTCTTAGCCTCGAACCCCAACTCTAATGATTTGAGATGTTAAAATGAAGGGTGAACCTATATTGCTTAGTAAGTTGACAATCCATAGTTGAAATATTAATATCCACCAACTAAAATGATAGCAATTCAACTTATCTCTTCAATTCATAATGGAAATGGCATCCAATTAGCAACATATTCAAGCATACTTGTAAGTGCATATAGATTCTCACAAGCAACATCATCACTTTATTAAGCAATACCATATGATTCAATGTAATCATGAATGAGTGTAGTACTCAACAACTATTTAATGACCTAAGAACCTCATGAATGCATGCACACTAGCAACTAGCCCGTGGACCCTTCTGAGTAATTGTGAATATTACCAGCTGATCAGTGGTCCATTCATTCCTTCGGGGATTGTATCATCATGTCCCTTGCAAGAACCTTTCGTATTATCATTAGTATAACATTACCAACTAACCAGTGGCCATTCACTCCCCTTCTAGGGCATTGTATCATCATTTGTCTCTCGCGAGCTATGCATATGAATGCATGCTATACATGCATCAATCGCATAAACACTTATTGCATATCATGTTGCATATTTATGTTAATTGAACATATTCCACTCTTATAGGAATCATACAATATCAGCAATATGTATCATTTACATAGCAATCCAAATTGGATCATCATCTTTGGCAAGCTTAATCGAGCTGAATTACACTTCTTAAGAATAATTAAACTTGTTTTATCGTATTAATCCAACTAAGGACTGCCTAAGCAATCCCATAAAATCATTCAATGGGTAATCAAATATTGCTAATTAAACTTTGTATTATCCAATTACACACATTATGCCCTTAACACAGCAATGAAACATGTAAGATCACGCCAATCATGCTTAATTAAACTTAAGTATACTCATTAAACTCTAATAACAATAACTTGAATATGGCACATTAAGAAATGCGATTGATCCTTTAATTCAATCACACACATCAAAACATCTACCACACCAAACTAATGATATTGAAAACATGTTCAAACACATCCTTGAACTAAGAACAGAACTTCAATATCATTTCAGCAACTAAACTTCCTAAATAACTTATATACACTAATCCAAACCTAATTAAGCTAAGAATAGGCTTAGCCAACATCAAAGCTAATGAATATTAATGCCTAAACTATGGAAAACTAACTTACCTAAGTAAAGTTTTCAAGTCTCTTCTTCAATCTCCAGCCTCTCTCTCTCTCTCTCTCTCTCTATTATTCTTGCTTCCATGGCTAAAATGGGGATGAGCTAAAATGAGTTTATATTTGTCTTTGGAAGGAGATGTGCTTGGCTGAGTTGTATGACAAGTGTCACTATACCTTTACACCAACCCTTTTACTTTTTAGCTAATTCTTTCCCCAATTATACTTTCTAGTATTCTTTAAATTTATCCTCATCTACTTTAAAAATCCGTCCATCAAGGAGTTGGGTTGAAAATGGACCTTGATTTGGGCTTAAGTTCAAGTAATTATATCAGACTTCATAACCCAAGCCAAATAGATCACAGGCCTTTGAGTATTTTACATAATCTTGGCCAAATTCTAAGCATAGTTCAATAATATAATTAGATTTGATTTTGGGCTATGATTCGGGACAAAACAAAACATGTTGTGATATTAAGATGTTTCTTAGCTGAATCTAAGCAATGGATATGCAAAAAGAGTATTTAGGTCCCACTCAGGTTATAAGACAAGCCATATGGTCATTTGTATCCAACCTAGGCATATTAATAGTAGGCTATCACAAAAGGAACTTTCTTGATTTTTTCATCGTATGTTGATGAAATTCTAATAGCTGGAAACAAATAAAAATACTTGTTGAATCTATGGAGTAGTTATCTGCCAATTTTGATATGAAAGATAAGGGAGGGCATATTACATGCTTGAACGATTTCAGATGCATAATTATAAGACTTGTGGCACTCCTGTAACTGACAGTGAGAGCTTCAGTCTTGACATGTGCCTTAAGACCATAGAGGAGAAACAACACATGTCACATGTCTCTTATCCTGGCACAGTAGGAAGCTTGATGTAAGCTATGAAGTGAACTATGCCTTACATATGTTATGCCATTAGTTTGGTTAGTTGATTTTAGTCTAATTTAGACCCTGCTCAGTAAAAGGCAGTAAAAAGGATACGATGTTACTTGAAAGGCATAATGAACTGTTATTGTGCTATCACGGTGCCGAGTTGCTTCCAATTGAGTGTAATGATGCTAACTAGGTTGGAGATATGGATGAACGAAAGTCGACTACCAGATATGTTTTCTTATTTAATGGAGGTGTTGGGATCTAGGCCAACAAGAAATAGATATGCACAATCATGTCCATGATGGAAGTAGAATTTGCCGCGTATTTTGCTACTGTGCAAGAAGCTATATGGAAAACGCTTCCTACGTGACCTCAATATTGATTCAGAACTAGTGACGATACATTGTGATTGCATAATTGCACTGGCCTACACTAAGGGTCTGAAATATCATGGCAAAACAAAGCACATAGAGGTTACAACTTTATCATAAATGCAATTGTGCAAAAGGAAGTGGTCCTAAAGCACATCTCTACGAGTCAAATGATTGGCTCTTTCACATGAGAAAATGCTCTTGTCGCTTGTTATGGAGAGCAAGAATGAGATGGATGTGGTATCACCCTTGACACCTATGACAATGGGAGAATGGAGCTTGAGACACCATTGCGGCCGCCTCAAATGGAGCTAAGCTGAAGTCTTAAATTTTTTATTGAAATGAATATTTTCACTCTATTTATTATATTTAATGTTGATAGTCAGATGCGAGAACTTAGTTATGGCGCCTTAGAGGGTGAGTTAATAGAGGACTCATATTAGGTGCTTAAGAAGCGATTGAATTAAGATCTGTATTATATTTATAAACAGCTTAACATACACTCTGATAAAAAGAGTGTATTTCATACTACATGTGAGCCATAACTTTTGCACAATCGTATCTCTAATAAAGTTATAACCTCTATAAGAAGCGACTTAACATACACTCCACCATAGCATGCATTTCATAGTGCATATTCTAGAGCAACCCATTTAGGAAATGGATGATTGAATCACCGCTTCATCATTACGTGAGTCCTAAATAATTTTATAGTGACCTTAGTCAATTTCGATTGTATCACAAAATAAGGGACCGATGATCACTACTTTGGCTTATTACCTATGGTCATGATTGATTCAGCTAGCCGGGGCATTGTGGGTTAAGTAGTCAGTTTGAATGGGGTGATATAAGGGTGAAGGGAAAACTATTTTGATCACATCGAGAGCTCCCTATTTAAGTGCATTCCAATTGTGTTGCTAATTGAAAGTTTGAATATAATTGTGAATACAGAAGTGAGAGTAGTTGAGTACACTTTTTGGAGGGATTATAAATACTTAACTTGATATCATATGAAATGTAAGAGTCCGTGGACAACACTAAATGCCCAATCACATAGCAGAGATCTGGTCGATCAAATCAACTGATTTGGAACCCTCACATCGTAATCTCTAACATTTTCCATTGCCATGATCGGTCCACTGACTTTAGTACTTTCACCTCATCCAACGAACAGTATGAAAGGGGGAAAGAGAATTACTTTGGTGATAACATCTCATTTGATGCTTACACTTACATGTTACACTGCAATCCAAATATATTCTTTTCTTGCACATTTTAGAGGAATTAAAAAAATACATATATATATATAAAATATCCTAAATGGGCTGACTCAGGTAGAATTGGATTAGTTAGTAATCAAAGCACTTCCTAATACGGGTAGTATACACAATAAAAAAACATAATAAATGTAATCAGGCCATCCAAAAGGCGAGTGGTTCCTGCTCTCTCTGTCCTGCAAATACAAACTACACGAACTCTGGAGTCCGATCGACTCAGCAGCAGCTCGGCTCAAACCTGGATGTCTTGAATCATCTCGTGTTGCGATTAGTTGCTCTGAAAAAATATGTACATTCTTTTTCCCATCTTTGTTTTTTTTTTTTTCCTTTTGGCCATTCAACGTCTTTGTCCTTGAACTAGGAAGATGAAACATGAGATAAGGTAGTGGCAGAGGATGTTCTAGAAGAAGGCACGTAGTGATGAGGGCTCTGCTTCAGAGCAACTGGAGGAAGTATGCCCGTTTTTCTCCTCTCCTGCTCCTTGATAATTTCACTGGCGAATTTCTCGATCCTGTCCAAGTTCGTGTCCTCCGTCATCTTCTTCCCGTGGAACATAACCGACTTCACGTACTTCTGGGCCAGAACTGCCTCAACACACTCTAGAAGTTCGCTGGTGGTCTTTTTCAACTTCATAACTCTCTTGAGACCTCCTTTATCCTTGCCAAACAGACCGAGCGCCTGTATTCGGACATAATTGGTCTCCAAAGATTGACCAAATGACATGGAAACAGCCTGGTCGACCTGCTAAGCGCAAGATTGAATGATCATTAGCTAAAAGATTATTAGCTTTATGCCTATGTTAGTAGCTACATATGAGAACTTCCCATCTTTTACTGCCTTCTTCATTTGTTCCCTTTTCCCCGCTTTAGAATTACTTTTCGATTTAATTTATTTTCTAATGTTGCCATTCATGGTGGTAGGTTGCATACGTAAAGCCTCTACTTTTTTTGATAATTCATACCTAAAGCTTATGCCAGTGAAAACATTAAGGTTATCATCATTGTCGGAATAATAATATTATAAAAAAATAAATTAAATTACTCTAATTTACTTTTTTATTATAATTTAATCAACATTTATTTATATCTCATGATGAGATAGTATTACGTAAATATTATGAGATAACACTAGATTTCAAGCTTATTTATTTCTGATATTTATTTCAACGATCCATTTCCTGTGAATTATGGATAGTGTCCTAGTATCATTTAAACCATGAGACATTTCCTCCTATCATCTGCATATGCTTTGGTCAAGCACGGATAGTGTGCTAGTATTTACGAACAAAACAGCGTGCATATTAATTTTGATTTCTTGTTAAATTCTATTTATAAAATTAGCCATCTATGAAGTTAGCTCATCAAATAGTAATGGGACCGCTGCATATTAATTTGTTTAGATAAGAAATTTCCCCTAGATAATTTTCTGAAAAGGTTTAATAAAACAGGAAAAGAAAATTTAAGTAGATGCAAATTAAACGAACCATCTCCGAAGCTCCATCTTCCACGATCCGGCGGAGCCCAGAACGGGTCGACCCGGAATCGCAGGATCCGAAATCCGACCAGCCATTACCTAGCGAAAGGACCAGCAGATCCTCGACACCGCTGCAGAAGGGGAACTCCTGCTTGTTATTAAGCACGTGGGTGATAGCCGCAGCCGTCGGATTGTTCATCGCGACCCGTCCATCAACGGCCAGGACCTTCGTCCGCCCGCCCACTGACCTGATCCCGACCGGCTTCCCTGCTATGGTGGCAGTGCAGACGTCCCTCATCCGAAAATCGTAACGGTCCGTCTCCAGCGCGTCGGCGCGTGAGAACACAAAGGGCGCGTCCGATGAGAGATCGTAGCATGGGATCAGAACCGGCTTCACGGTGTCCTTCATCGTACAGCTGTCCCCGAAGATCTCAGTAAGCTCTCTCCCCGCCCTTGAGAACCGCCCGAGGATCCCGGAGGACTTCCGGCGGCGACCGGCCAGCAGCTTGAGAGCGTCTTCGGCGGAGAACAGCGGATGGCTGGTGCCATTTGCGTGCGTGAAGAGGAGGGCGGCGAGTAAGCCACCGATACCGGAGCCCGCGGCAACATCGAAGAAGTCGGCGATGCGAGCACCGGGGTCGCCAGACTTGCGGCGGAGAACGGACTCCAGTTGGGCGAGGGACCTTGCCGCGAGGAGGCCGCTAGTGGCCCCTCCACCGTCAATGGAGAGTATCCTGACCTTGCCAAGAGCGGAGCCGCCGCCCCCGTTCGTCTTCTCGGCGGGAAATGGCGTAGCTTTGGTGATGTTGTTGTTGTCATAGCCGAAGAGGAAATGGTTCTCGAGGATCGAGAAGATCTCATGGGTAAGATTGTTGACGTCAGAGGTCGTGTCCCTATGAGATGATGAGACTGCCGCCATATCTGTGGAAATTGCAGCTTTTCACAGACAGAGGGAAGAGAGGGAATTGACGAGGACTGGACGAGAGATAGTGGAGTGTAGAATTTTATACAGAGGGTTAACACGCATGGGGGCGCGTGCAATGATGGCTGGGACCAGCGAGTGCGCGACAATCATCACAGCGGAGGGAAGGTTGTTTTTTGGCGATTAATCGGGAGATGATTTCACTGTGGGAAACGAAGCCCGCCAGTTCCAATTTGTTTTCTGACTGAGCACCCCCTTTTCTCTTTTCTCTTTGCCCTTTTCTTTTCATAATGTCATTTGAAGCGCAAAGCGATTTCAACTAGGGGAGTGTGGGAGGGTCCGGTCCCCAGCACTCGATTCAATTTTCACTTTGAAGATAATTCACTTCAAATTGCATGGCGCTAAAGCATCTTGATTGTCTTTGCACTTTTTTGCGTTGTCCAATGCTCTGGTGAAAAATTCTCGAAGGTTGTCACACTCAGCATCGAGTTCGTCCAGGCTTGCTGTGGACGTTTCCTTGGAAGGTTAATGGTAAAATTTCTACCTGCACATTTAAAATATTATATATGTTTTCACGTAAATTTTTAAATTATTAAGTATCAATACTCAATTCCCTTATAAGTTCCAGTTTACTCTCTAACCGTGAATTTAACTCTTAACATCCACACTTACGTGGTTACGTGACCTGCACTTATTAGGTGCCCTTAAATATCTATCTTCAACAACGGATCTCAAGTCGGATATTTTTCTTTTAATCTTAAGTGAGGGAAATAAACGACTATGAGATGAGTTTTTTCTTTCATTTTCAAATGAACACACGAGTTGAACTTTTTTCGTACTCAATAAACTTGGCCACATGTTGGACATTTTTCTTTTGGTCTCGAGCTTAAATGATCTTGAGTTTCACACTCGGACATAGCGTGATATAAGCTCATATAAAAATTTGCTCTAATATCGCGTAAAATATCTATCCAAGCCTATAAGAGACTAGGCTTCTTTCCACTCAAAAGTTTAAGTTGTTCTTATAAATCCAAGTTTACTCTCTAATCTAATCAATATGAAATGTAACTTCAACATTAACAATGAATGTTTTGGATTAGTCAAGCCTGTTAACT
Organism: Lagerstroemia speciosa; assembly: GCA_037672795.1. NCBI lineage: Eukaryota > Viridiplantae > Streptophyta > Magnoliopsida > Myrtales > Lythraceae > Lagerstroemia > Lagerstroemia speciosa. The sequence continues at coordinate 4,325,792 of CM075301.1, forward strand.
ATATTACCAATAGGTCTCTCATGTAACCCATCGGGTGATGAGTCTTAAGGGGTGACGGATCAAGTTGTGTAGTGAGGATGGCTGATGGATGACTAGAGTGAACCTCCTCAAAGTCCAAGAAACCAAGTCTGGATTTTGTGATCCGAAATATTCTTTAGTTACTTAAGTTAGTGAATGGTTTGAAAGAAGATATCAAAATGACAGGGAGAGCAAGAAAGAGCGCACAAGAGTGCTAAGAGCAAGGGCGAATGTGATATTGACTTGGGATCATGGGTATTTTACAGGCAAGGGCGGAGGACTGACGTGGTAAGACTCGTCACATGCTTCAAGATAGGCTTGAGTTGCCAGAGGTGAATCAGGCAGGGGCCACGCAAGACGGTACAGGGAGACGGTAAGGGGCCGAGCGTGTGAGACGAGAGCCATGTTGTGGGTCAGTCAAAGGGCTAGCTACTGCTGTTAAGTTGGATAGGTTGATGAGAGTCGCTTTAGGTGACCTTGGGATGTTTACCATACTAATTACTAATATGTGTTGATTTATGTGGTTCGATAAAGTAAGCTGGGGAAAACTTTATTCTTTAATATATTGATTCTGTTTAAACATGGATTAATCAATGTGCGATTTTTTTGGTAATTAAGCTTTCATTACTATGAATGTAACAAGATGTACATAAGGTACTCAAAATGCACATCCAATTGCATGGTCGGAACCATGTTAAACACGTTGGATAAAGGACTTCTACTAAGTTTAGACATTGTTTGGCACTGAGGATATGTAGCTCAAAATGGATGCAAGCAACACTTTTGGGTGAGAAGATCATTGCTGGAAAACTCGAAGATGTTCCCTCCACATTTGGTAAAATGTGTATCAAGTGAAGGCCATATTTTGCATAATTACCTCAATACGACAAGAAAACTTTGTTTTATCGTCTAATTTTTACCGAAAAATGATTTGTCAAAATTCTATCAGCAAATTATCGTCAATCAATCGACAAATGAAACGTATTCTAGTGAAAATTATTTACAATGACTTTTTAGACAAATTACCGATAAACTATAGACCAAATTGATTGTCGGTAGTTCCCACGAAATATTTTGGTAGAAATTTTGTCAAAAATATGAAGTTTTTATTTTAAAAACTTACCGACAAACTCATGAAAAGTGATTGTTAATATACTATTTTAAAAATAATATTTTCAACAAATTGTAGACAAAATTTATTACCGGTAGCTTTGACGAAATATTTTAATCAAAATTTTGTAAAAAATATTAATATTTATTTTAAAAACTTATCACCAAACTTATGAAAAGTGAAGTTTATTGATAAATTACTTAAAAATATATTTTTGACAAATTATAGAAAAAACATTTTATCAGCAACTAATCGAAAATATTTCTCTTTTTTGTATAGCCTAATATCTAAAATCTAGTCACTCCTATTGATCTAGATTCTACCTTGATCGAACTATAAAGAGTAAGCCTCTTCTAATCATGAATTTTTTCTTCATTTACTAGATATGAAAATGGTCGGATCAAGTAAATTTTGCTTGAAATGGTCGGACTTTTAGGTTCATATATTTTTGGATTTTTAAGTTTTTCCCTTATACCTTAATTGTTTACAATACTCGAATTTGGGATCTTATTAAAGAGAAAAAGATGTCAAAAAATAATCTTGGTTGGTTACTTGTTTGATAAGATAATAATAGTAGAACTTTGACTAGATGGTGAGGCATTGAACTTCAATTGAGGAGATGCAAGTTCGATTTTCCATGAAACAATTTTGATGTGCAATTAATATGGGCAGTGGACAGATGCCTCTGTGGATCCGCTTGAGTCGATTCAAAGCTGAACAATCAAAAAAATTTTGTTTGATGAAATAGGAAACTTCCAACCAACTAGTGACAGGGATGTTGGTCTATAACTTCCGTTCATTATTTTGTCAATATTTCCTCGATAATTCTTTTTGTTCAGCAATTTTGCATCAATACTTATTTGGCCAATAATTTTGTTGATATTCATGACTTCAGACAATTTTTTTAACCATTTCGACCACTTATCTTTCACCTCTTCTATCGGTAAATACATATTTTCTTTGTAGTGAATGCTTTCCTTCTTCTAATTACTAATGACCTAGTGTAGTTTACAGAGGCCAATCTCCATGGGGGCGATTGATGTGCATTATGGTTAAGGATATTAGGTGATGCAAGGCAAAAAATAACAAAGAGTGAGGTAGATCATGTCCCCTAGTGCGTCAAGTATTTTTCCCCCTAATAATTCGTAGAGGTTAGAAGATGGTTGTTCTTGCCATCCATATTTTCTTTGAGGCATGAAATGCAAAAATTCCTTCCTTTTTTTTTTTCGATTTTAGAGCAGAAGCCAAGGATGGAAGAATTATGCTAAGCCCAATCGAATAAAAGTGGTGAAGTGATGCAGTTGATTAACCGAACATGAATAACATGATAAACCAGCATCCTAGTAAGAGTACATGATTGAGAAGAGGGATCAACAATTGTTTCGTGTTCCCATGGTGTACCCCTTCAAAGCCTTATTATAGATGTCAAATTTCAGTGGAGTTTTATAGACATGTCTAATTCTAAAAGGGTTTATTTCCCAAAAAAGTACGAACTATCCAAAAATTTTTCAATCTATCACGAACTATTTTTTTATTCAGCAAATCACGAACTATCAAAGAATTTTCTAGTCTACCAAGAACTATTTTTTCTCAGAAAGTCATGAACTATTCAAGAATTCCTAATCTATCGTATCGTTAATTGTCTGTTAATTACTGATGTGTACCATTAATTTTACTGATTGCACTGATGGAGTTCGAAATGGCATCATATGTGGCATCTATCTAGTCATAAAGAATTACAAACTATTATCAAATTCTCTATCTTATCTTGGTGATTGATGTGCAAACAGATGATGGGCGTCCAAATAGATGTATAAATAGATTTTCCCTATTTTTGTGACCAGATGGATGTCACGTGTAATATTATGTCAGACTCTGTTTGCGCAATAGTAAAATTAACGGTATAGATCATCAATTAACATACAAATAAATGGCGTGGTAGATTATGAAAAACATAGTATAGTTTGTGATTTTCTAGGAAAAAATAATCATTGATAGATTAGAGAATTCTTGGATAGTTTATAATTTTCTGAAAAAATTAGTCCGTAGTAAATTGGGGAATTCTTGAATAGTTTGTACTTTTCTATACAAATAACCCAATTCTAAACTTAAACTGATAGTGGTGCTATCAACCCCTTTTATACTCCTAATGTTATCTTTATATTCATCCAATATTCTTTCTCATGTGGTAGAGATATATTTGATTTGAGATTGTATCAATAAAATGTACCCTTCTTCTAGTGCAATTGAGATAGAATCGAATAGTAAAACTAGCAGTAAAAAAATGAACATCGAGAATTTTATATGGAAACCCAACATGGGGAAAACATAGCACCAAGTCCACAATCAACATTTCACTATACCAACCAATGGAGATTACATTGTTTTTCATCAAGGGCCGTTTGGTTCAAGTATTGTTAGATTATTGGGAAAGCTAAATTATATGAAAATGTTTTACTTTTTTCATGTAAAGTATGTTATGATATGAAATCTCGTATTTGGTAAGTATATGAAAAAGTGATTGGTGATATAATATTGTAATATTTGATATGATAGATAATGAAGGTAATTTAAAAAAAGATGTCCCTTTCTCTTATGATTGAAAAGTTCTCAAGGGTCAAAAATGATATTTCCAATGGGATTTCTCACTTTCCTACGCGAATAATTATTTCCAACCCTCTCACCCCAGCAATCTGACAGCCAAGAAAAGGAGAGGGCTCGGGAAAATCAAGTTGGCCTGAAAAATCAAAATATCCCCAACTTTACGCCCAAACATGGTAAAGATGATGTAAAATATCAAAGTTTCCATGTAAAGTTCACACTTTACATTAATCCAAACACATCCCAAGAGAATAATCTTAGATTAGAAGTGCACACGCTCAAGTACAGTCTATATCATCCTCTGATTTCGCCCTTATATAGATACTTATTCTAAATATATGTATAAGATGACTAGGAACTATATGGATAAATGGGTTGAGGACCTTTCTTCCCAGTTTTCTCTGATGTCCATGTAGTTTTGCAAGAGGTTGAGGTTGAGAACCCGGCTATTACAGATCACATATAAGTATTCTGTGTATATTTGATGTGCTTGTTCCCATGTATATTCTTTGTAATTACTTTGGAGGATCTCTTCGTGGTATCAATCTTGTAATTATCTTTTTTTGGACGCTTTACCATGTATTCAACATTTTTCTTTGTATGATTTCCCAGAAAGTTGATTGTACTTATGCGGTGATACCAATTAATAAAATTTAATTATTTTTTAGATTTTTATAAAAATTTTTAAAAATAAAATAACAAAGTCAACCCTAACCAGGAAGTTTTGCCACGTGGTTTGGAGATGGTTTTAGAGAGGTGTACGGAGGTGATACTCGCCCTACTTAAACTTGAAAAAACGTAAAAGTTCTCATAAAAAATTTGCTAATATCGTTTATACTTTTATTAAATTAACTTATTTTTGCCCTTAAAATTCATCTTTAAACTGTCCCTTCAATTTCATCCCTACTGACAGATTTTCTACATCTATCCTTGGTGATGACACTATTACATACAATATTTTCTCGCTTTTCGAAGGACGATTCCCGTCTATCACAGTTTCTACAACATCAGGCAAATAAGGTGATTAAAAATCATAGTTGCTCATGTCAGCCCCAACAATATTTAACTAAACTAATGACTAAGGCCCAGAAACCGTATGATTAATTAATCACTCCTCTGTCGGGTGAAGGGACAATTCATGGTTGATTAAATTAATTAGACGTACATTAGAGTGGACGGATTCATCCTCTATTCCATTAAAATTAATAAAAAAAAGATGTTGTAGCCCTAGGTAGGGCCCATCGGTTCTTTAGGTCTAGATCGAGTTCCAATTGGTAATTTCGGGCTCGGATTAGGGAAGTCAACACAATCAGCAAGTAAGTCGGATCGGAGACGTATTTCTCATATCGACCCTCTTTTTTTTTTTTGGTCGCCAGCCACGGTATCCAAGCAGGCCCCACCAGCGGTGAGATGGCATCTTTCAGCCAACCATACTTGACTAATCCGTTGGTCGCCCCGGGTCGCACGCCTGGCAATGGCGGGTGAGGCTCCCAAGAGGGGTGTCTGCGTACGTGAGGTCTCGAACCTGAGACCTCCTTAAGCGGCACCGAGCTGCTTACCACTCGGCCCAACCCCTCTTGGTTCATATCGACTCTCTAAAACTAAGTCACTAAGAGAATTATATAGAAAGAGGTAAGAAGTGAGTTGGTTGCTCACACCTACTTTGACAATTGCTCGTGGACATTTATGGACTCCTCGGTAGCGCAAGATGGATGATGTTACGGGTGCCCACTTGCCGTATGTTCGGTGAATTTGATCAGAGATTTACTCAAATCAGGCAACTTGAGTTTGACTGATAGGATGCCTATGGCAGAGCACTGCTGTGGCAGGAGTCGAGTTTGTTAGTCTGCCTCCTGATTAACCCATGCTGATTGTTGTGAGTTGTCTAACTCGGTTTTGTATCTCATTTCTTACTCCTTTCGGAAGGAGTCAGTCCGGTCGGTTATGCTTACTTTGGGCCGAGTCCGAGTGATTCGTGTCAATGTCAAAGCAAAGAGCAATTCCCTTCAACTACCGCCAAAGAAACCCGACAACATGTATGCGTGGTGACCATGTCTCGCTCACTTTTGTTGTTCTTTACCAAACACAACTCAAGAAAGAAATCACCAAGAAACCTCGGAAGAAAACAGAAAATTGAAAGGGATCAATAAACAAAATTTTCTACACGCACACCAAACTTCTGATGGGACGGCACCCCAACTCGCATAATGCTCTCGTATCATAAGATATTTGGGGTGCTCATTCGACATCTTTGTCCCCTCATTGATATATTATTTTGATTTTTTTAATTACAATTTTATTTTTTCATAATTAATGAACATACTCACTCGTGAATTGATATAAATTCATGTGCGATCATGTATAAATAGTGAGTTTTATGCATAACGATATCGTCACATGACAGTATTTACGTGGTAATACCAACCAACAAAGTCGGGCCAATTTTAACAATTTTTTAATAAAACTTAAAGGAAAAAATGATCATTAAAAAGATTTTAATTTCATTGGTTAATATTATTACGTAAGCACCGAAAGTAGTGACACAATCACATATAAGACTTTCTCCTCATCAAGGCCCGACTTGATGAAATGAGGGGCGAAGACTCAAAAGTATTTGGTATTCCTCGAAACAATAATAAAATGCCTATCCCGTCAACCGATCCAATTCGAGATTTTCCCGAAAACAAAATTTCCGATACGACCACCACACCTTAATTACAATTAACCTCCGAGAAAAACTCGAAATTATGGTACAATTTATAAGTTATTATCAACCTCATCGTACTTTGTGCTCGAATTAACATGATACCGTCCTGTTTACATAGCAATGGTATATAAATCAGTTTCACTTTCCAAACATAATAATGCTATAGAACAAATAGCTTGAGGTTTTTTTTTCCTTTTGTTGAGAATGAATCTCACATCGGATAATGAAACGAAACAATCCTGATTATAAAGAATTGGATACTACCACATATCAGCTTAAACTTTTTGGTTGGATGGGGATCCAATCTCTTATGAGGCAGGTAGATATTTAACATAGTAGCAGAGCAGGTTATCATGCGAACTCACACTATGCCAGACCTGAGTGTGTGATAAAGTCTTCATTAAAGCGGTCATACCACGTATATAATGCTCTAACGTGATATATCCATCCAATCGAGACCTAACATATCATTTATAATTATACAATTATAATTATTAAATCCTAAAAAATATAAAAAGAATTCTTAAATAAATGGTGAAGCCTAATTGGAAATAATATGTAAATGGTAAAAAAATATTTTAAAAACCTAATAAATGATGAACTCTAAATAGAAAAATATGTAAAAGAAAGATGAATTTTAATTAGACGGATATACCACATCAGCATCTACAAGTGTGGAAGTTGTGGCACGTAAGCCCGAGACAGGAAAAAAAATGTCCGGCTCAAGGGCAATTGTTAGCCTGAGGATGAATGAGAAAGCCCGCCTGTGGCAGTTTGTCATCCCGTGTCAATTTAAATTATAGGTAAACGAGCATAAAAGTGCAGCACTCGAAAAATGAAAGCATTTTGCTCCTCATAAACTTTATCTAATGTTGTTTAGAAAATAAATATATGGATTCCATACTGATTCTACATCTAAACTTGACATGTAAATTGATAAAAGTTAAAAATATGAAAATTATACCAAATAAAATGAGCGCCGGTTAATGTTAAATTCAACTGCACAAGTCAAATAGTAAACCTGAAGAAAATGTATATACGAGATATTCATAAAGTAAATGAAATCACAGTAACCAAGAAATATTCCCATTTAACCTTTAACAACAGTATGTACTAGTGCCAGAAACATCTATATTCTTAATATACTAAAATATGGTTACAACTCCATATTAGCTCTCCATGTCACATGGTAACCTGAATTTTTCTTTTTTCATTTTTTTAAATTTTTTCTGTGTGGTGGGGTCCACACAATCCTCCATGTCGTTGTCCTCTGCTTTCGCTTCTTGTGAAATTTTATTTTTTTCATTTTTTAAATTTTTTCCATGCTATAGGCCCACACAACCCTCAACTCCATTATCTTTAGCTTTTTATTTACCTTTCCTTTTCTTTATTTTTTGTTTCATTTTTATTTTCCGTACAAAGAAATCGAGTGAGATCTTTTGTTTTCTATAGAAACCTAAAAAGCAATTTGCCTCCCCATACTAGACGATCTATGCTAGAAATATATCTGTTTTTCACATCACTGTATATTCTCTTGACCATCATTTTATTTTAACCAATCATAAATATTTGTCTTTTCAATAATCTATATCTCTAGTGTGAAGGGTGACATTTACACTAGTTAATATGAGTAACTTGGTACTTCCTCAAAGTCCACAAAAAAAAGAGTAAAATTTGTATATTAGATATATCTTAAATTCCACAAAATGTACGCAAAATATAAAAATAAAAATTTTAAAATGATTTTTTTAATTTTTTCCTAAGTTAGGCATATTGAATTGTACTCAATGACTTTCAAAAGGATCAAAATCTATGTGAGAATTTGTTGAAAATTGTCGAGCAACGTTTCTCTCAATCTATGTCATCAAGTAGAAAGAAAATCATCTTCCATCTTATTCCATAGTTGTGTATTCACAATTTTTGTAGGTGTAAGTGCTCGTTTTATTTTTTCAATGAACGTGGAAAGAGTCGTCATAAGGCAAATGATTTTACAGACAAGAGGATAGATTCTCGATTTCCTATCTTTGCTAGCACTTGACACAACTCTGTAATTTGTCACTTTCTTCAACTTTGAGCATTTGTGAGCGTCAATTTCAAAATGCTCCAATTGAATTTTCAAAATGTTACTTTTCTTGTTTTGTTAAGTCATTTAGATAAAAATCATTTACAAACATCTAAGTATCCTCAACACAAAAGATTCATAATCATCTTGTGAATCCAACATATAGAGCTTAGGACAAGCAACTCTATTTTATCATACTTACAAAATTTTATTTCATGCATCAATGAATCCACAATAAAAATAAATATATCAAATTAACCTGTAACAGTATAACTTTGATGGCTTTGTCAACCTCGACCAATTTATATCGGACATTTAAATATGGGATCTTTATATCATATTCTTCACAGAATAACTTCTTTTTCTCAAGTAAAGGATCTCATCCACATGATCTCTAAACTTTTGAGGAAGTGCCTTTGTGAATGGTACTAATTGCATTGCATTCACTATATCTTGAGATTTGTTCAATGAAACCTAACATAAACCATCATTAATTCCAAACGCGTTAGTCACAAAATGCAAGATGAATATGAACTCAAAGGATATCATCACATCACTGACTTCATATGCTTCACACTTTGTATTAATTACCGTATTTGATGACATTTCTCAACACTGCAAAGTTGACTCAACCATCCGCATCAAGCTATAGAGAGAAGTTAAGTGAGAGCCCCATCAAGTATCTCCTAGACGCTAGAGCATACTTCATCTGCTTCACTCTTTGTGTTAATTACCGAATTTGATGACATTTTGCAACACCGCAAAGTTGACTCAACCATCCCCATAAAGCAATAGAGAGAAGTTAAGTGAGAGCCCCATCGAGTATCTCCTAGATGCTAGAGCATGCCAACTTAATTTTTCTCTCAGCTAATCTCAATATCACCACTGTCTATCATTCTACAATATGCGATGTCTCAAAGTCTTTCAAATCATGTCATTTACTTGAACAAGTAATCAAACTGATTATGATAGTTACATATAAAAAGAATTGACTAACATGAACAAATGTCCTTTAATGTGGCAACTAAAGTTAATTGAAGTTAATGAGTAAGGTAATGAACATAACATGCAAATGGATACTTCTTGGTTAACAAATCTTATAACCACTTCCATTATCGCACATATTACTTGTATCATCATATCCTTGACTTCAAACATCCTTCACATTAAGCTAATAATGTGAAAGAACTTCACAAATTGCTTTTTTCAAGGGCAATGATGCGGTCTCATGAATGTGAACTAAATCAAAGAATCTTTCATATATGAAACCCTCTTTGCAATGAATATCAATGCAATTGCCATTTGCTCCATCTTTGATTCACCACAAACATTCCCTATCTATGATGCAAATTCACCAACCTCTTCTCCCATAAATCTTTGGATCCTAGTTGCCAAAACAAAGAGAATCTCTTTTGGAACAGTCGAACAAACACACAACACGTTTTTAGGCATTTCCTAAGGCTAGTGCAGCTACTTTCTCATTGTATGGTGTTATTAGTTGGAAAAAATTACTTTGTTTCCTTGAATCTAGTGCTTCATCCCACCTCATAAAGGGACAACCTTGAAATGCTAGCCACTTGATAGCATCTATATACACCTTGAGTTGTAACCGATTTCTTGCAATGTTATATTAAATTTATTTTTGGATAACCTTCTCAATATACTGTAAAGAATTCTCAAGATCCATATAATTTATTATTGCCTTCTTGCGTGAAGAATTTGTGTCTATACCCACACGAGTGACAAAAGGACAATGAGATCCTTCATTAACTTTTTTCCATGATCTAAATCTCTCGATTATAAAAGTACTTTCATGATATTGTTTCTTAAAAAGAGGGCATAGAAGATAAAGAGGTAGCATTCTTACTTAGAGAATATTCAAGTCAGTTATAACTTGTACTAACATAGGAGAAATTGACGTCCATTATTAAAAACATATTTGGTAGATCTTGGAGGAATCGGCTTATGGGTGGCAATTCATGTCAGCCCAACCAGACTCGATAGGATAAGATATGAGCACGACATATTCTCTTATTGAGTCGACCTGGACTGTTAGCATGATAATTTATTTTTTAATTATTTTTATATTTTATTTTAAAAAGTTTACATTATATTTATATTGATGATTTATTTTCTTTGTAGGTTATCGAATTGTTGGGCTGGCCTAGTTTGACATGTAGGTGGTCTGATAACCCATGCCTCAAATATGGTCTTCCCGTGTTGGGTTATTAGGCCGAGCCTAAAATTGCCAACCCTAAATCAACTTATATGGTCCAAATCTAATTTAAGTTCGACCAACTTCATCTTATTGATTAGCGAATACTCCTAGACTGATTTTCAATCATGAATGACGCTCCAAGGTAGTAACATCAAAATGCATTGTTTCAACTCTGGGAGTCTTCGAAGGACGTTTACAAGTTTGCATAGAATCAACATGAGATTTTTCACCACCAAGAGTAAAAGATTGGGAAAGTTGTTGGTTATTACCCTCTTTTCTTGAAAAAAGTTTCAATTTTCTAGTTGGGTATAATTAGTAACCTATAATAACATATCAAACAAGTGTTAAGGTCAAAAGTAGCACAACTCTCCACCCATTTTACACAAATAGCACCAAGTTACAACCATTTACAAAAATAACACAAATTTATGTTAATTCCCCAATTTGCCCTTCATTCTCACCCCCATTCCCTGTTCCATTCCTGCTCCGTGCCCCCTCCCTTTCCTCTCTCCCTTGCAATCTTCCTTCGTCTGCCTCTCTCCCCCCTGAATCTGTCGGTCGGAGTTGTCGGAGCATCGAGCGGGGCGGTGGGCAAGCATCGGGCATCGCAGGCGTCGGGGCCGTTGGGGATAGCGGGCATCGGGGGTGTCGGGGTAGGCGTTGGGGGCAGAGGGCAGGTGGAAGAGAAGGAAAGGGAGGAGGAGAAGGAAGGGTAGGGGCGGGCGCAGGTGAGAAGGTAGCAGAGAGGAGAGACAGAGAGAAAAAAATTAGGTTTTTTGAAAAGAGGAAGAGTAATGGGAAGGGTAAAAGCGGTATTATGACGAAAATTAATAAAAAAAAAAAAAAGGTAGTGTTAAATTTTAAAACTATTACAAACTGGTGCTAGTTTTAAAAGAATCAATTTTTTTGTGCTACATCAATTTTCATCTCATCAAACAATAATACTGGAAGTTGCATTAATATTGTATTGGTTCTAATAAAACTTATCAGCAGAAGTACCATTATTAATTATCAATAAACACATGGATATTGTTAATAAAGTGAAATAATCATATTGCACATAAAATGAAAATACATAACTAAATAAAGACAAGGTCACCGAGGTATTTCCCTTTTGCATATCTAATATTTGAAAGCCCAATGTACTTGAAAACTTCAAACACGAAAGTACCATATGGATATCATAGACCACACCGTGCCTTCCCTGTAAAATAGATTCCTTATCTCTTACTATATTGGAAGAGTTGGTGGTTTTGATTTCACTTTTGATTCCAAAACTGCCATACTCTCTTATTTATCTATATTTATTGAAAATTTTTTTGTATCTTTTTAAAAATTTCCTCCATCCAGTGTGATTAATAAAAAAATTTGAGGGTCTATTTTGTTTTCTAAACCATTAAACCACTCTCACACTATCATTAACTCACCTACTAACTTCTAACAACTCCTCTATCTTTGGGAGGTTTTTTCTACAACTTCTTCCATTTATACATTGGATTTCTTCCACCTCCCACCAGCGTAACACTTTTTCTCATTTGGAGAGTTTTAGCATAAGGGTACAAGAGTTTCGGTCAATTTACGCAAATTCATACATAACAACATTTTTATCATCTAATAGCATTTGATGATATTAACAGTGCATAACACGGGTCATTCGCTAGTATATTTACGAATCCAAGAGCAGGAGCCGGGAAAATCAAGCGTACCAGGGCCCTGTACCGTGGGAAAGCCTCGAAAGGATTGTCCACTTGAGAAGCGGCTACTTCGGGCCTTGGGAAATACCTCCGTGTGGTTGTAATGTTTTAGCAATAAGGAAGCCATTACGCTTAGCATAAGAATAAGATATAAATGGCATATAACTCTTAAGGTAGAATCGAACTCATAACTTTTAAGTTATAAGTCAGAGTCTTGTTCAACTGCACTAATATTACATCCCAATGTGGGGTTGTAATTTGTAGCCACATGAAAGTTATTGCCATCGTGCCATCTCGTCCACATTTTTCTCCAATGAGTGCTTCTGCTGCTTCAACAGAGTTATTTGTCGTGATGATAGCAAAAGCAGAGCTGTTCAACGAGGAGTTCCCTTAAATGAATAAGACGTGCATACAACTCGTATAAGAATCCATGATCTCGGAGATTCAAATCCCTCATTGTACGTGTAGTCTTTGGTGAGACTACCCACACATGTGTTTTGCTCATAAACTGACCTTGGTCTATGGGTTTGTGATATAATCATGAATTCGGGAAGAATAAACTCTTTGTTATAATAAAAGTACTGATTGTTGTACTTCCTATTTTCTGCTGGACACAATGGTGGGTACTAAATTTGCTGTGTACTAACTAGATATAATAAAATTATTAGGAAATAAAAATATTTGAAAATAACATTACATCAATAAGATACATTAATTGATGTATTTGAGATTTTCAAGTATTTGTTTGACATTATCTTGATATCTTTTGTTATAGGTTTCCACGGTACTTGAATCACTATACCTGTCTATGCATTTGTTCGGAATTTTGAAGAATTGGTTTCACGCAAGTCCATATATCACTCACAAGTAATATATTGTTGCTTTCAAGTACGGCTACACAGAGACCCAAGAACCGAAAACAGACCCTAACTAGATGAGACCTGAACCGAGATCCAGCTTCAAAAAGGAGTAGAACTGATACATTTCATAAACCTAAGCTTTAGTACACAAAACGGACAAGACCAGAAACCAAGCAAACGAAAATAGGATGATCGGTGGAACGAGAAAGTTCATTATTATACGATGTTACAGCTTACGTGATAATACTGACAAATTAGAATCAAATTACGATTTTTTTTTTTAAAATTTTATGAAAAAAAATTACATAAACAATTGTATCTCATTGGCCCATGTCACCACGTAGCTGCCACGTGGTGGCATCATGTCATAAAAGACTCTCCAGTTGAACCGACCAGGGGGAAAATACAAACGATCACAATCAGATCAAGCATATGAATTACTGTTTAAGCTTAAAAATCACAACCACGGGAATCGTTCTTCACTTGTGGTGCACCGAGGAAGTGCAGACCGGATAAATCAAACCCAAACCTATGTATTTGTCGGTTAAATAGGTATGTGCTAAGGGTTCAGGTTCAAAAACCTATGCAGGCACCAGGGAAGCTGAGTACCAAGGTTCCCGAGGCCAGCCCTCCTCCCGGTTGGCAAGCTAAACCACATTATCCAAAACAAGGGCAGACATGTCCATGACCGTCAATTTACATGTATGTATGTACGGACAGTAACACGGCGATGTGACTCCCTCCCCTTCTCGGACTTTCAATATAGCTTCCACACATTGAAAAGTTCCATCACATACACATGTCAATCATGAAACAACCTCCCAGGAAGAGACGGCTATGCACAACATATTCCATCATAAGAGATCCTCCGAGCCGTTCGATTTGGAAATCAATTTTGAGGTGTATCTAGCACGGGTATCCAAAAACAGCGGACCATCAAAGTGCAGTATATTACGTCTTCTTATCAGTGGTGACTCCAACCACGACATTTGTCACCTGTAAATTTTTATCGGTCAACATATTTGCCTGATGAGACTACCATTACGGATATTACAGAACAGGAAGTGGAAATGAAGAGGTGTACCAATTTGCCACTCTCATCCACGGACATTGGATTCTCAACAACAACAGTTTGAGTAGAATGGGGCATGGATGACTGGAAATGGACGATGAAAATTGAGCATTGAATTAGCTGGAATAAAATTTGCAGGCCAAAATAAAGTGAAGGCAAAAACTCACTGAAGAAGAAGAGGGTGTTGAGGCGGAGCCTGTAGTTCCATTGTTTCTCTGGGCTGGAATTGGAATCCTAGGATTGCCCACCTGCAGTGTAATAGAGTGTGCATTATAGAGAGCACGAGAGTGTGATAATGAAATGAATCTTGGGCAAGTTAGCGTGCAGACCAGTAGCCCCACTTTCTAATCCAGCTGTTTCTGCTAAAACACGTAGTAATCTAAACTTTAGGCTGAAACGAGCAAAGTAGAAATTGATTGTGATTCTCAGAATTCATTTTCATCATATACTGGAAAAAGCTCCATCGTAGAAACGACATTTGAAAAGATTATTGCCATGAACAATATTGTCTTTCTCTCAAAGCCTTTACTGAGCATTATTACAATGATAAGTATACTCTGGCAACAGACATTTATGAGATGCCACTATGACCAAAAACGAGAATTAAAAAACAAAACAAAAAAGCGACAAATTCCTTTTCCTACTCATCTTTTATTACCACTAACTTTGTAAAGAGATGACATTAAGTTTGTGTTACAGATTCAGCACCCTTATAACATGCCATGTAAGAAGAATGAAAAGCTTGCAGATGGAACTGTATAGAAGATCAATGCCTGCTGCTTTCATTTTGTAACATTAGTATTAGTATACCACAGATGAAAAAGTCTGAAGACGGCATTGATTTTAATTTACTTTTAACAGATGAGAAAAATGTTAACAGCATGTTTGGATGCATCTTAGGAATGAAAAAGAAAGGTGATAATGGGTAGGGAGGAGGGGATGGAAAGTGGAAGAAAATGTTCCTTTTTCTCCTCTGTTTTGATGATACTAGTAAAGCAGGAGATGGAATGTATTCATTTCATTTAACCATCTCCCTCCTTATCCTAAAATGCATTCTTCCAAACAAAGGAAAATACTTCCCCGCCAAATCTCTCCCTCCAAACGGATTGGGACAATGGACTCCTAAAAGGAATATGTTAGGACGCAAAGTTAGTACTTACACCAACATCAGTCACATACTGACAGAGTGCACATTTGACAGATGGGGCTCCATAAGGATACATCAGCATTGTCCGGCAGTTTCCACAGTTCAACTGAGCATACTGCTGGGATGCTTTTCAATTTAGCACCAAAGAGAGGGAATGCAACAAATCAATACCAAGTGAAAACAAAACTAATGGACGAACAAAATAATTGAAGTCCGCAACACATGTAGAGATGAAAAATGGCATTACAACCAGTACGACCTACGAACAAAAACGAGGTAAAAAGATGTCTTCTCATACATGATAGGGAAACACTGAGCTAGCTGAGGAGATCTAGAACATTTGACGCATCAGTGAGACGCACAGTCCTAACTTTATCAATTAATTTGAAGGGACGTAAGTTCCAACAGGGCATCAATCCATGAAACACATAATTTCATAAGAAAAACCCCCATATAAGACAGCAAAAATACCACAGTAATGCCTCCAACTGATGCGAACCTCGCCAACACCGTGATGAAACCAATACTAAGTATGATATGAACCTCACCAACTCGTGACGAAATCCGTATTCAATTAAGACCTCCAGGAAACGTGTTCTTGTCAAGCTCGAAAAGTGGAACCTTGACCCATTACCTATAGAGAGGTATGAACCTTGGCATGGTGAAGACGTCACAATCAACTATGGAAAGGTTGATTGATAAGTCGATGATGAACGCCACAAAAAACTCCGATAAGTTCGAATAGTTCTTCAAAGAATCAAAGAGAATAAAATCTCACTCTTTTATTAATGAGTAAAACTGATCCAAGTTCGTCCAAAGGCATGCACCAGCCTTTAAATAAACCTTAGTGCAATATTACATCAAAGATAACCTTTCTAAATGGTTCTCATAGGATAGGAAACTAATTAGAAAGCGAAACTAATTGTTATCCTAGAGAAATTATAAAATATTACCAATATCTTCATAACTAAATAAAGGGGAAGGTAATATATTCTACTTGCTAAAAGAGGAAAATGATATATTCCAAAAGTGAACTTAAATATATCATAACTAACATGTGCAGCTCTTCCCCTTTAAGCTTCTCTCAAGTTCCTTTCCTGAAAATATTCCTCCTCTTTATATCTGGCCGAGATATATTTCTTCAAATACTTTTCCCATTGTCAATCAGCCGAAATATACTCCTTGCAGCACTTGCACACTTGTTGTTTAGCAGAAATATATGGTTGTCATCATTTGTCCCCTTTCGAAATATTATGGATAATGTTGAGTCATTCAGCTTGTTCATCACTTGTATGCATATCCATGTCCTCCATTTCGTCTCACTTCTTCCACTTTTTTTCCACTTTTTTTTTCACAGCTGCTGCCTTTTTTTTTTTTTTAACATTTGTGTTAGCTAAACCATCGTCCCAAGAACCCAAGCCCTAACTCTACCCAAAAGTTAGTTTAGGAGTGGAGGGTTGGCCTTGGCCTTATATTCCAGCCCAGGAGGCACTCCATAAACAATGTGGGACGCAGCATCCCCACCCCCTTGAGACCCAACCGCCTCGATCGGCGATCCGTCGAACCCCAAGCTACACCGATGGAATAGTGAAGTGGTGGCTCTGATACCAGATAATAAGAACCCAAGCCCTAACTCTACCTAAAAGCTAGCTCAAGAGTGGAGGGTTGGTCCTGGCCTTATATTCCAGCCCGGAAGGCACTTCACAACCGACGTGGGACGCATCGCCAACTGAACGCTAATAGGTGAAGTTGTTAATAGATAAAGTTTATAGAAACATCAGGAGCAAGTTTTATGAAGCATGAGATTGCATCTTCATGCCAGATTATATCTGGAAGTTGCCAGCTTACATCTGGAACACATACTGAATAACAACTAAAAGAAATGATTTCAGGAAAAGAATTTCTAAACTAAAGAATGGTATCATAAAGTTGTTTACGGGTAAAAATGCATAGTAGCAGTTCATAACATAGAGCCAAGACACTGATGAGAGCATCAGAAGCTGGATGAATGCCTCATAAACTCATCTCAATTGAAGGTCCAAATTCTAGCTGTCATCCTCTTGGTAGCATTATGGCATCACATTTTATTAAAAATAGCCATTATGATGCTCATACAGCTCAAAATATTTGATTGAACTGACAGTAGAGATTGGAAACTGGATGTTATCAAGGAGAAAGGGAAAAAAGGTGAGTGAGTCTATTGAAAGCTTGATTCTTTCTTTTGTCTAACAAAAAATTCAAGAAAATTTATGACACAAAAAAATATCTTATGAGTTGATTCGTCACTTAAACGCCTAGTTGACAGAAACAACATTCAACAATAATGTGGGAGCTCCATGGGATCTGTAAGAAAAGGCAAAAAATAATTAACATAGATGGAAAAAAATGGGGGCGGCAGTACACCTGTGAAATGTTTATACATTTTCAATGCAGTCTTGTAACTCCAGACTTTATAATATAAGAGGTGATTTGTGCAAGAAGAGTTGAGGAATAAGACAAAAATGAACTACTAGAATAAAAAATTTCTTTCATGGTGTTTTATACTTATCATTAGTCAAAACTTTCAACAATATTAAAAATACACTAAAGCACAATGTCGAAAAGGTTAAAAAGAAAAAAAAAAAAAAAAAAAGAAATATGTTACCATACTCTATTATTCTTCTAGAATGTTATACACAAGGGCTGACAAGAGGGTGTGTCACCCCCAAACACTTCAGCTTATAGTTGCCGAAACTCAAGTATCATATTTTCCAAGGACATTATCACTGTACTTAACCTCACATTCAACAAAAAAAATCACTCTACCTAACCTTAGACTTGTAATCCTCTTAGAAAATAGAAACTAAGCCCCGATTCTTGATTGAAGGGGACACCAAAGTCCTATGCCATTATAAAATGGCCCAAACTCACCACTTGCCCATGAACACCGGCCTCAAACAACTAACTGAGTCAAGAAACATTCTCCTGTGCTCGGAAAGGGGTGGACAATTGACCACAAGACGGGCTTCTTCCAACTCAAGCTGACTGACAATGAGTCCATGCACAAGCCTAGTGGGTTCTGAGGCCACATGGTACCTTGCACTAATATCACGTTAAATTTCTAATGTTGTTTACAAGAGATTATGCCCATGTCCAATCACAGGTATCGAAACCTAAGTTTCTTTTCTTCCAAGGATTTTCTTACTGATTTTCGAATGTAGGACATATCAATCTCAATTAAGCAAGGAAACCTCAGAATATTTGACAGATAAAGAACTCTTTCGTGATTTTAATAGGAAACGTATGAATAAGATTTCTCGGTTATTTGGCAATGTTCATTTGCAAACACATATTTTACTGACAATTGTGTCAGCTGACAGTACCACAAGATAAGGGCATTTTTGCTGGTCAGGTATAATAATGTCCTGAGGTCCATGACCACTAAATATACAGAAAATCAGGCGCTTGTTGACAGTCTCTGCTATCTCATATTTTAAAAGTTGCTACCACCTAAATTGAGGGAAAAAATGCCAAAATATCAAAGAAATTCCCCTAATTTGAGGATGAGGTTACTTTCCTTGTCCTTCATTTGTAGCTATTTCACTAACATATAAATTTGGGGGGCTTTTTCAGTCAGTTCGTTAGGATACTACCCATGCAGTGTACTCAAATTGATTTTTTATCGCCAATTAACAACAGCTAAGTGTAGGCATCCTGCTGATAAATGAGGAACTACGCTAAGCAATTAAAAGAACAATTAATGATCACGATTCTGATTCAAGATGTAAAATAATTTAAATCAATATGTATTCCATCTTAAAATTATAGGCAGCAGGATGCTTTTGGATCGTGCTATCTTCGTTATATGGACGTCTAAAGTTGGGAGATGTTGTCCAATCAGGATGGTCAGGAAAAAGTTTCATAACATGCCACATCATCAGCAGCTGTAGCAAATATAGTAAAACATTTAACACTAAGGAAAGGAACAAATTCACCAAATCCCAAACTACAAGGTCCCTATAAGCCGTTTCCCCATAATAAAATATCTTTAAAAATTTAGAAAAAGAAAAGAAAAATCATCCAAAAAAATTAGATTGCGCTGCCTAGTTGCAGAACAAAGAATATTATTTCTTTATAAGATAGGTGCAAGTAACCCAAATAAATGTTTGGAAGGAAAATCTTCCTGACCACAACCTCAAAATGATGCTTGCTAGTATCTGGACAGGTAATAGATAATTATTTACCTGGGACATGATTGACCGTATGGCAGCAGGAGCATCTCACATTTGTTGCACCACGAGTATACATAAGCAATGTCCTACAACCTCCACATATGAGTTGTGCCGTTTCCATTCCTGTATATAATGCAAGTCCAGAAATCCAATCAGATACATCACATCCATAACTTCCGCTAAAACTCAATGCGCTAGAATGAAAAATTTTGACAAACACCCTTTGCTTTTTCCAACCAAGAGTCACTAGTAATGGATAGCTTTGTTGAGGCTGCTTTGTAGAAGGAATGTTCCTTCTGAGATGGAGTAAACAATTAACCAAGAACACGGAGATTCACTGGCTCTAAAATTTGGTAGAAAGTGGCCCGCTTAAAAATGCCCATAGCATTTAACAATCTTGGAGTTCAAGAGATATAACACACAACTGTCTCTGTTCTGTAGCCCACGATTATTGTACAAAGTAAAACCCTAGTTTATTTCCCTCAAATGCTGTGTATTGAACAGACTACCTCCAACCCAAACCAGGTTGCAAGCATAGTCAACCACCTACATTAACCTGTCTGTGTACAATTTGGATCAAGGAAGCTGTGCTAGATATATGGGGAAGACATTAATGTGTTAATTTAAAAAAGTAAAAAAAAATAAAAAGTTCTGTGGAAAATTACCACAATATGAACTGCTAAATTACAGTTCTATATAAAAAACGAACTGCGAGAAATGAGATTATTGGTTAAACCAAATGCAGTCTAAATATAACACGTAGGCTGAGGTCACGTCATCTTTTGTTTAGGTTATTCATATTCCATTTCACCCTCTCACCTAGAAAATGAGAAAGTTACTGCTTTTGAATCTCACATTTTTCTCTACTCTAGTTTTTAGCTTTTTTTCTTTGTCTCCGTCCATCATGTATTTAACTATTTTTTAAAAATACCAGCTCCCCTCATGAAAAGAGGATTTTGTCTTTTTATTTTTTCTCTATTTTCATTTACTTTAATGAATCAGATGGAGGAAGAATGCTAAACTGCTAGATGAAACGCCAAACATCGTGAAGTTTCAGAATCATTTTTACCCAGAGAACCCCATCAACTACTCATATTTCTTCTAGTAATGTATCTTATAGTAGATTACAAAAGCACCAAATACATCTCATGAATGTTATAACTGTTAAAGAGGAAAAAAATTGTAATAGAAAATGCTTGTATTTTACACAGAATAAAGCTAATATAGACATTAAGCTATCTGTGCACAAGAAGCAGCATTTAAAGTGCAGTAGAAAATTTAGACAACTTATTGCAATAAGAATATGATCAAAGTGGAAATGATTTCCACAGTACAAACTGACCTAGCACCTCAGAAACCTTTAGATCATAGATGCATTAAAGAATTTAATTTCCAATTCCATATTGAACCAAAGACAAAGTATTCCTTTCAAGTTATCTTCGCACAGAATTCTATATCAATGATTGGAGCATAATGCAAGTCTTGATTTTGGCACCAATGAAGGCATAATAATTTGGGTTATTTGCCCAAAAACACGAACTATCCAAGAATTCCCCAATCTACCACGAACTTTTTTTTACCCAAAAAATCACAAACTATCCAAGAATTTGCTAATTTATCATTGCCTAGAAAATCTCAAATTATTCAGGAAGTCCCTAATTTACCACGCTGCTAATTTCTCTGTTAATTTGATAATTGTACAAATGGAGTTTGACGTGACATGATACGTAGCATCCATCTGGTCATAAAAAATTACGAACTATTGTCAAATTATCTATTTTGTCATGAGGATGGATGTGCAAGCAGATGATGGACATGCAAACAGATGTTCCCTATTTTTATGACTAGACAAATACCACATGTGATACCACGTCAGGCTCTGTTTATACAATTAGTAAAATTAACAGTACAAATAAGCAATTAATGGTCAAAATTAACAACGTGGTAAATTAGGGAAAACATAGCATAATTCGTAATTGTTTGGGCAAAAAAATAGTTCATTGTAAATTAGGAAATTCTTGGATAATTTGTGATTTTCTGGGCAAAAAAAATAATTCATGGTTGATTGGGAAATTCTTGGATATTTCGTATTTTTCTAGGCAAATAACCCTAATAATTTAGCAACTATTATTTTAACTGTCAAATGCCATATATACTTGGATACAGCCATATGTTTACGTTGCCTTTGAATTTTCACCCCAGAACCAAGGTTCAACATCACATACATTGCCAACAAGATATCGTGGAAAGTTGCGAGATATCATTAAAAAGGATGAGGGTTCAAACTAACTAGCATCATGTCTTAGAAGCACTGCAATGAAAATAAGATTTGCAATTACAATTGAAAAAAATGACAAGTGAGTATACCAGGTGGAGGCACTGATGTAATTGTACTGCATAATGCACACCAAACATTAGTTGCTCCTCTGGGATAAAGAAGAATACTCCGACAGCCACTGCAAACAAGTTGGCTCTGCATAGCTACAACACCAAATGAAGCACTTTAGGACAGTTCTGCTATTGATAATATACCGGAAAGACAACTTATGTCCCTTTAGTCAATTAAAAAGAGGAACAAAATGCGAAATGCACTTGAAAAATAACAAATAATTATTTATCATAAAACTTCGAAAAGATGTACTGAAATACATTCAGAAGGGTTATAAATAGCTAAGAGCGAAGATGCTTAACCAGTATACATATCAACAACAAGAGAAAACAGTCACTGCTCGGCACCTGGAGTATCAATTGCTACATGCAAGTCAAGTCTTCGATGCAATCAAATTCCCAATATAATCTAAATAAACGACGAGAGGTAAGAACGTCCATCAAATTAAGTCGGATATAATTAGTGAGGGACCTATCCACCAATAGTTCTCCATGAAAACAAATCTGAACTTCTAATATCAAAATGCTTAAGAGACGTGTGAAGCATCATCAAATTGATTGCAATGCATTTCCAGAGATAGCTTGAACAGATAAACAGGAAAAAGAAACTTGACTTCAAGCCAAACATGAGATTCACTGTATAAAATCTGCTTCCACAGTAACAAGCAGTACAATGGCCCATGTTGTATTGGAAAAGTAATCCCAGTACAAAATTATACCATTATTAAAAGAATGAACGGAACTTTATGGAGGCACAAGACAACACAAAATGATAAGAAAAATGAATGTGCATTCCAAAGGTCGTGGTATAGGCCCTTTATGATATCCAAAAGAATCGATATAATCCACGGATTATTTTCAGAAAAATCAATGCTGATACCCAAACTTGGAACTGGTAGACGGCATCTAAATACGTAGTTAAAGACCGTGCACTCTTTTCAACTACAGAGGACTTATTAATTTCGCTAAACCTTGTTGAAAAATCCAAGGGCGACAACCTGCCATGGCCCTCATTCTTGGCAACGCTGATTAACTCGGACACATGACCAAAAAAGAATTTTCTTCAGCGACAGGACGGATGATAATAGCATAGCAAAGAAAATAAGATAAGTCACAAATCGATCACAGCTCTTGACATAATAAATTAGGAAGCCCAACGATCCTTCAGACGTGGATTTATTTTACCCGAATCCATCAAATTCAAAGGAAGTTTGACAACAGTCAATATTCAACCACATCGGCTATAATCGGAAGTCGGAACCGCATGATAATCGGCTCTTCGTAGTAATGGCTTGACCAATAAGTACCAAAGAAAACACAGGAAAGCGAAAATTCAGACAAGAGTATGAAAGGGCGATGGAGAGAGATCGCGATGGGATAATGATTGCGTACCCAACAACGCAGCGCAATCTACGATTAATGCAAGGAGCAACCGACCAAATGAACCGTCAAAGTCAGGGAAAAAAACTTTTGGCGGGACGAATCGAAGGTCGTGAAGGGATTTCTTCGTCTTGTTTTCTTGCCGGGGAGGTCTTTATCTTCTTCCTCTTCGCCCCTCCAACAACAGCCCTGGTCGGGCTCTATTCCTCTGCTGCGCTAAATTACGACAGAGTCTATCTCTTCAATCTTGATCCGACAGAACCCAACGCCCAATTTGTTTTCAAACCGGACGGTCTTGTCCGGGCCGGTCAGTGGTTGGTCCACTGGACCTGTGCAGCTCCTATTAATTAATATTTTCAGTTTTCGCTCGCCTGTCTTCTTCTCGACCTTAGTGTAATTGTTTTGATCGCGTCTATTCCAGTGTTGAGAATCGGGATCCCACCTCGTGAAGCTTTATTAATTAATATTCCTGGATCAGTCGAAGTATAACTCGAGACTAATTTACGGTCGAGTCGAGCAACCTCAGAAAATTCCTGTCAACCTTTCTAATCTGGAATTCGATCCTGGGATCACCCAATTGGGATTTAGTAAGAAAACTATTAGGTCAACTCTAAGTTGGTGAAAGTTATTTATAGAGGAAGTTTATGCAATTTTATTAATTTAATTCAATGACTCACAATAAATAGTTTAAATTAAAAAATAAATTTAACAATTCAAAATCATTTTATCCATCTGCTTAGTAGTCCAATAACTAGACCGTAGAATTTTTCTTGTATAATAATATTTTGTTTTGGATGTTTAGAATTTCAATTATCCAAATCTTATTCTTATAAATTATAATATTTCGTAAAGTTTTTATATATGAAAATGCATTTTTATATTAAAACCAACCCATTATCTAACAAACTGAGTTTTAAAACCAATTACATGTTTTCATTTCTAACCATCTAATATACTCGTAAATATAATAATTGTCATATGTTTTGAAATAAATGACTGAGAAAATTTTATTATATTTAGAATTTTCATTATAATCTATTTACCTTATTTTATGATTTTATCATTCCCTATAATTTTATCACACGATTTTCTAGACCATTTACTCTTTATTTTTAAAAGAATGTTTAAATTTTTATTTTATTACCTAAATTCTCACGAATTTGTTGTTAATTTCAATTATTTTGTGACACCGCCGAGCAATACTGACATGATATTCCCATGACAAACATTACTATCTCACAACATACAAGACTTTCTTGGAAAGTAGGCAAGTTTGATAGCTTCTGTACTTGTTCACAAACTCTGTAGTAGACTTAGCATAACAAACATCTTTACTCAAGATATCTATCATCCACATATATCAAGTTCTAATGTACCAACATCTCCCTTGAATACCTTGCATTCATTTACTAAATGTCCATTATGGAGAAGCAACGGGAGAAGATCAGATTCGTCGAAGGGAGGCCAATCTCTTCTCAAGATCCTTGACGTCCGGTGATTCAGAACTGCAGAAGCGGAATACAAAAAGGATATATAGTCAGATCTATGCAGAGGCATGGCTGTAATCCAGAACCAAGCTAGACATATCACTTCTGGAAACAATGTACAGGGAAACCTAAACAGAATCTCTGACAGAAACAATATCTTCAGAGTAAGAGGATCTTCTAACACGACCTAAAGGTCATCCAACTCGCGATACAACTCACTAGCCCATTAAGTTTGCAAGATGGTCTCATCATCAACAGCAGTGAATTTAGTAACTCACTAGATCAACCTCATAAAACCACAGAAGCCATTTCTTTTTGCAGAACAGAAAAGACAATTAAACTCTCAATCTGAAACTGTTCTAGTTTCCCACTATTATTGAGTGGTGCATGCTAACGAGCATTACTTGAATACTTTCCTGAGGTTTTCTCCAATACATTACATCAAATAGATATTGATAGTTATATATTGTATTATTTGATATAGAACCATGGAAGATTCAAGGAGATAATGTAATTTCCACACTAATGACCAGCCAAAGATTTTTTGGGCCTTATTCCTTTAAGGCCAGGCCAATTGGAAAAGTCTATTTAGTATCTTTTCAATGTTTATGCCTTATTCATACATTAGGACCCTTTGGATCCAACACATGGGGCAGCTGTTCATGAGTGTTTACGTCTCAGTTAATGATATTTATGTTTGAATTATATTTTTAATTAGTTCATCACTAAAAGAAGAGGGGCCTATGTATCCCTCACAAATCGACATAGCTGCAAAAGGAGACATCTTTCGTTGGGAAGGGCACTGTAACATTAGAGGGATGTACTTAATGGTATCACAGGTAAAATATATCTCTAAGACGAGAGTAGCTTCTCAGGACTCTAGCAAATCAAAATGTGTTGGTATCACAGGTAAAATATATCTCTAAGACGAGAGTAGCTTCTCAGGACTGTAGCAAATCAAAATGTGTTGCATGTACTCAATTTCGATGATATCTGTGACTCATTATTTGGAAGAGCTCATTGAGCAGGAAGTTACATATTTTAGAGCCTGAAAGCAAACTCAGTCTTATGATGAAATGAGACCTAGGGAACTACTAGAGAAATACGAGAAATTGACCTGAAAGAAAACAAAACTGCACCGATGTGCTGATTAAGAGGTGATCATAGATAATCATGTGACTAAAATGCAGCATCCTGAGTTAGTCAGTAGTTGAAACACTAGAGAATAAGACACCATCAGGGAAAAGTGCATCTAAATCCTCCCAATAGTCCCCCAAAATCCTCTTAACTTCTTATGCCCAAGGATATTTGTGAACTGTCAGTAATCAGCGTAATTTTAGTCACAACTCTCATGATTTTGTCAGGGAACACTTTTCCACCAGAGCATAGATATGAGGCCTTCTTTATTTCGATGACCCTTCCCTCTACCTTCAAATCATATCTTAAACCTAAAGTACAACGCTTCAAACATCGAGGTGAGTGCCAAGTGATCTTGCAATTTGTATTCTTTGAAACTTGATCAGAAAAATTATACAATAAACAACATGTGCTTATAACAATTAGGCTTCTCTTTTATTCTAATTGGTTCTATCCAACACACGAGGTCCAAGACTAACAAATATTTCAAAAGGATGGTTTGGAGATTCATGACAGTTTCTAATTGTTGGGAAGCAAGCTTTCTTCTTGTCTCAAAGAATTCGAGCTTTTCGGTGGGTTTGAGAATCATGGCCAGTTCTTGTTGATGGCAATGCAAGCATCATTTTTGTTTCAAAGAAGTAAAATTCTAAGTTGGAGAATATTGCACAGCTTAGACTTTTGCCTTGGAAGAATGGCAGTGAGAAAGGAATAACTATCTTGATGGGCTAAGCTTCATGCTTGTAATCACTGGAATGCCAGCTCAGTCTAGTAGAGTAGGCAACATTGGACAGTGCTGCTTCAAGGTTTAAGTAAAAGGTCAAGTTTCTAGACACTGCGTAGTAGTGGTAATAATTGATAATTTATTCTATTCTAAGTTACTCCCTTGATGTAAGCAAAGTCAAATTACTTCCAACTATTTTATGTGTCAAAGTTAACATACCTGGCAACACCATTCTCAACCTTCTTGGATGAAATGCGTCCCTTTGGAGCAGAAGATAACTGTGAACACAAAAAAAAAAAAAAAACAAACACAAATATTCATAAGAATTTGTCATTCGTGTCATTCAGGTAATTGAGCAAGGGTCACTATCAATTAAAAACAAAAAGAAACACCAACCTGTGATGCGATATCCACACCAATCTCATCAAGAACCTGCAAAAGAAAAATGGTCAGATTCCTGTTCAAGCTTAATTAGGGATGAATAGCTAAAAAAAAAACAAAACATGCCTGGTTGGTAAGCTCCTCGGTCTCCTCTTCAGCCTCATCCTTGTCCAGGGTTTCATCAATGGACTCTGACATCATTTCAATCTGCATTAAGAGTGAATTGCATTATAATTTGTCAAATTAAAAAAAAAAAACTTGCTGAAAATAAACAGTTTAACCATATCAACTGAGAGTAATCCATATCAGCTGCTCAACTAACAATTTCTTCTGACAATGTATATGTAAAGATGGCGTGAATTAATAACTATTGAAGAGCAGTGTTCTCAGAGCTGGATCAGGCTGGCTGGCTGGTCATTATAGAACTAGAAGTCTGAAGATCATATGGTCAATTTCATTAGCCAGAATAGCTTAAAAAAAGTGGAAACTGGAAGAACAACAAAAGTTGGTTGCAAGTGATCTAATTTTCAACTACAGGAAGTCCCTTACTGACAGTTTCGAGAAAAGAAATAAAAAAGCAAATATTTCATTCCAACTTCTTAAGATAATTTTTTTTTTTTTTTTGGAAATTGAATGCAACTAACATCCAAATCTTGCAATTCCCAAAATAAAGCTTGAAGAACATTAGACAAATTTAATTTGACTCTCCAGAGTCAGTTAGAACTTAACTCACAGATAACAGCTGGAGGAATCCCACGAGGAAAGAGAAGTTATTGAGAGTAATGCATTTTAATGAACATTTAGCCAAAAAGTGGTATGCAACTGAGAGGCTCAATCAAATCAACGACACAGAGGCTTCAAATACCAAAAGAATTACTTATTTCATCCCATCAGAAATAATCCTCTAAGTTACATGTTTGCAAGATTCTAGACAAGACAGAGGACAAAGTAGTAGATTACCGTCATGTCCATTTGCGCTGACTGCTTCTGAAACTCTTTTATCACCTTTGCCTGTTTAGCAGGTGCCATTTGCTGAAAATGATAAGCGAGAAATTAGATCATACTCCTCCAATTAACTGTTGAAAAGAAAATGTTTTCAGGCATTACTTTAAGAAGGAAAAAATGAATCCACACCGAATTCCAAGTGAAAAAGGGAAATCCTTCTAAGTTTTCAAATGAAGAAATTGTATGAGATGACAGGTTAGAATGCAAAAGTAAATGTAATCATCAAATATTTCTTGTCCTTCAAGGCTTGAGACTTCTCTGACATTCTACAGGGAGCAAATAATTGTTGATATAATGAAAATGCCATTACAGATGGATTACGAGCCAGCTAAGACTAGTTATTGAAGTTACTACCTTGTTCATAGCAACCATTGCTTTGGTTGCACCCTTCATGCCAGTTGAAATTGATGTGCTAGCATACAATGCCTGTTGGTTACAATTAGAAAGAAAATGTTCATGATATTCAGAATTTTATATACGATCAGACAAAGTAAATTCTTGTTGAGAAAATGCAGCAGAAGACACACCTGAGTATGAGTTGCTACACCTCGGATTTGAGCACGACTTCCTTGCAAGTTTGTTATCTGCTGACGCAGGCGGACAAGTTGACGAGCCAAGATTCTGGTGGCTGCCTGAGTATTCGAAGGTGCATTACTATTAAGGCAAAGCTAGACATGAATGACAATTAAGATACCTCAACTAATTACATCATGGGATTGTCTGCTTACATCATCCATCTTTTAAGTCATAATCAAACGTTTGAATTACATCATAATAGCTAACACAGCGATTGTGTGAACAAATAAAGCAAACGTTTGAATCTTGGCATACAAAATATACAGTTAATCAGCAAATATGCAAGGCTATATCAACAAGATTGTAATTATTAAATTAATTTTATCTTCTAAAAACATGTTATATTACTTTTTATCTTGTTTGCAGTAACTTTGGAAAATGGATCACTCAAGAATGCCTAAGAAAGATTATCACATTAGTTTGATAAAAGTTGAAATATCTGAAAACCAACACATTATTGACTGCATTAAATTCTTGAACCGAATTTTTTGTTCTTACATGCATACAAAGCATTAACGACAGCTGAAATTTTCATTTAATAAATGGTTCGGAGTTAGCTAGAGTATGGATTGACAAACTTGCATACAAACTAACCACCACATTCAAATTCAATTTAATTAGTAAAAAGATTTGCCTCATTTCCCGTCTTTGCTGTTTTCTTGATCTCAGCCACTAGCTTCTTCTCCTGAACAATAAAAGCCAAATTGATTGGAATGTGAGCAGTGAAGCATATTAAGAAAACTCAGGAAAAAAAAGGAATGATACTTTGAAAGTGGTACCTCCAGCTGGAGGGATGCAATCTCTCGTTCAATTCCTGGCAGTACCAACATGAGTATGCAAAATAATTAACAATGATAAGTCAAATATCCAGCTCAATGGATTTCAATAGTGTTAGTTAGGTTGACAGTGTCTAAATACCCTGTTGATTTACCTAACAGGCCAATTCCTAGTACACCTCATGCATGCATACCGGAAGTAATAATTAAGATTACTCCTCCAAACATGTCTCACCCTCTAAAATTAACCCAATTCCAGTTAAACTTCTATCTACTTTTAAAAAATTGTTTCAAAACTAGAATTGCAGAATAAAATAAAATAAAATAAAAAGGCCCCAAGAAGGATCCCCTTTTTACTGAAATAAAAGGATTCCCTTTTCTTCAAACAACAAAAAAAGAACCTTTACTTTCCAATTCTCCTTTTAAATTAGTGGACAATATGGATGCAAGGGCTAGCAGATTCACCAGATATCAAGGTACATTAGAGAATTAACCAGATGAGGGCTAAACACCACCAGAATCTCGAGGAAAGAAACCAATCTACTACCTCTCCTATGAATTATAATATGTTCCTTAACAAAGTTAGTGCACTTCCTTTCGCGGTAGCTTCATAATATTTCACATTGACTATTTAGATTTTGCCAATATCCTGCTCTTGAACCCATATGCTACCCTATGATTAGTTTGCTTGCAATCATCCTGAACTAAGATTCCTCTATTTTAACATACTGATACCTCTGGTTCTGTTTTGTATTTCTTCAGAAAGAGGGTCACATCATCAAAACATTTGTCCAGATTAACAGCAGTAAGCAAGTATGCTCTGTTAATATTAATGGAAAGTACTAACAACTTATTTTAAGAAAAGTAGCAAGCAACGTTGGCAGGAACAGTACTTCTAAACAAAATATCATCACAGAAATTCATTGCAAAACAAAACGCATGCACACAAAAATAATTCGAGTCTCACCAAACTGAGAGCTACTTATTGATCTAACAGACATAGATTGGTTGAGACATCTCGAACACCTTAAGCAAGGTCTCGGCTTCAAGTTATGTGAATGAAAAAAAAATCCATGAATGAGAGAGTTATACGCTTAGTGGGCTTACTGAATTGAATGTGGATTAATCAGGGCTAGCATTCTGGTAACAGATGGCTAGCCCTAAAAATGTTACTGATACAGTTACTTTTCCATTTTTTATTTAATTATGCCATCTGTTCACTAATATGATGATCATCCAAAGCACATCTGCCCTTGAGAACTTCCAAGCAACCATGACTTCAAGCAAGTGAAGCAGACCCACCCATTCTTCTTTACTGAGATTAACCCTCTAAAGTATCCCCTATACATTGATCTCTCCTCAAATTTAACATAATAACAGAATATGCCCATAAAAATCAGTCGTACCTCGTGTTGCAACAGCCATCTCTCGCTTACTCGTCCTAAGCGCATCTGTTAGGCAAAGGAACAGTTGAAATCTTCAGTTGCAAACTGAACGACTACAATCATAGAGCATATACCCTCA
Organism: Lagerstroemia speciosa; assembly: GCA_037672795.1. Classification (NCBI taxonomy): domain Eukaryota; kingdom Viridiplantae; phylum Streptophyta; class Magnoliopsida; order Myrtales; family Lythraceae; genus Lagerstroemia; species Lagerstroemia speciosa. The sequence continues at coordinate 4,356,868 of CM075301.1, forward strand.
GACAGAATGAGAACTCGAGGGCACAAGCGAGAAATGTGGAAAGTCGACTAGTAGGAATGGGGCAAGTTAGGTCTTTGGATAAAGTTAAAAAAACAACCTTCCTGTTGTTTATCTCGAGAGAGAAACTTACGGAAGAACTCGAGAGACAACACATTATTGTCAATGATAAAAGCCCAGTATATAGGTGCAGCTAAACCTAAAATGGAGACAGCGGCAAGTAGGAACCTTTGGGAGAAGTTTGCTTCTTGAAGAGGCTCAAGACCTTCGACATCTTCTTGGCTCAACGATTTGAGCTTCAAAAGCTTCCTTTGACTCCTCCCCCCTTTCCCCTATGCTCTAAGTGTCGGAGAAGAAAGCGGTAATTGCTTGCTTGGATTCTTGAAGGGAGGGGGGGAGAAGAGCTACAGAGCTTGCGGCACACTAATTAGACGGAACTAGCCGTTACGGAGAGACAGAACTAGCCGTTACGCTCCCCGAGTATAAGTTTGTATATTAATAAAAAAAAAACATAAATGGAAGCCATTCACACTAACTAGACTGGCGAGCTTATGATCAAAATAAACTTCTTTTAAGAAAATTTTTTCAAGCTAGTTTTCCTAAGAATATTTTCCATATGGCAAGATCCTCGAACTAGACTTGTTTTTTGAAAAATTTCTCAAACTAGTCTTTCCAAGAATATTTACCCTTTTACAGTTCTCAATGCCCACTCTCAATACCCACATAGCAAAATCCTCAATTAATTTTTCACATGTCACCTAACTCCTAAAAAATCTCATGTGTAATCCAACTTACTCTTACTTCATATATTTTAAAAATATATAAAAATTTGTTAGCTTATAATTTAATAAAGTCAACCTTTTACTTACTTTTGACTTTTATCTTCTCCTCTTTATAAAAAGTTTTCATCATAATTGTCCATTCTCTCATAATGAAAAGAAAAAGAAAAGGACTTCTAGCAGCATTAACAATAGCAGTCCACTGTGGATATCATCTCAGACAATTACAGCAATCCATTTATTAACAACAAGTTAAAGTTAAAGAAAGTATCACATTAGTTTGTAAGAAATCCGACATATAAAATATTCTAATCTTTCTTGAAATATTTGCCCGCATCTTTCACTCTCTAAGATGGAACTTGTAATTAGTTGAAAATCTGTGAAGTGTCAAAATTAAAATAATTAAGTGGTAAAATCAAAGTTGAATAATAAAATTTAAAATTAATTATAAGAAATCTATAAGGGAAGATAAAAAAAAAAATGTGAGTAGCTTACCAATTTCCTTGATTTTTATTTGGACAAGAACGATGATCGTGCCTTTTGCATGCAGAAACCACATGTACTTGAAGTGCAACATTCTCTTAGATCCATCTTATTTCGTAAGCAAGACGATTTTGGTCAGCCTTTTACATCTCTCTTCATGGATTCACATGGCTCAAGAGTAGGGCCAGTATAATATATTCCCAATAATCCATGTCAAGTAGTGGATGAAATCGAGGATTCCATGTCTCCACATAGGTCTCCATATAATACCACATCCGGACTAAATTGAGATAATCAAAACTTTAGAATACATGTCTAGTGATTACATGTGAGCATGAGAATCCATAGAGCTGAAACTTTTGACAAGTACAAGTGCGGCCATGTAGATCAACTTTGTGATAATGACCATCTTCGGATGTACTAGTAGATAATCGAATGGTTTTAACAATTTTGACTTGTGAAACCAACAAGGTTTAAGCATGCACGGGTCATAATTTGAGACTTTAATCAGGTTTGATTGAAATCGCTATTAATCATTTAAAAGACTAGTCCTAAGATTGATCATAAACCTATTATTTACATGAAGAAGTATGATACTAACTAGTTAGGCCATTATTTATCAGTCTTGAACTAGAATTTGGATCAGGGGATCCTATTACACTTGAAAGATTCGCAAGCCAATCGACACATCCTAAATCAGTATCCTCTTTAATTCTAAGTCTTTTGTGTTTGCTTGTACATTTAATTCACCCAATTGTTGCCCTAATCGAGGTTCAAATTGATGATTCAAAATGAGACTTGATAATCTAAACTATGTACCATAGCATGCCACTAATCCTCCTTGTCATGCATGGAAAGTAACGAACTTCATTATGATTGTTACAAAGTTTAAGAAGTTTTGGGGCTAATTTGAAAATTCCATGAGTGGGGGGTAGATTTGTGAAATTCATGAGTCGAGGGACCTATTTGCAAAATTTATTAAGTGAGGACTCAATTTTGTAAAATCCTCAAACTAGAGGACTAAATTGCAAAAATTCATTAAGTGAGAGATTTTTTACAAAGTGCCTATAGTAAGGGACTGGTATGCCAAATGTCTAAGGTGATATACTAATCTGTAGAATACCTAAAATGAGGAACTAGTGTGTAAAATGTACAAAGTGAGGGGCAAGATAATTTAACTAAAATATAAAAATAATTTAAATTTCTTGGGGAATGTGAAAAATATAAGATTTTAAAAATAAATATTCAGTATTTAGAAAAAAAGTATAAAATTATAAAAATTTTGTGAAAAAGGATAAATTGAAACGTTCCACGCCAACAATTTTGTGTAGGATTATGCCACCCCTTCTGAACCCCATCCAAATGAAGAGTTATATAACCCTTTTACAACCTTCCCCTCCAAAAATCTTCCCTTTATCACTCGTATAGCTCATCAATCCAAGTAACATCTAAAGATAGGACAGTTTATGATGCACTTTATTAGTAGTTGAATATCTTGGTTTATCCTTTCGCATCGCTCATCAATTCAAGTAACTAATTTTTTATTGTGTGTAACATGAGACATTTACTTTAAAATTTTTAATATTTTATTTTACAAAATATAATAAAATTTTTCATATTTTAAATAATTAAATATTATATTTATGTATTTATTTCAAAATTACTGTTTTTCCAATTTTATTAATTTTTAGAAATAGTTTTTAAAATACCTCAAAATTTTCATATTCTCTAAAATTTTCAAATTCTTTTTTAACATTTTAGCTAATTTTTCTTCAATATTTTGAATTTCATATTAATATTAATTTTCTTAATTTTTAGAACTAGTTAAAACTATTTTAGTTTTAATAAAATTTTCTAGATAATTATTTAAAAATATTTATGAATTTTTGAAATTTTCCAATAATTTAAGAATTCTCTAAATTTTTTTTATAAATTTTAGGATTTTTTGAATTTTTAAAAATATTTTCTTATTTTTTAGAATTTTTAAATTTTTTTATTTATCTAAAATTTTTAAAAAAATTACTAGTTTTTAAAAAATTTTACTATTATTTAAAATTTTTGATGTCATGTCAGTAAATCACCATGTGGTAGCCATATGTATTGCTACATGTCCTTGAGTACCATGTAGAATGCCATATAGGTAATTTTGACAGTATTGTAACAGAAATCGACAGGTGACAAAATGGCAAAAATGAGCAAACGTTGTGATTTTCTATATTATTAACAAAGTAAGTAACAATATAAAAAATTTCTAGAAAACACTTGATTTTCTAGACTATTTATCTATTATAATATTATATTATATAATTATATTATTTAAAATAATTAAAATAATGACTCATCTCATTTTGATCAGATTTCTAAAAAATAATTAATTAATATTATGTTAAATAGAATTTAAAATATTAAATAAATTTGCATATTCATAAAAATACAACTAAATAGTACAATTTGCATAATTCTATAAAAATAAAAAAATCATTTTCAGTGTAAAAGTTCTCATAAAATAAATAAAATGATTTTAAAAATATATAATAATATAGTATAATATTATAAAATGGGATGGGTCGGGGAAAAGACTCATACTCATCCTATTCTAATACATGTCGCACCATACCCGTAAAAAATTATTAAGGGTATAATCAGTAAAATTAATTTTTATTCCGTAAAAAAATTTATTAAGGGTATAATTAGTAAAATTGACGATTTCAAACAAGATAACGGTATTGACCATTCCATTTGAATTCGTTTCTATTGAAATTATTCTATCCGACCAAACGCGACGCTAAAGAATGACTTGAGTTATATTTGTCTATCTGTATCAAAAACACACCTGTGAGTAAGGGATATTAACACATTGCACGCCAAACGATCCTTCCAAGCAACTTTTTATTTGACCGACAATAAATTTATACGTAATGTATTATAAATCCATAAAGAAAATTTTAATTGGATTTTGTAAATTCAATTTATTTATTTGTTAATTTCAACATTACCTAATAATGTGTGTGATGGCAATGGCTAATTTCGTGCCAGACAAACTCTAATTGCCCGATCAAAATTTAAATTGTTTCAATTTTGTTATGAGAAAATACATGCATTGTGTGTGACCTATTGGACTGTAAACTAAACGGTAGAGGGTCTAATAAATGTACTCTAATTATTAATCTCATTAAACTCTTCAATAAAATTATTCGATTAACTCGTAATTGGATAAATCGACAAATCAAGATTAACGTCTACTAATGCGTCATGACTATTAGGTATTAGAGATTTCAATATAAAGAATCAAATACCCTTTGATTTCTGTATAGTTAAATCCTTCCGTTATCTAATGTCCAGAATAGGGGTAGCAAACCCGGTCTTATTCTTCATTGATTTCATTCCTCATAACTCCATTTTCACGGACCCAAGCGTGCCGTTAGGTTTTTATGGACTCAACTATTGGGGAATAAGTCTCACATTAAATAATTGACCAATTGAATCATGAAATATAAGGAATTGAGGTTACCACTTAGGATTTTAGGTGAATATTAACTTAATTTGTTACAGACCTATTTTCAACGTCCTTGGAGTGTTCCGATTTGCTGCTGGGTGTCTGAGAACATCTCGTTCTCCCCCACCTACTCCATACTAAAGTTTGATACGACAAGTGACAAGTTCGATTCTGGTTTTTTCGGTGCTGAAAGACAGGATAGAAAGGAGTTGAGCGACGTGTGCCCGGGGCCCCTCCAGCTTCCGATGTGCTGCTGGTGCCCTCTGGGCGCTTTTACAGATCGTCAAGGAGGATCATCGGATTCTTTTCCTCCATCAACAGAAACTTGTAAGTAGCAAATGCAAATTTGTTTATCACAATCCGAATTTGAAAATGTTCTTTAACTGTGAAACTTAAACCGATAAAACTATATCTGAGCTGTCATCAACATCAAGGCAACCTGTCTAGAGCATTGTGGCTTCTACGGCTTGTATCGTATTATGTGGGGAGATGATCAGCTCAGAGTGCATCGTGACCCTGAGAAGTTACTAAGTTATTCAAAAGAGGAAAACACATTGTATCTAATCAGATTTGGTTGCAACAATTGACTCCAACAAGATAATCCATCCCAACTTTTCCTAGTGTACGGGGAGAAAAAAAAAAAAACAAAACTAGCATATCAGACATAAACAAGATTTTCAGCTGGAGAAAAGGGGGCAATTTCTTCTAAGTACAGTACCAACATGAGTTGCTACATCCTACTTGCACAGTACGGCCAACAATAACAATAAGAAAACCAAAAAAATTGAACTTCGGATAACTTCAATTGTAAGTTTGGAACTAAGGGTTCCATGTTTGCAGCAAGTCATACAATTTCTAGCCCACCAAAGACAAGGAAGAACTCTGATAAGACTCTTATCAACATGTCGAAATAAGCCTTGCAACTGACTGACTAGATCTAGATGCTAAAAAATTGCTTTACTGCAGAAGAAACTGTGTATACTTCCCTCTTAGTTGTATTGGGGAAAATAGGAACAAGATAAACTCAGAGAATCTCAAACAAAAAACATCATGTTCTCCAAGTCACTGTGGAGCTTACACAGGGTGTCTTCAAATGACCCTATAGACGAGATTGAACTTGAAGTCCTGGATGAAGATGATGTCACCGAAGCCCTCGATGCAGGGGAACGTTCGCCCATAACTGCTTCATGGTAAAGCCGTCCCCTGTAGGCTGCCAAGTCAGCATAGTATACTGGTGTGACCAACGAGACCGGCTTTGTGCACCGAGCAAAGGTGAAGCAGAGATCATAGATGAGCTTTTCCAATGGATCAGAGGCGAAGCCATGCTCATCCCAAAGGACGCAGTAGTGTGTGGGCTTGCTTGTCCCTAACCCACCATAGTGACTGCACAAATAAAAGTCAAAATCGAATGGGTGGACAATTGTGGTGTCCACGACTGTGCCGGAAGGGACATTCCCATTAGGACCAACATCTGTGTCCCTCTCGGGGAAGAGTCGGGTTTGGTGGCGTTTCTGGGCGACAATGAGTGTGATGGATGGGTTGTAATTCTTCATTCTAAAAGCCCACTTGATATCTGCAAGTTCCTCATTGAGGACCATATCAAACTGGCTCTCACTCACACCGTCACGGAACAAAATAATCTTTTCAGGCCTGACTTGATTCACACGGGCGTAGCTATCAACGAGCTCGAGGCACATCTCACCAAAGTTCACTATCTTCTCCTTTCGATGATCCTGGGGGCGGACCCTCGCAGCATAGCGGTTGGCTGCGGGCCAATTAATGCTTCCAACAACTGCAGCGATTGAAGGACTCGTAGTATTACGAGAGGCTGGGTGGTTCACGTCAGCTCCGATGAACATGAAATGAGAGCCCTTCAAGAGAGGAAAGCAGTCAAAGAGCTCAACATTGCTTCCTCCGAGCTTTGCATTGATCTTGAGTGCGAGGTTCGCAAGGTACTGGTCATTCGCTTTGTTAGCAAGCTTGGACAAGCAACACTGAGTCACTATCCCCACTTCCGTCTCAGAGATCCACTTGAGGTACTTGTATCCATTATCCTTTCTAGACATCACACAAAGGAGAAACTGTAAGCGTCCTACACCATGCTGACAGACCTTTTGATTAACTGCCCCCAGTATATCTCTTAAACTCCTAACGTTTGAAAACATTCTCATCGAGCCGTCCATAGTGAAGAGAGGAGGCTCCATACTGATCCCGATCGTCTGGCAACGCTGGACAAGCATTTTAGTAAAATGGTGTTGATTCAATCGGTCTCGCTCAGAGGAACTGAAGTCAAGAATTGCCCAACGGTCAATTAATTTACCCTCGGCGACAGTTCTGTTCACGAGATTCCATTGACGCTTTTGTTGGTCAACCTGGATCCTAATGAGCCTGCCACCACGGTCCCCAACTTTCAGGCCAGGTGGTCCAATGACCCGTCCTACTACTTTTGTCATGTTCGTGTCAACTTCAATTCCGAAATTTCTGCTGACTTCTCCACTGAAGCAAGAAGTAAGGACATGTTAGCAAATGCATGAGCTACACATAGAGTCAGGCCTATCCTGCTTATTCAACTATAATCAAAATCAAATCCCATCATAAATTTTATCACAAGATCAACTTCTAGCTGTTTAATTTTATTGACGAAGAGATTATTGCGTAAGTTCTAGCAGTTTGTTATCCACAATGAACATAGTGTCCTTTAAATTATTGTCACATACTTGAAAGATCAATAAGATACTATCTTATAACTACTAAAAATATTTATAATGTATTATAAAATTTATGATAGGATATTGAGACATAATTACAATTTTACGTACCCACATGGCCCATCATCCGAGCGAACCATCTTGCATATCTGCATCTGCCGAACCCTAGGGAAGACCAAGGACATTTGCTTCAACATATTCCCTGCTTCCCAGTCCAACTGCTCCTTTGGATACCTCTGACCCTCGACCAATACACATAGCTCCATTGGGACATAATTCTTCCGATTGCCCTTGCCCAGATCCAAGCATGGAATATCCAGATACTTGATCTCTATCCCATACTTCTTCCAGAAATAATCGACAAGTTTGACTTCCCTTTTTGGACCCTGACCATCAGGCACTTCTTCGGGGAAAGTCAAACACCGAGTGGTCTTGTCTGTTAGCTTTGCAACTATGTAAATTTGCTTTGTCCGACGGTGAGTCACTGTGACCTTCAAACCCTTCAGTGCTTTCTCGGCTTCATATCCAAAGTGTCCAAATCTGTTTACATTAAAACCATGAATATGTTGCTTGAGAAAATCCAAAACTGCCATTTTTTTCCGAAAAGCCAACACAGAATAATCCAGAGACAAGGCCACGCCTTGAGAGGTGGTTTTAAGGCTATGTTGAAACCCTCTAAATGCAGCAATCCCATAACCGAGATCATCCTCTCTTTGCGGCTCATAAGGATAAAAGTTTCGGCCAAATGATATCATTCGCCTGGCCGGGTTTTCCTTCATCACCAAATCCAAACCCTGCATTATTTCTCGAGGAATTTGCAACAGCTTCCCCGCTAAATAGTCCTTCAACTTAGCAAGCTTAAGTTCATTCACACACGTTATATTGACTGTATAAGACATTTCTTTCTCTCCTTCCCCTCCCGTTAGTTTCACCTTGAACTGTCCAGTGGGCAGTGGAACAGCACTAAAAATGTTCCTTTCACCGTCATAGGCTGTCATTGATAAGGGAAACTCACGGGGATTCTCGGAAAAGAGCTTCTCCCTGATTAGGGAAAGATTCAATTTTGATACACGAGCAGGCCGACCATCCTTTGAGGGTTTGTCCTGTTTGACATCAACATCATAGTGACGAATCATCTTCTGAGGGTTAAATCGAATGGGGAAGTGGTTGACGACAAGCCTAATCTGTGCAACAGCAAGTTGTCCACCTTTATCAGGGCGCTTGGTGGGGAATACTTTCGACGAGGTTCCTGTTTCCTTCTTAGGAGCTTGAAGATCTACAAAGGAGTTAGTGCTTGTCTCAGCCACGCTGCCGCCAATATTAACATGCAATATGTTCAGTGGAAAGGTGTACATAGTTTGTATTAGCAATTTTCATCAATTATAGATGTCCATGAAACTAAAAGAAGAAAAATTGGCCCAAAAAAGCGGATTCCTCAATTGGATTTGAAGTGAAGAATGCGGTATCTTGTCATGAAGTAAAATGATCAAAACTTTACCGGAGAAGACATTGATGAGCCATGAAGTCAAAATCATAGAAATCGTCCGCCCAAATTCAATCAAGAAGGGCTTAGCTTTTGCTAAACGCTAGAATACAAAGCTTAAGGATCAAGACGGACAAATCCGGGAAAACTATACCGGCAGTGGAAAGCAGATTAAGCTTCGAGGTAGTCTCATCAATAGAAGCAGTGTTAACAGGACGAGGAGAAGCAGGAGGAGGAGGAGCGGCCGGCCTCCAACGTCTGTCTGGTTCTCGTTCCGGACCCCGGCCCCGGCCTCGCCCTCGGCCTCTGTTGCCGCCCCTGTCTCGGTGGCTACCCCTGCCACTGTCCATGGTTTGAGTTGCTCTGCTTTGCACTCAAGGAATCACGAAATCGATCAGGCAGAACGATAAGTGGAGGAGAAAGAGGGGAATGCGAGAGGAAGGGAGTGTATAAGAAGGCGGGGCTGACAAGGACGGTCAGGGGACACGATCGATGCGGTCGGAAGAGGAGTCTTCGGGAATGCAGGAACTTGGTTGGAAACGAGAAGGCAGTGGTTTGGATGCAGGGAAGAAGGTTGTGAGAATTGAACGGCTCAATCGAGGCGACTTTCGGTGGCGACCAGGAAGAAGAGGAGACTTCGGGAGGAAGAAAGTGAGTGAGCGGCTTTTTCTGCGATGCTTCTCCGGTCTTGAGCATGTCGTCCTTGGATGAACCATTTCCACCGAATACCAAAATGGGTCTCACAAAAATAAATAAAAAAAATAAAAAATTAACAATTTTATAATAGAGAATTTTATTTTTTAAATAACATCGTTCGAAATTGAATTAATTATGGTCTCTATATAATTTTAATTAATTTTGGTCAAAAAAATTTAATTTTAATTTTGTACATAGTTGAGTAGTTAAGTTATATTAACACTTTTACCCTCCAATAAGTGGATCCGTTGGTAAGCAGATAATATGCAGTCGGTCAAGTTAAGGCTCGACTCTCCCGGTGCTGATATATGGGGATTAATGGCAGATCCTAGACCGTATAATATACCGTCGGGTGGATTAGTCGATTATTAAGGCGCAAAACATCATCAATATAAAAACAGTTATACAAACACTAGTAAATATAATCTTTTTATTTATAAAATTCAAAAAAAAAGAAAGTAACGGTAGTACGCTTATGGGAATCATAAGAATCGTGATCATTCAACGTTTATATTTCCTTGGTCCATCCAACACCACTAAATTTATCTTAACATTTACATATACAAGATGGTGAGTCTGGTCGAAATTCAGATAGTATGATAAAAAAGAATAAACAATAAACCACGTCAATATTCGGGTAGAAGTTTCGCTTTTTAATATGAAAATAGACGGAGGACAGGAAGGTAATATCAGACGTGAAGATGGGTGTGGGAGTTATATAATATGGAAGAAGTTATCCAGTCCGGATCACGAGACAAGACGGTCCGGGGCATGGGAAGTTTGAAGTGACAGTATCGTATGGTGTTGTTGTAGTAAAATATCAATATTTTATTGTATAAATTCATCCAATTAAAGACTAGCATCTGTCTTCTATAATCTAATAAATCACCTATGCTGCCCACGAGGGGGCAGCTCGGTGGTGGGGCACTGGGAGGTCATCTCTGGCCTCGTACATTCAAATCTTCCTAGTAGCATTTTTCGTGTGGGACTTTCAGCTTTATTGAATCCGTCAGAATTTATTATGAATTGGGCTATTACGTGTGCCCCGAGGAGGAGGTATCGCAACCACTGCTAGTCGGGCCCGGAAGGTGCTCGGATACCTCGGTTATAAAAAAAAAAAAAAGTCACCTATCCTTAACTTTTAGGAGAAATACCAGGTCATTCGTACAGCCGGTCCCACAGCGCGCACCGAAGGGGAGACAAACGGAAGCATTCTCACCTTTCGATTTCCACTCATATAATTGTGGTCTGGTAAAAAACGTGGACCATGGACTATGATTCTTCTTTATGACAAAACTTTGACTATTTATCTGACCCGTACTGTGAAAAATGATTTAAAATTTCTTCCTATCCTATTGTCTTTTATTTCTTTGCTGTGTAAATAGTTATGTAAAATCAACAATAATACATGATTCAAGTATTAATCTTCAAGCAAAACTTGACCATGCATTTAGTCAAGAGCACCAGAAAATGAGAGAAAATTCAATCAAAGACCCATGAAAGTATTTTAATAAAATCTGTGAAAATGAGGGAAAATTGCAAATTGGGATAAAAAATTTTGCAAATATCCCAAATCGGAACAAAAAAGAAATTTTTGTGTTTAAATGGTACAAAATATTTCAGAATTGTTCCTTTGTTGTACATTCCGTTAAAAATTCTCACTAACGGTGTCGACACTGATAACATGTCATTCTACGTAGCGAAATATTTTATGACATGGACAATTCAAATTTTCAGTTGGTTGCAAACTAGTATAAAATATTTTTAATTTGTTCAAATTTGGTACAAAACTTGGTGCCATATTAATACAAAACTATTGCTATATTGTTCATTATAATAGTAGCTACTGCTGCGATGTTCTTTTATAGAGAGAATAATTCGAACCTTGTCCATGTCATAAAATATTTTGCCATGCAGGATGACATGTCATTAGTTTTTAATGTCGCTAATGAGAATTTGACGGAGTGCACTACAAGTGAACAATTCTGAAATATTTTATACTATTTAAGTACAAAAATTTCTTGAAATATTTCCAAAACTTTTTGCACCATTCGTGCAATTTCCCTCGTGAAAGTGATTGCTTTAAGCTGTTATAACACGGTGAAATAACCATAAAATATAAGCTGTTGTTGTAAAACGAAATTTTATAGTGATTCAAGTAGTGAAGAATTCACAAAATGCATAGCCATGACCAGAAAAATCATTATGGTAACGGCAGTCCAAATATTTGAGCGCTAAAATAAAGGAGTAATCTGCTAAAATAGTCATTAAATTTGCACGCGGCTATTAAACTAGTTCTCAAATTATACTTGCCACCAAATTGAACTAAAATTCGTAATTTTGGCATCAAAATAATTCTACCGTCAACAGCATCAAAAAAATGTGATGGAATCTGTCCAGTGATAAAATTTTATCAAAATGGTCCTCGAATTTAAATGTGGGTGCCAAATTAATCTTAATATTAAATTTGCCACCAAATTAATCCAACATTCATAATTTTACCATCAGCAAAGTCTTCTTGTCAATAGTATTAAAGAGATCGTGATGAAATTCTAGTGTAGCAATTCATGTGATAAATCTTCGTCTATACACTATAAAATAGTACAACTTTACTCACTTCTCTAAAAATTTGCAACCACCAACATAAAAAAGAATGATATTCTACTTTATACTTCAAATCACATTTTATAACAGGAGAGAGTATTTAATTAGACCGAGCCCAAAAAAAAAGAGTATTTGATTAGAATTTTTCGTATAGTCAATTGAGTGATATTTTGAAGGTAATCAGTGATATTTTGAAGGAAAATTAAAATTTTAGGGTATTGAAAGAAGTCATTTTAGGCCTTCTAATTAAAAAAAAATGATAGATAAGTTGTTACTAATAAATTGTTGAATAACAAATAAGGTTAGTCAATTGTCGCAATTATTTACGTCTAATTTGGAACTTTTTATTGATATACCAACTTTTAAGAAAAATTATATTACTGAAAAATATAAATATATTATTAAATTTTAAATAGACAATTTTCATTATTTTGCTAATTTCATATAAAATGTCTCAATTAATCTAAGAGAAAACAATTAGTATGATTTGTTATATATTTTTCCAACAACCATTTTTACTATATAGGTTTTCATGTAACAGAATGATTAGCCGTACCTACAAATATAATTGAACAAACTACACAAATTTGGGAGTTTTAGACAGAAATAGAAACTTATAATACTTTTTTTAAATAAATATCTCTACAAATTTGGGCAAGTAAAACATGTTAATTTAGTGATTGCGATATATAATATTTATCTTATAGATTGGAATCAAAATCCAACTACAGAATATTTTTTGGGAAAATGAGTAAAATATCATCATTTTTTGGTTTTTAGACGAAGCATTGCCATGTGAACTATCACATTAGAATTCTGACACGATCTCCTTAACGTCTTTAACAACTACATTATTTTGATGGCAAAATTGTGAATGTTGGATTGATTGGGTGGAAATTTTAATTTGAGAACTGATTTGGTGGTTGTGTATAAATTTGAGGATCATTTTGATGGAATTTTATCATGTGGACGGATTCCGTCACGAATTCTTCGACATCATTGACGACCAGACTAGTTTGATAACAAAATTATGAATCTTGGATCAATTTAGTGACAAATTTAACTTGAGGACCAACTCGATGGCCACATACAAATTCGAGAGTTATTTTGATAGTTTACTCAACCTAAAATTTGTCATATTCAGAAAGAGAACGCCGTGGGCTAGGCACAGTTCTCTTTGTTCTGTGTTTGCTGGCTTCCTGTGTGGTCATCGATGTTTTTTTTCACTTTGGGATTCTACCTGATGTTATGCATTGTTTTGCTTTGCTGGCGTGGAATTTCTGTTTGGATTCACCCGCATTTGAGGTGTATGCTGAGACTCGGTGCTTTTACACGTGATCTCATTCTTCGCTAACAGGGGGTTTTCTCAACATTGATGCAACACTATCTTCCACTATTTACCATGTTTTTACCATGTTTTCCACTCATCTGATAGAATTATAAACGGCTATGATCACTATCTAGTGCAGAGAATTGTTTGTTGTGGTTAATTTAGTTATTTTCTGGTTAGATTATTCCCTTGTGATTATTTTAATTATTTTGAATATTACATTTTTAGGTCTTTGAAGTATTTTTCATTTAGTTAATAAGGATTTGAATATTTATATAGACTAGTAGGCTCTATTAGAATCATGAGTGGAATCAATAATTTTATTTTTTTATTATTTGGCTTATTTTTTTATTATTTTTCTTTCATGTGGGAGAGATCATTTACCTCTTGAAAGCAGCCAAAACAGTCATTAAAATTTATTCTGGGTCCTATCAATTGATATCAGAGCTCTTTGTTCTTGGCATTGAGTAATGGAAAAATAGGAGACATGGATCTGCGATCCCACGATGCTGTAAGGGATGATGGCAATCCATTCAAGAAGTGGGTCAATGACTCAATGAGACCCATGGGCAATTCGCTCAGATACACGGGATGCTCACCGAACTTGGAGAAATGTGGAGATACGATATGTCAGACTTCAAACATCAAAATGAGCCTGTCAAGAGCGATGCCTCTGACGCGTAAAATCAGGATGATGAGTCCCTTGTGATCACAATATCAATGCTGGAGAGGGTGACCCACCGTCCGACATCACATCCCAGTGACATCCCTTATTCCAAATGAAAACGAGCTGGCGTGGTCGAAGGAGTTCAGGGTCAACGGGAGGGACGTTTGGATCTTCACCGAGGTCAATTTCCAGTTGGTTTGAAACTAGACCAAACCCTTCAAGGGCCCCGTTCGCCCCTTCAATTGCAAGCTCGAGAATCTCTTTGGTTCGGCCTCGAAATTTTTTGTCCCTTCTTCAACAACATATGCAGCTATGCTTTTGAAGTTTCAGAAATTTCCTAATTTACACCTTGAAGACAAGGTGTTTTGTCGGACGGGGAATAATGACAGGATCATAAATGGCTATGTTCATTGTCTAGAGCAGGGAATTATTTTTTTGGTTAATTTAGTTATTTCTTAATTGGATTATTCTTTTGTGATTATTTTAGTTATTTTAAATATTATCTATTTAGGTCTTAGGAGTATTTTCCATTTAGTTAATTAGGATTTGAGTATTTATATAGGCTAGTAGCTAGTAGGTTCAATTAGAGTCACGAATGGAATCAGTATTTTCTTTATCGTTTGGGTTATTTTTCTTTCGTTGTTTCCCTTTCAGGTTGGAGAGATTCGTTGTCTCTCGAAAGCAACTAAAACTGCCTCTAAAATTCATTGTAAATCCTATCAATTGGTATCAAAGCTATCGATTCTTTGCATTGAGGAATGGCAAAAAGCAGGATAGCAAGAAAATTTATTTCACCATCCTATTGAATGTCCACAAGTCAGATTGGAATACGGTCCAGTTAAGAAATTTTTAGGTCCCTCACCACGTACCGTGAGAAAATACCAAGCAAAATATAAAATACGAGTAAATTTGTGTTAATCACTCGAGTGACTGTTATAATTAATACCAGTCAAAGCAATTTGATTGGTTCTTTCTCACCACGTTACTGTGAGACAGGATCATATAATATGTTTCCTGTTCAGTTTTATGTGGTTGCGAAAACTTCTGATATCGCTTACCTTTCGAGATGATTCTGCCTCCCCTTGATTGTCGGTCCGTAACTCCACCGGTCCATTGCATATTAATAGTAGTTTATCGGTAAGAGCATCCTGCTTAGCCTCCAAGCTACGATATGGTTTTGCTTTCAAAAGATAAAACTGAGGGAGGCTCCCGTGCTGCCTCCTTTTACATTTACCCTATGTTTGGATACGATGAATGGAAGGGAGAGAAAGGAAGAGAATGGAGGGAAAATATTTATCTTGTTTAAATATATCGTGATAAGGAGAATTGGGAGAAAAAATTTAACATTATATGCATATAAATAATCAATTAACAGATATATCCATATCTTTATATTGCTCACCTAATTTATTTCAGAAAAAAACTTAAATCTATACATCAGACAATACATAACCACATAAACAATACATATATTTCCTTTATATTACATATGCTAAGAAATAATCCAAATGTAATAGTGTTAGAATCTCAACAAAAATAAAAGTGAGCAATATAGTGTAAAAACTCATAGTTTCCCATACGTCACCAAGCATCATATAACTTCTAGTTACTTTACTCATCCTCAAGTGATGACTAAAAAACACATATTCTGAGAAATTACACATTGAAATGACAGTATAATTTTTTATTGATTTTGTGCAGGGGTATCTAGGTAATTTTGTTATAGATGAGTCTTTTAAAAATCGTTTCGCCCCATCCAACCCCAAATTGTTGAGATATAAATTTCACATTGACTAGATCGGAAAAGAAACTTAGGTTTATGAGGGAATTGAGTACCACCACATATCAGTTTCGAGACTCTTGCATGCTCAGGTGGAAAATTTAATATGGTATTAGAGCGGGTCGATCTTGAACTCATACCACCCCAAGCCCGAGTGTGGAACTCGTGGCCCGTTAAGCCCGAGACTGAAAGAAAAATGCTTGGCTTATGGTTACTTTGTTGAGTACAGAAAAGGTCTGACTCCTATGTTAACCCGGGGATGGAAGAGGGCCCCGCCTCGTGATAGTTTCTCCCTTCTTACCCGAGATCGGAAGATAAATGTCTAACTTGAGATCAGCTGTTGAGGGAGGGTGTTTAAGAGCACGTGTCAAGTGTGAACACGTTACAATGTTAGAGTGAGTGTTGAGATATAAATCTCACATTGACTAGATTGGAAAAGAAATTTAGGTTAATGAGGGAATTGGGTACTACCATCTATCAGCTTAAACTTTCAGGTGGATATGAGTTTGAAATTCTTGTAGACTCAGGTGAAAAATTTAACACAAATCGAGGGTGAAAGGAAATTGAGGTTCGGAGATGAATCGGAGTAAAAAATTCCCCTCCATTAAAATTAAGTAATCAAACAGATAGAAATTTTCTCTCCATTCCCTTTCCCCTCAATTTACCCTCAATTCATCCTCATCCAAATATAACCTTAAATAAGTCTTAGACGGCTTTCTTATCTCTACTTTTCGCCATGTGAGACGGATGCTAGGTGTCTTCGGAATCTGAATAGAAAGAACACTACGCTACGAACCTTTAGCATTTCCAGCTAGAAACATGTACTTTCTTGGACAGTTCTCACTTACGCCAACTGTGCGTTATTGATTGCTTTCAATTTCCAGGAATCAACAACCTTTGGCAATTCCATTATTTCAACCTCTGGTCGCAAGTTCAGGCTGAAGTCTTCCATAAAATAGTTATAATATATGTTAATGATGACGTAATATATTCGTCTAATTAGAATTTGATATGTAATCAACAATTATTATACACGAAACTCGTGTACACGACATGTATTATTTTCCTATGAAAAACTAATTATAAATAATTACTCTCTTCAAGCACACATGAATATATATTTCTAATAAATTTTATTGATATAACACATATTTTGTACAGCACGGATAAACCTCTAATATCAATAAAAGTAATTAACCATAAATCCATATACAAATGAAGTGAGTGCATAGATATAATTAATACATATAAAAGAGAAAAAGTTGAGTCTATATGAAAGAAAAAGAATAAGTAGAGGGAAAAAAAAAAAGAAATGTAGGAGACCAAGTGATGGGAGAAGAAAACAGTGGGTTGGTTAGTTGTACTTGCCATATTTACTATCTTATCCCTCTTCGATTTCATTTAAGGGTTATTAAAATTTTAATTATTATACACAAAGGACAAATAAGAAAAGTTAAAAGTGACATAAAAAAGAAGTGTTTGCTTAAAGTATTAATAGATACAGATATAATTACTAAATCTATGACAAATGAGGAATCTTAATTAGACGAATATATAAACAGTCGATTTTGATTAAAACAATATCCTACATTAATTTCTTGTGGTTTGCAACATGCAGTATCCACGGACAGCCAACCTCGAGATTAATTTACGGTCAGATTATATCAATATTACCTACATTATATGACTATTTCATTAAAGGCTTTCTCCAACTTCGCATCCTCCACTGAAGGTGTAGAAATAAGGTGCCTCATGCTCATCAACTTTCTTCTTCTTCTTCCTCTTTTTTATTTTTTTATTTTTTTATTTTTTATTTTTATTTTTTTTAAAATTATAGGTAATACATTCCACTTATCTCGTGAGGCTCGCATCTGTCTAAATCAATGGAACCAACCAACAAATTCTCATAAACAATCGTTGATTGAACTTATGATCGAATTACTGTTTTTAGACAGTGTTTTTTTTTTTTTGTCGCCAGCCACGGTATCCAAGCAGGCCCCACCAGCGGTGAGATGGCATCTTTCAGCCAACCATACTTGACTAATCCGTTGGTCGCCCCGGGTCGCACGCCTGGCAATGGCGGGTGAGGCTCCCAAGAGGGGTGTCTGCGTACGTGAGGTCTCGAACCTGAGACCTCCTTAAGCGGCACCGAGCTGCTTACCACTCGGCCCAACCCCTCTTGGTGTTTTTAGACAGTGTTACCATTGGTTCAACAAGGTTTTGCATCTCCTTTCCATCAGTTACCGCATTTCCTACTCTGTTCATTATATTTGTTTCACTTTCGTCTACATAAATAACATATAGATCTTGCTTACCTAATTAGCTATATTATTTTATATTTATCAATTTACGGTTCCTTATTTTACTTAATAATCTCCTCTTGCATACATCTTCAATCTCTCTTACAAAAAATCAACTTGGGGTTGGCCTAATGATTCCTCATTAGACCCCCAAATAGGTGATCCCGAGATTGAATCCCAGGTTGGGAGGATTGATGGGAATTTTCCTAGAGATCTCGGCCTGATCACAGATTAGTCTCGAGGTGCGCTTCTGCTGACTCGGGAATACTGTGTGGTGCAAATAAAAAAAAAATCTCTTACAAAGCAGTATCTTTTTTTTTTCAGTAAAAAAGATGGCAGCAGTAGTATTATTTTAGCCACCCCACTACGTAATATTCGGATTTTCGGATTCAACCGCGAATATATCGAACGAACTACCAAAGGTCAACAAGACTCTTCTGAGAATATTGCTCACAGCGAGACTCAAATCCAGGATATCAATCTCACCAAACCATGAGAGAGTGAAATTTAAACCATTAGGCTACCTATAAGAGTGACAAATCAGTATCAAGCATTATAGATTCAGCATATCCTCTAATTTCGTAAGTATAGCAACTATCTGTATATGATCAACAGTACTGCAATTATCATCATTCTATAAATGACTACATTATTTTATATTTATCTACTTTCTCCGAAAAGTCTTAGATGGTCCCACTTTACCGTGATGTGATGAGAGATAATAAATTAAATTACTCTAATTAATAATAAATAAACATCAGTTCGGGTGATTAATATTATTAGCTCATTTTTCATAATTTAAATAATATTTTCTCGTATTATGTAGTGAAACATGATTGTTTAAGAATTTCTCCACTTTCCCGGCCAAAGTTCAACGTTTATCAAGTCGGGATACATGACTAGTAGTTCTGAACGGGCCCGGCCGGGATCGATACTTGAAAATCGATACAAAATATGGACTTTGGGCTCCTGGATACAACTGTCGCGCTTGTTGTTTTGCCTAACCACTAGTAGCAAAAGAAGTACGGAAAATGTCAACGATGCGAATCCAACCAAGCCAGAGGAAATTAAACCATCCGAACACACTCTCTCTCTCACTTGCAACATGAATGTGAAATCAAATGAGATCGCAAATAGGGGTGTAAGGAAAAAAGAAAAATCTGAAAACTGAAAATCTGGAAAAAGTGACCGAGACCAACCAGAAAAATCAGAGTTTTTAGGGTCGTGCATAAAGTTAGATCGGTCTTTTAGGCGAGTAAAAACCGACTCAGAAAATTTGAGCTCTGGCCTTAAAAAAATTGGTGGAACCCGACACAGATCGAAATTATATAAAAATAGAATATTATATTTAATAATTTATATTATTGTTGAATTTTGACAATAAAAATAGTACATTTGATGTTGTTCAAATCATAGCCGTTGGTTTTTTTATTTCTTTAAATAAATCTCGATACTATCTTTTGAGTTTGAAAAATTAATCTGTAAAAGTTGGGTTAGGAAAAATTTCACAAAAAATCACCCGATCCGAACCATTTTCACCGTAATAGCAAAAACGACACTCTAATATAGATTCACCGAAACACATAAAGAGATGCACAGAACAGATGGCTCGTAATTATTAAGGTTTTCGACCTCTCTGTGCTATGTGGCTTCAAATTTTCACCAGCACATTAGGCTCATACATAATAAAAAGTTTAAATTAACGTGCGACGATGCTACTCTAATTATTTTTATATCAAGAATTATGTAAAAGTTGAAACTCGAAACGGATGCATTGGTTATTCAACATGGATTTCTTTACATAGGATAAAGGTTTACTCAACGATATATCGTTTTTTTATCAGAAATCAAGAAATAATAAATTAAATTTTCATAATTAGACTTATCATTCTCCTTTCACTCCTGTCCCTTCTAGATAGGGATAGCAACTTTGCCCCAGACCAGCCGATTCGTCCACTAGCCACGACAACATCCCTTCTATTCCTCACCCATATCCTATCAGAAATAATCAGCCACTGAACGAAATGGGATTTTTTAAAAATAAATATACGTACTTATATTCATTTTATTATTTACAGACACTCATTAACAAAAAATATATCATCAGACGAACATAAAAAACCCTGCCTCATAGAGACTATGTGCAAGCTGATTTATAGTTCTAGGTATCCAAATTATCTCACTATAAGAATATGCGTTATTTTCGTGAGAAAGTATTTGACAATATAATCCCGTCAAATTTGCATCTGAAAGGTGGAGACGGAACATATTCTGTCTAAATTCTGTTGGAATACAGGGATGGAAATGAAACTGTTAAAATTTCATAAGACGAGACGGATGGAGCATACAATGTTCGTCTGCATACCGTTAGAAATTTGTGATGGTAAAATTAACATGAGAATTTCATAAAAAAAAAAGAACCAATAAAATGCATCCCATGAAAATATTACATGGGAAAATCTGCCGGAAAGATTTTAAAGTTTTTTTTATCAGATAGATTCGACGGTAATCTATTGGATAATTTTATAGTTTTTTTTCCCCACAGCCACAGCCCCATCTACATCAACAGTCATGGGCCATGCCACAAGAGCCTCGTATGCCTGTACTGGACAAGTCGTAGACCCTTAAGTGCCACGCATTAGGGAAATGATGATGATAGCCTTGAGGTTGACTCCGATGATGAGACTCAGCCATAAACTTTCTATGTCCATTTTCTCTGGTTTTTTTGTTGAAGGTCAGGGACGTAGCCCGTTGATGTCCAGCTTTATTTTGTTTATCAGATTATGCTAGTTTCCATTTTGTTAGTATCAGACCATGCCAGTTTCTGTTTTGTTTGCCAGACTGTTGTGATTATATTACATTTATATTTGAGAATTGTGAATGTTTTATTCGGGTTTGTTTTCTAAATTTGAATTTTCAATCAAAATGGGAGAAAATGCAGGTTAATATTCCGACCATTTTCATACCGTGAGAAGATGGAGTTGAAATTTGGACGGAGAATTTCGTTAGATCTGAAGTCAGCAACAAGAATAAAAAATTAGACCAATATTACCGTTAGAAAAGGCGGACAGTTAAATTCAAATTTGGACGTTAACTTCCGACAATTTTCTGTCGGATTGGTTATTTGTGAACGGATGATACTTCCATCAGGATATCGTTGGGCCAACTGGGTGATATTTCCGCCCGAATATTGGTAAGGCTGTCGAATGGTAACTACGCTAGAGCATCATTAGAAGAAAATGAACGGAAATTACGTCCATATACCGTGAGGGAAAGGTCAAACGGTGCTACCGTCATAATATCGTCCAATCAACAATATCAGATGCATTAGTAGCGTGAGCTGCAACTGGACGGTATTCTGACGGTGTTTTTAAATTTTTCTCAGATTTTATTGGCTTTCCCGTCAGATTCATAACTCACGAAAATCCCGCTTTTTTCTACGGTGTCTCCCAAAAATTAAAAAAAAAATTCTTAAATAAGAAATATAAAAATGATGCTAGTTGATTCCGAGGCCCGCGAAAGGAACCAAGAACTCCAATGAAAGAGTTCACAAGCTAGAGTTCCATGTGTTAATCAGTTTGAAAGCCCACAAAAACATTATAAAAACGAAAATGAAATGATGTCAAACATCGGGGAAAGCGATCTATTTTCTCATTTATATGAATAAAATATTATGAAAGCTTACGACCGCAAGGGGTAGAATCCCCCCTGCGCTTGTAAGATCGATATGAACATCATGAGTTGTTCCGCACTAAAACCCATTGTTGCTGATACCTTCTTCTCGGTTCCTTCCTCTCCTTCTTCCATAATCCGAGCTCGGAGAAGGAAGAGATAGGAGGGCCCTATGGAGAATGTGGTCAGAAATCCATAATATTGTCCGACCATCCCAAAAATTACTAGGCATCATCATAATTTTACTAGATGACTTGGTTCTATGTCAATTAAAAAGACGAAAAAGGTATTAAAAGTCTAACCCAGGCCGCAGTCTTTCTTGGATTTTCTTGGCTTGTGAATGTCTACTGGCTGCATAGACTACTTTCTAAGCATTACTAAAGATACAAATTTTCTTCCAATTCTGTTATACATCAATCTTAGATGCAAGTACCGGTGACTCGGCTAGATCGGGAAATTAGCATTCACTATTGCATTCAGTGAGCCCTCGGCCTTCCCTCCATAAAGCCACCCATGCAGCACATGATGACCAAGCAGCATAAATGGGAGCTATGTATTTTGTATGGAATATAAGAGGAATAGCTATGCCTATTTCCAAGAATCAAACATAACTTGCCGTCTAGAGCATTTATCATAGTTTTAAAAACCGGACTAGGCCGGCCAGTTGAACTGGTCCTATTAAGAATTGGTCATTAGCTTGGTCTGGCTTTATATTTTACTAGGTTTGTAGATAGAGCCCTGTTAGACACTCTTACTTGATTGGTCCAATTGGAGATTTTCGAACCCCAGGGAAACTAGTCAGCAAATAATAAAACATTTTAATGAAAAGGAAACCTTAGGTGGATTGTAGAACTGTTGCTTCCTTCCATTCAGAGCATCCTATGTTATGTTCAAAAAATGGATAGCGAATCGAGATGACTTGAAAAGAAGGTGGATTCGGGAATGCTATTCATTATTGTCTTTTTGGTGTCCATAACAACAATTTATATACAATAAGGGAACAACTACAAAGCAAAAAAGAGGAAAATATGGGAATAGTGGGCTGACCTCCGTGATTGTTGCAATAGACAGGATTTCTCCTTAGCTTGTAGCGCACACTAAGCTTCATCATGGGCCGGCAAGGGCTAGCTAAGAAAAATGGGCTTGGGCTCATAGCCCCAGCCCAAAACTTGCCCCTGAGTTTCTTGTAGGACTCGGGGTGGGAAACTAATTCAAATTTCCAAAGTGATGAACCTCCCCTAGGGCAACACGTGTTGGCCAAGGGCAAAGAGAGGGGCGTGCCATCGTTTGCTTTTTCGAAGGCCCTCACGTCAATCATCCTTTGTCGCACAGTTATAAAGACCCTTCGTGCCCCCATTGTTGTCCTTTTACAAAGCATTCACTTTTGCTTTCCTCTCTCACTTGCTTCAGTGCTACCACTGCTTTCTCTGTCATCATGGCATCCGCAAGTTAATCGGCTCCACCCTTGGTGCCAGATGAGGAAATCTTCAAAAAAAAATTGAGCCCTTCTCGATTTCTTGCTATGCTAAAATTGGGTAGGATAGGTGCGGACTTCTCGCCCCAAATTCCAATCAAGAGCAAAGAACCTTCAGAACACACCTGAGGGAGTTCATAGTCTTCGCCAAGCAAATTAGGGTCGGGCTTCGTTGGCCCTTGGCTAATCTAGGGATTGCGATGTTGAAATATTATCGTCTGGCATCGGGATAGCTTTCATCCACATCTTGGCACGTGTGGACCGCATTCTACCTATACTGCAGAGTGCACAAGATCCTGCACATTAGACTTCTCTTTAGGTATTTCTATTTGTTGAACCAAAAGTCAGAAGAGAGTTATTTCCATCTCCTACTGCGTCATAAGAAGCCCTACGGGGCTTTAGTATGAAGCTACGGGTCTACAAACTCTGGGTGGAAGGATTTTTTTTTTTAATATGAGGGATGCCGAGGGTTGGAAGTGGTGCTGGGATCTCCAGCATGAGTTCCATGATGGGGATCCGTGAAGCCGAAAGAGCGGGCCTAGCCAAATCCAAAAATTCTGTGGTGTAAAGATCGACACTCGGGGGACAATAACGGAGAGTAATCTATGTCGCTATGGTCTAGTGTTCGAGGCTCCTTGGAAGTGGAGCGTGGATGCAGGCACGTGCGGCCTATCCAAGAAAGTCTTGGTAATCTTTCTGACCCTTCATCCTTTCCTTTTTGTTCTAGAGAAAGCCGAGTGAGCCATCATCCTTGAGAGCCTGTTGATGCAAGAGAACTTGCTGGAGGGTTCCCGCAAGATAAAGCGGGACGAGGGAGGGAACGAGGATGGTGACATTATCATGATTGCCTCACTACCAATGACCCGTAGCGGCACTACTTTGGTAAGTGGAGAGGCACCTTCAGAGCAGGAATCTGGAGGGGAACCGGAGCTACTGATCTGGAGGCTGCTCATAATGACTCCCAGCATCGCAACATTGTAAGAAGAGATCAATGTTCCATCAGCACCAGTGCTGTTGGCACAAGATCCTCCTCCAAAAGCGGTAGAAAAGGTGGTGTTTGACGCTCTACAGGAGGGGTACAACGCAGGGCTCGCTGAAGAGGTAAATTCAACATACTTGCTTGTGGTTAATTACATCCATTGACATCTTCTATGGTGCAGGTAGCAACCCCCTTGGGAGATGTCACAGCCGAAGAGGGGGGCCTCTTAGAAGATTTTGAGACTCACTATGCTTCACGGAGGACCTACAACACTTCAGGGAGGAACTGCCTCCTATAGAATCTCGAAAGGAACTGTCCTCTTATGCATGCTACCACTCCTTGGTGGTAAGTGTACAGTTTCTTTTCTATCTGTCAAGAAGATAAAACGCTAGCTTCTGATGTATGCAAGAAGCCATTAGTCAAGGTGATAATACCATAGAAGTTGTATTTTAAGTATACTTTCAGACCTTAAACTTGAGCTAAGAACATGCATTCCACTTGTTAATGCTGTTATTTCTGCTGAAATGTCAGTATATGTGCTCCTTAGTAGGTTAATATTAATCCTCTAAGTTCTTTGAGTTTTGTGCAGGACTTCCTCAACAGAAAACATGCCAAATAAGATATCAATAAAGCTCAAGTAAGGAATCCAACGCATCAAACCATGCATGATTCGGAGATAAAACGAGGAAGTTATGGCCGAAGAAAGAAAACTGCGTGCAAAGCAAAGGTCAGTAAACCGCAGTCCATAGACCACGGTCTACAGAGAAATTTCAACAAGAAGACATAGACACCAGTCCATAGACCGCGGTCTACTAAGCAAGTTTGCTGTGACGCACAACTCCTATCCTACACTAACCAAATCAAGATGGGAGGAAGTGTAAATGCTCAATATATAGTGGGGTACCCCCACAAAAGAAAGAAGGATAGAGAGATAGTTTTTCATAACAGGGCAAACCGGACAAGGTTCTTGGTGGATTAAGATTACGAAGCCAGGGCGTCAGAACACGGGTCGTGAATAGAAGAGCTAAGGAACCAAGCTCATCATCAATGTTTGAGACTTCTTCTACCTTTGTCTCCTTTCTCTTCATTGTGGTTTTGTAACTTTCAATTCTGAGAACATGTACGGTAACGTAATCATGTCCGGCTAGTTTTATTGTCTAGGGTAGTAAGTGGATTTTATTGTTTATTTCATCCATGTATTAAACTTCTGTTTCTCGAATCTATGAAGGTGTTTTATTTCCCTTATGTTTACTGTACTTCATGCATTTGTTGATGTTTGGCCAACTCGATAAATCGATATAAGGGACAGTGAGGAGACATGGGAGTGAGAATCCCGTA
Source organism: Lagerstroemia speciosa (assembly GCA_037672795.1). NCBI lineage: Eukaryota > Viridiplantae > Streptophyta > Magnoliopsida > Myrtales > Lythraceae > Lagerstroemia > Lagerstroemia speciosa. The sequence goes on from CM075301.1 coordinate 4,382,654, forward strand.
GCCTAAGTAAACATAGCCTAGGAATAATCGTACCGAGAGGTAGATTAGTCATTCTAAGAGTTAGAAGAGACGTGCGAGAAGGCCCTAGAGGTAGCCATCACCCTAGGAATCCAAATACGGTTATGAACATGACAGTTGGTCCCTTAATTCTAACTACCTAGAGAAAGAGTGAGTTAGGATCATCCTAGGCATACATCCTAGTTATGACGAGAGTCAGATTAGGTGACTTTAGAACTCGTGGATAGGAGAAGAGGACACTTGACTTGATTCAGTTAATTAAGTCCAAGAGGATTGAAATAGACCTAAGTGAAACTGAATCCCTAGAATCGTTTCCTTTTCAAGTTCGTATAAAGTTATTTCTGTTTTCTTTAGGTTGTCTACTTTCACTTTTGTTTCCTGCTATTTCTGCATCCTCTCAATTATTGTCTGGTCTGGCTTGGTACTTTGTGTTCTAAATTCGTGCTCGATAAATTTTGATCCTCGTGGGAACGATACCCGCTCGCCGGGTTTACTGCTTGTGATCCGTCCTCTTGTGGGCTAATAGCGAACACGAGGCATGCTGATGGAGGCTTGGAAGCAGGAGCGCTCCCGCGTGCCTAAGTTGGAGAAGAGGTCAAACATTTGGCCAGGAAGATGCGTGGCTGGAAGAAAGAACGTCGGCACATGAGCACGAGCATCCAAGAGCTCAAGCGTCATGTGAAAGCTCAGGAAGATTAGGTGAGTGATGCTCGAGGAGAAGCTAAGATGCTAAAGGAGCAGCTTGTCACTGAGAGAGCGCAGATGAAGTGGCTGTCAAAGTCTACTGCAATCTGGTAATTGTTTGATGCTTACTTCTTATCATTCAGAGGCTACTAACACCAGGTTTTAGAACTATCACTTGCTGCCTCATTTTGTGATCGTTTAAGGTTTGTTTTAGACTATTCTTTAGCTTTAACCCTTGGATCTAGGCTTACAAAGTGAATCCACCTTGAGTTGTATTTGATTGTATCTTGCATGCTTGACTCGTGATGTATTGAACTGTGACATTATCCACGTTGTTCCCTAAGTTGAATAAATTATCCTTTCATGAATTAATTGATGTTTGGTGTCTGTGGATAGGGTCATGATTTTGATCATTAAATTGTGTCAACTCATTGATCCATGCTTCAAATAGGGTAAGAATTGGACTTAATAAAACGAAGTAAGTTTAGAAACACTAGGGTACCAATTTACGGCATGTCGACTGGCTTGCGAGCCTTTCAAATGGAACAAAACCCCCGGACCTAAATTTTGGTTCGAGACCGACTAATAAATAACTAGGATGTTAGAGTCATGCTCTCTTAGGTAAATAATTGGTTTATGATTGACCTTAGGATAAATTCCTTAAATGATTAGTGGTGGCTCCTTTTACATATTCAATGATGACCATGATGTTGTGAGACAACCTACAGAGATACTCAATTTCAAGGTACAATAGTCCCAGTATGTCCACCCTCCATTGTGCAAACAGCCACATGGATAGGACTGTAGCTAGCTTCGTTGGAGGAAGTGTCGGGTTGTGTTTAAACACTTGACAGGAGGGTTAGCATTGTACCAAGGTTCAGGCGTCCTCCACCTCCACCATGGTTGGCCAGTAATATCCTTGTCATAAGGCTATGCGAGCAATCGTCCTTGCCCCTTGATGGCCACCAGCTATCCCTTCATGTATCTCCCTTAGCACATCATCAACTTCATTAGGATCAAAAAGGCACCGTAGAAGAGGGTGAGATAGGCGATGTTGGTAGAGGTCCCATCCAGGATGGTGTATCGAGCATCGCATACTTTGATGCTTCTAGCCTCAGTGGGATCGACGGATAACTGGTCTGCCTCCAAATACTGGAGATTAGGAGTCATCCACACACTCTCATTCTTGTTACAGAGAACTGCGAGCAGTGTATATGCTTTGGATATGTGTCACTCCTCTATGAAGCACGCTGAGGAGTAGCTTTGACTTGTGGCGGCCCTATTAGCAGATCAACCAAGTGGTTGGCCTCCCTATGGTCCTGTGTGAACTTAACCATGTCAAAATTGCGTGCCAGGTCACTAGCCCTTTCTAGGTATCTCTTCATACTCTCCTCTTTAGCTTCATATTTACCATTAAGTAGTTAACAACAAGCTTGAATAACATTTAACAGTTATGTTGTGGGCCCCCGCTCCTTGAGCGATCAGAAGTCCGGTGATGAGAGCTTCGTATTCAGCCTCATTGCTGGTGGCAGGGAAGGAAAGGACAAGGCTGTAAGCCAAGGGCGTCCCATCTAGGGGAATGAGGATGCATCCAGCCCTAACTACATGGGCCGTGGAAGAACCATCTGTGAACAATTCCAAAAAATTATTGGAAAACTTGTTTTGCGTCACTTGACCCTGTATTTTCCGCGATGAAGTCCACTAGGGCCAAGGCCTTTATCGGTCCTCTTAGCTCAAAATGGATATCAAACTTGCTTAGCTCGAGAGCCCATCGAATCATTAAGCTTGACAACTCTAGCTTGCGCATTATGTGCTTCATGGGTTGGTTTGTCATGATGGCGATGGTATGGGAGTGGAAGTAAGGCCTAAGCTTGCGCGCCACCACCACAAGTGCCAAAGTGAGCTTTTCTATGGGGAGATAGCGTTGCTCCACTAGGATCATGACTTTACTGACATAATTCGTTGAACACATTCCCTCTCCGCAAGGAGAATTGAACTCAGGGCCACCTCGATGACCCCCAAATATAATTTCAATATCTCATTTGTCAGAGGTGTTCTTAGGCACAAGGGTGAGAATATGTAGTTCTTGAGGCTAGAGAAGGATCATTGACATTCCTCGGTCCAGGTGAAATTTTTGCCTACCTTTATTGCTTGAAAAAATGAGAAGCATTTATCACCAGCTTGTGAGAGGAAGCGCAATAAAGCGACTAAATAATATGTGAGGCACTGTACCTCCTTGATCGTCAAGCATGAGCGTAGGTCATGAATAGCCCTGATCTTTTGGGGTTCACCTTGATTCCCCGTTATGACAGCATGAAACTCGGGATTTGCCCAGACCCTACTTCAAAGGTGCACTTATTTGGGTTGAGGCGTAAGTTGTGTTGCCGCATGACCTCCAAGGTGACATGGAGATCCATAGAATGTGTAACCCCTTTCGCAGATTTGATGATTATGTCATCCACGTATGCTTCCATGGTTTTTACCAGCTGCGCCGAAAAAGGTAAATTTATCAAGCGCTATTATGTGGCTCTAGCATTCTTCAACTTGAATGGCATAACTTTGTAGCAATAAATGTCGTCAGCGACATAAAATACTGTTTTTTGTTGGTCCTTAGGCTGCATCATGATATGATTGTATCCCAAATATGCATCCATAAAACTTAAGAGGTCACGCCGCCCAACAATGGCATCGACTAGCTGGTCAATGCATGGGAGTGGATAGGCGTCTTTGGGACATGCCTTGTTCAGGTCCTTGTAATCAACACACATTCTCCACTTGCCATTTGGCTTTTTGACAACGTTGGCCACCCACGTGTGGAAGCGGAATTCTCTGATGAACTTAGCCGCGAATAACTGCGTCACCTCCACTTTGACAACTTCATAGTGCTCTGCCCCCATGTAATGTGGTTTTTGGATAACTAGTTTTCCTGCTGGGTCAACCACTAGATGGTGGTAGGGTTGATTTCGGGCATATTTACTGGTTTCTACGCAAATAGGTTAGAGAATTCATGCAACAATGCTATTAAATCATTCTTACATGCGTGGCTTAGATCCACGCCAATCTTAACATATTGACCAGGTGCAAGGAGTGCTTCTTCCAAATCCTCGATGAGAGTGGGGCATTCTACCACTTGTCTTCGTTCGATTATTCTATCTACAGAGTTAGTCTCGCCCTCAATTCCTTTAGTGTTGCTAAAGCGCAATGCTTGGCTGATTGGTGACTCCCACAAACAGTGCCCGTTCCCCATATGGTGGGAAATTTGATCGTTTGATGGCATGACAAAAGGATCATTCGAAGCGCATTCAATGTCGGTCTACCCATAATCGCATTTTAAGCCTAGTGGATGTCAACCTTCAAAAAGGTCTTTGTGCACCTTGCAGTCATCCTGCCGGTCCCCAACTAGAAGGATAACGTAACAGCACCTCTAGGATGTACCGTCCGGCCATTGAAACCTACTAGCGGTGCGTCCACTGGGAAAAACTTGTTCTCTTCAATTCCTATCCGCTTGAATGTGTCCCGGTAAAGCACATCCACCGAGCTGCTATTTTCCATTAGCACTCGGCGCACCTTGAAGTTTCCAGTATCTGCCATTATGACCAGGGCTCATTTGTTGCGAACAAAGGGATCCAAGTAGCATCCTTTTTCATGAACGTTATCAAATAACGGAGATTCGGGCTTAAGCATTGCATCGTGCGGGTCGCCCGTTTCATATTAGTGCTACACTCCCTGTAATGGCATGAATCAATCCTCAATTTGCGGGTGCATTCCCTTCCCGACCAGCAGTTGTGGGGCTCTATGGCTGTGGATGGGAGTTGTTATGCCGCTCATCCCTATAATGACGCAACGTATTTGATGGGTATGGCTACTTGACTACTTCGGCAAGTGGCCCTCTTGGAGAAGTCCTTCGATCTCAAACTTTCGAAATCTGCAATCTTCAGTGTCATGACCTACAGCCTTGTGATAGTGGCAAAAATTATCTACCTCGCGGCCTAGGGTTCCTTTGGTTTTGAAGGGTGTCCTTATCAAGCGTCACTTCTCTCCTTCGACCAGCACTACTGTTTGGGGAGCTAGCAATGGTGTGAACTTCTCTCTTTTGTTATTGCAGGGTCCGTGATCTTCTTGTCTTCCTCCGGAGGTTTCCTTCCTCTTGTTCTCCTTCCTTCTCCAGTCGGCTTCTTCGATGGCCATGAAGCACTGGGTTAGCACTGCTAGATCAGCAAAGTCGGTAGGTGGGTTGATTATCAAAATTTTGACGAATTCATCGTCATGCAAACCTCTCTAGAAGGCTGCCATCTTTTCCCTTGGTGTCTAATTGTCAACTTCAACGGCTACCTTGATGAAACGCTTATACCACTGGGGGAGGGATCCTTTCTCCTTTTGATGCATTCCAAAGAGTTCCATGGGAGTCCTCTTGATTTGGAGGGAGCCCGCAAAGCGTTCCAAGAAACATTCTTTAAGAGACACGAAGCTAGCTATAGATTTGGCCATCTGGGTTCCAAGGAATAGAAACAGTTTGTCCTAAGCCATTTGAGCTTCCAGGGAAAAGAAGTGCCTTTACCCATCAATTAGTTAACGTGAGTGCGGAGGTGGTTGCATGGGTCGGACTTCGCATCATAAGCAGTGATCCGAGGCAACATAAACTTTAGAGGAAGCATCACTGCTTGGATCTCCGATGAGAAGGGGTTGGTTACGTCTTCTTCAGATGCAAGGAGTCCATATTTCCGGCGGTTGTTCACTTCCAAGGAGCAAGCGACTTTATCTTCTACCGACTGTTGTACCTCTTGTGACATCACAGGGCTGTCTGACTAATCCGCCAGGTCAGACATAGGTGTGAGTCTTGAACTTAACTCTTCCACTACCAGGCATGGGGCAGGCGCCTCTCCAGCAGTGTCCCCAACACCTTCTTGTCATTCACTTAGGTGCTAGGATACAACCACTTCCACCAGCGTGGCAACGTGCTATTGAATAAACTGCTCCATTGCTAGGCGGGTGTCACGGGGGAGAGCTCCTAAAAGGCAATCAGGACCCGGGTTTTCTTGGCCAGCCATGGGATTAGTTGGGCCTGGTTGGGGTCGTAGGGTGTTCTATGGTTGTGCGAGCTCTGGGGGGGGGGGGGGGGGGGGGGGGTGGGCGCGGGGGAGGTGTTCGGTTGTGGGCTGACTTGCTGTTGCTTGGTTATACTGGTTCAAACCATGACTTCTCATTCCTTTCCACAGACGACACCAAATGTTGGCTTCAAAAAATGGATTGCGAATCGAGATGGCTTGAAAAAATGGTGGATTCGGTAATGTTGTTCATTATTCTCCTTTTGGTGTCCATAACAAAAGTCTATACACAATAAGCGAAACGGTTACAAAGCGGAAAAAGAGGAGAAAATGGGAATAGTGGACTGGTATCCGCGATTCTTGCAACAAACAGGAGTTCTTCTTAGCTTGCAGTGCACATTGGGCTTCATCATGGACCGGCAAGGGCTAGCTCAGAAAAATGGGCTGGGGCTATCCAACACTCTTCTTTTCTTCCAAAACTCCGACCAGCCACCGAGTTAAAAATATTTTCTTCTCTTTTGCATTCTATTTATGGATGTTGTTTATCCGTTAATTGGATCCCCTGCTTTTCTCTCTTCCGTGGAACGGCTCCTCTATTTCTTTCTTATGCTATTCTATTTATTGTTGGATACTGTATGAAGCAATTTTGGACTTTATTAAATTCTCTCAGTACCTTTTCTTTGGACATGTACAAGAGAATTGGATGGTGAATATTTTATTTTATTTTGATTCATCTTGTGGGTTAACTTCTACGAAGGATTGAATTTATTCAACTGATTAGAACCGATTACTTCAATCAAATCCTATTTAGCATCCCATTGGGATTTCTGTTTTACATTTTTTTAATTTAATTTTTAGATTTTGGCTCCTGTCCCTGTTATTGAAAAACTCTTGGAGGACAGATATGAATCTAAAATTTACGATTACAAATTGAATGTGCGGATGATATCTTTTATGGAGAATGAAATGGAAGTGGAATTAAAGCAAATGAGCAACTCTTCATTATATGAAATATTCAAAGCAAGAAGTTTTTATTATCACATAGAATCAATGTATCTAGGCCAGAGTAAGAGTAAGATAATAAAAAATTATGATTGTTTCAGATAACGGAAGGCATCCCTTCATAATTCTTTTATGCAGGTACTTTGGCTAGTAACTTTGGCATTTTATCTCATAGTTCAAAGTCTCATCTAGGCCATAATTACGTACTACTCACATTATAATTTCTTCGCAAATAACTCAATTTGAAACTTTTCCAATCCACCTCTTCCTACCAAATGTGAGATTGACTCATGTGGAACAAGAAGCTGCTTATTGGAGATGAAATAAGGCTGATTGTTCGCTGATGTAAGGAAATAGTATTACATGTTAGAAGGTTTTGATTTTCACGTGTTAAACTTGGTGTAATTATGTTCTCCTGTTGAACTTAGTGACTTGGATAATGATTAGTTGAAAACCTGAACTTATAAATTTAAATGTTTTTTTTTATGACTAGGGGTATCCGGGATGCAGGACTCGACCAATTTCCATGGGGCAATAAATACCCTGCAAACCCATGAGTATAAGAAAGTTCACGCTCCCGCATATGCAAGTGACCTCCAGGCATTTTGCACCCAAGCAATGATTTGAACCCCCAACTTCTACAAATGCCACTGAGTCAGGCGAACACCTTGCCACTCGTTTGGTTCAACAGTACTTTTGTTGAACTCATTGAGGTTCCTCGCGACAGAGCCACATAAAGTTGTCCATGACTGAATACGTGTTCTGGGAGGTAAAGCCCAACATTTTCTAGGGTTTGCCCCTGTGCCTTGTTAATTGTCATTGCAAAACTCAGTTGTACAGGGAATTGTTTACGAACCATTTCAAAAGGCAACTTCAAATGTTCTGGAGTCTTCAAAGAAATTCGTGGAATGAAGGCTCTTGTCCCCTTAAAAATGCCAGACAATACCTCAGCATAAATTGCATTTGGCAAGAAGTCCAAACATTTAAGTCTCGTACCATTGCACAACCCACATTTAGGATCCAAATTTCGCAGCAACATTATAGGAGCACCACGTTTAAGAGTCAAACTGTGCGGAGGCATGCCACCAGGTGAAATAGAGTTGAGGAACTCTAGTTGATACATATTGTGACTATCCCCTGGAACTTCATCAAAAGAATAGAACGTGTATTCTTGTCCAGAAAATATCCGAATTATCTTATCATTCAACAAATCAACTTCCACATTTGTTGGTGCCAATATAGCACTGTTCTCGTAAATGGAAGAGTTGTTTCCCTCGAGTCCAATGCATGGGAAAGTATGTTGAATAAGTGTATCAATTGAGTGCTCGCCTTCCCATGGGATAGCCATGATTGGTGGGATCTGAATAAAATTTTCAACATTTGATGTTTCAAGCCCTTCTCCAACACGTAGCAGATACTCAGAGAATGCATTATCCAATCGTGACCTCATATTTTGCTTTAGTCGAATAATGCGCACATGCTGCCATAGCGGAGACTTAAGAAGACATGCACTTATTGTTTCTTGTTGCGTTCCATTTGGTACAACAGGGAGTACTTGGTGAAAATCACCACCTAAAATTAACAACTTTCCACCAAATGGTGTATCCAAGTCTGTTATATCACGCAAAGTTCAATCCAAAGCTTCAATAGTGTATCGATGAGCCATTGATGCCTCATCCCATAGTATAACAGTAGATCTCCTTAATAACTCTGCCAAATCTGATTGTTTATCAATATGACAGATCGATGAAGTCTCTGGATTCAATGGCAACTTAAATCTCGAATGCGCTGTTCTTCCTCCAGGTAATAATGTTGCTGCAATTCCTGAGGTAGCATTTGCTAATACTATGTGTCCCCTTTTTCTAAGGAATGCTAAGATAGCACGATATAAATATGTTTTCCCTGTTCCACCGGGACCATCAATGAAGAAAATTGCTCCATCATTACGTTCAATAGCATTCATGATCGTCGCAAATGCATATTGCTGATCTTCATTTAAGTTTTGCACGGAGTTAAGATCATTTTCACATATAGGAATTGACAATTCGTCCTCTATAATGCGTGGCAAGTATGAGTTGTCCTGAAAATAATCATGAAGGGATGGTAAATCGAAGTCTCCAACAGTTTTCCCATATTGTTGCAACAACTTGTTCAAGTCATTGAGCAACATCCCAATAAGAACAGAAGTATTTGCTAGGGATGTACTGGTGTAATCTTCAGTCATGTAACCACTGAATTCATTCCATAGTAATCTGACATCAATAGGAGTACAGAACACCAAAATAGTAACGAATAACCTTCGAAGAACTGAAGGCATCTGAAAAGTTACAGCTTCTTGCAAGCATTGCTTAATGCTATTGTCACGCTCAATCAATCCTCTACTAACAGCTGATTGCTTGAATGTCGGGTGAATAATATTGTCATGGGTACGTAAGTCCTCGAATGATGATGGACCCTTGACATGATTTAAAAGTACGCGCAAGTAGAATCTTTCCTCATCAGAAGGTGGGACAGTGTACACCCTACCAATAACCTTATGTCTACTTATCCTCCTTTGCCATCTTCTTTCTGTAGCAAGCCATCTATAATACTGAGGAAATTCTATGTATAAATAATTTCGTGCTTCTGAATCAATAGCATTAACTTGGAAGAACTCAGTTAGCATTGTCCTTGAGTTTCTTTCATCGCCAATGACTGATTCAACTGTTTGAGCCCTAGAGTAGCGAACTGCCTGCATATTTGGTAGATGCACTTGTAATCGTACTACTGAAGGGTACATCTTATATATTGAAAATTTCAATAGTCGCCAAATTGCTTCGGGAGCACACACCCATCGCGCGTCTAAAAATTGTTGAATCTCATCATTGTTTAATTCCATACGCACATCAACAGAAACCCTATCAGGACCTTTGTGGATATATTTGTAAAGGTACTTCACACTTTTAATACTCGCACAAATCTCAACATTTATGTGACAGTTGTACCTCAACAATAGCCAAGGATTATAAGGGATGACCCAACTATTATCGACCATCACGTTGGGAGAATTGGGAAGTGGCACTAATCCAATGGCTCGTCTTTTGTAAATAGGATATGAATCATTTCCTTGCACTGTATATTCGGAGAATGGTTTGGGAAAGCGACGTTTACAACTCCCATCTTTCATGCAAGGTGCAGCACCATTGTATCCACCACATGGTCCATGAATCATATGCTTAAGCACCATAGAATGAAGTTGTGGCTCCAAATGTTGGTGGGGAATTTCCGCTCTCACAACTCGGTCATAATCATCTTGAGAGGATAATTTGTCATCTTGCTCTAACATGAGCAGCATATGTGCATGAGGTAAGCCTCTCTTTTGAAACTCAATTACATAGGAGTATACTAACACCTTGCCTAGGACTCCTTTTCCAATTATATCATGCTTAAATTCTTCAAATCGTGAATGGAAGATCCTAGAAAGCAAATCGGGCCAATCTTCGGCTGATTGACCAGGGAGTAACTCTGTTTGAATTTCACTCCATGGAGGGTTGCATGTCATTGTCAAAAATAAGTCAGGCTTTCCAAATTCTCTTACTAATGCCATAGCATCTTGAAATCGTTGGTGCATATCTCGAGGACTACCAACGATAGATGATGGTAAGACAACTCTCCTCCCAATATTTCCTATGACATAATGAGAAAAAGACATATGTTATACATGTTTACGTTGTTCATGTTGTTATTGTGCAGAACTTAATTACTAACCTGCATCATTTTCTCCAGCATTAAGCGAGTCTTGCAGACCCTGGTACAATTCAGCACGAATTGTATTTTGATTAAAACGAACCCATTTCAACTTTTGCGCCTCAATCTTGACATAATTGTCAACCAAATATTGTTGGAATAGTCGACCACCTCTATGCAAAAGTGATTGTTCATTTTCTCGGATCTGTGACAAAAGTTAACTAATTTGTTTAACTATTCATGTAATAGAAATGAAATTATTCTTAGGAAATAGAGTTACCTGTAAAATATAGGCATAGAAGTCACGACACGTAACTTTCCTTCCATTATGGCTGCGAGTGTTGACATCCCATCCATATGTGCCATATGGTAGTAGGAGAGGGTATTGTAAGGGGTCATAATACCCCGCAGTATCCTGAATTATGCTCAAATTTCCTGATCTCGCCTCTACCATAATATCTCTTCCCCTTAGTTGGCCAGCTTCCTCCCCACCAACAACAATTACAGCAACTTGTGAAGCTATTGGTAGTGCATACTGTGGGAGATTAACTGGCTGCTCTCTCAAAATGAGGCGACATTGTCGCACATCGTCTCTTCTTGCTAAATGTCGAAATTGGTGGACAAAAGGGTTGCACTGATTTAAGATACTTGTGATCTTTGCAATCAAGTCTTCATTTAAAGTGCTAATCTCTGCCAAACGGTTTTGTAACTCATGCTTTGTGTCATAGATCCAAGTTTGAAGAAACCTAGGTCTTTCACCCGATGAAGGGAACAAATCTCCAATTCTATGATATATTGAACCTTGTGCTCGAAATGTGTATATTCCATGACCTCCCATAAGCACACCTTCATCAACATGCACTCCCATTGATGTGAAGGAAAATATATGGTTGTAAGACCTTATATTTTGTCTAAATTGACGGCTTTCTAGGGTTTGAGAATCAAATAGTTCGAGCATTTCAGGTGGGGACGGAATTGAAGATAGCACTATTCGACCATTTAAGCAGCATTGATCTGAGGTTTCGTGATGAAAAAGTCGAGCGTGACAGTGAATACATGTTCCTGGGGAAGGCAAATTGAATTGTTGGGCATTGGTCTCCTCCTGGTAATCTCTGGCAATATTGTGGTTTCCTCTTCTGTTTGATGACTGATCTCTTGATGACGGATCTCCTTAACAATTTTAATGTCATACATGAATTCATTGTGAGTTCATAAGGTATCTTTGAAAGCATACCATCTAAAAATTCTAATTATTTAATTGACTAATCACAGAGTGTTATAATATCAAATAGAGATAATTCAATATTACCCTTCTTCTTATTTTAAAAAATTTATTAATCCAATTTAATTTTGAAATTTATCCTCTATAGTTTAACCACATAATTGCATGAAAAGATTTAAAAAATGTAATGTTGACGTACCATAATCACGAAGTCCTGTAGATTGTTCTTGATTTAGTGATCGTGCCATTCTTCGAACATGTGTGAGGCGACAACTTTGTTGCACAGTTTGATGTAATGGACTGTACGATTGCCGAACTGGAGTCGAGGCATTCCTTGCATGATAGTTCATGCGGCGTCTGGCAAGAACAGCTTCTCTACGTTCAGTACTCATGGATTGGCGTCTTCGTCTATCTCTTTCACGCCAATGCGCTCTTTGAGATTCACGAATGTGCAACCCCGATTCAGATGTTATATTTGATGAAGTCTCCATTTTCCTAGAATAAGATTTAACATGTGAATGCTGTATAAATGCAAAGGAGTGAAATATATTATTCCAAAGAATAGAAACAGGAAGTTATTAGGAAGAGTGAACATAAATCGAAGAAATGGTAGTAATGTAATTGGCTATACATGGTATCGAGTTAATAACCTTGCAATTTGGTGCGTCCACCAGCCTTAATAGTTACTTCATTTTTCTTCTTCATTGCAATTAAGGACTCAAGGTTTGAAAAGGTAGTTGAATTAGGTCGCAGGATAAAATTGTAATTTGAGTAACATGATGGTATATTGTACTTGGATGCGTAGGTTTGGATGTTGTATAGTAGATTACATGAATCTGTAGTTTGTAAATTAATGTATACTCGGTTGTCGAATTAATGAAAGAGCTTGAACTTTACAATTCATTTTTTGAGGTTTGTCTAAGGCTATGTAGGCAATGTTTTGGCCATGGGGTGAAAATTTTACTACAATTGGCCTGAAGCTCAAATATGCGAACAATATATTTACAAGAGTGAGACTATTAATATGGTAGGTTAAAAAGTTATTAAACAGTATGATCAAGTCATAATCTTATATCATATTATCAGGTACGCATTGATGATGTATAGAAAGACCGTAGCATTCAATCATGTTTAATCATGTTTGGGATTGGGATAATGACTAAGGTTTTGTACTGTTGATGTTAAATGGCAATGTTAGTATGATATTGACTAACGTAATGTTCCCATGGCAACAAGCTTCATGAACAGCTTGGAAAGGCATCATTTTTCACATCATCGCAGTTGTGCTTCTTTATTAAAATAACGTTGAGGGCCAATCATCTTATCATGCTATGGTGAATATAGGTAAATAGATCATGAAGAGTTCGGAAAAATTTTCATTATGTGCCGTCGGTGGTAAAAATATGTGGCGCATAGTAGCTGCTTCTATAGGGGCTAATGATATAGTTATCATAGCTCCCAACCTTGTGTAGCAAGGCACTGATTTTTATGTCAATTTAAATGACCATTGTTGGTGGCAATGGCGGCATCGATAAGGTGCAAAGGCATTAGATGGGCTGAAGAAGACCGAACATTTGGTGTTGTAGCATAGTAATGTGCATGCCAAAGTGCATTCATCATTGCCATTCATATTGCATGAATAACACATCAGAACGTTGGTTCTCTACTTTGAATGAAAAACCATTAAGCAATTTAATAAAAAGCACCCTATCCCTCTCCTCAATGTACTAGTTGTTTTAGTCACCTCATACATAAAATCTGTGGTTGGCGTGGAATTAATGCTTCTTCCATAAACCAAACTACAAGTCAAGGAAGCTACAAGATAAATGACCTTCTGCTACAGAAGAAGGCTCTTGCAAAAGAAGAAGTCTGCTGCTAAAGAACAAGAAAGGGAACTCGTTCCTCTCTATCTCATGGGTAAGCAAGTGAAGGTTGTTGAAGGTATAACATTGTCATGTCTTCATTCAGTAGCCTAAGCAATTGACTCTTCAAGTATTATAATATGATGTTGATCATACACCACTAAGCAATGCTTGTGAAAGTTGGCTAGCAAAACATACTAAAAGTCTTTCTGTCGACCGTGTCATGGCCATCCTACATGGGAGCTGTGGCACAGCATGGGATTGAATTTCTAGTAATATATGATACCAATAGTATTCTATAATGTATTTGTTCCGTACAATAGTCATTTTTACTGATCCTACTATTTGTAACTTCTCACAGATATAACGCAAGCTAATGATCGAGCTTATAGAAAATTAAAATCTGAAGATATATATAAAATGGTGTTTGGCTCATTGTTAGAAGTCGAGGAGTTCTACAAGAAATTCACTCATGCGAATGGTTTTAGCATTTGACGGCATGAAATTCAACGAAATCATAACAGCATAGAAACAATGTTGAAGTTAGTATGTAGTAGATAGGGGTTTCGTAGGACAGAGTACTTAGAACGGTAGGATCATAAATGAGGGAAGAGACCCATTACTAGGATAAGATGTTCGACCATGTTCCGCGTAAGATTGACTGGGGATAAATGGGTTGTTAGACAAGTGATGTTAGAGCATAATCATGACTTGGCTAGCATAGATGAATCCTACTTCTTGCGAAGTAACTCCGACGTTCCTTAACACACCATGGCAGAAATTCGTACGATGCATTCATTAGGAATGTAAGTAAGTGACATCATGCAATTATTAGCTGAGCGAGATGGGAGCTTCGGAAATGTTGGCTTCTCTATCATTAATATATATAACTTCATCAATGGTGAAAGTAGGGAAGTCATACAAGACAAGAATGCAAAAACTGCTATTGCTTACCTAGTGGGTCAGAGGGATGTAGATCCTAGCCTTTTCTATAAGACTAAAGTAGTTGATGGTCGACTAGACCAATTGTTTTGGGCAGAATTTGATAGTAAGTTGGATTGTGCCTATTTTGTCGATGTCATTATAATGGACTCACAGTACAAGACCAATGCTTATAACATGCTGTTGATTGTTGTTGTGATGTCAACCACCATCACCAGACTGTTATTTTGGGGATTGCATTGCTAGAGGAGGAAAGCATTGAAGTGTACATATGGTTTTTGGAGACGTTTCTCGAAGCTATGCAGGGTAACCATCCGAAATCTATTGATGGGGACAAAGCCATTGGGAATGCTATCCGTGGTCGTGCTTCCACAGAGTAGGCATCGATTATGTGCGTGACACTCAGAGAGAAATGCAATGGCCAACATTTATAATACAAGTTTGCTTTCTGATTTTAACAAGTGTATGTTTTCAAACATTTCAGTCAATGATTTTGAGGTATTACGGTATGTTATGGTTGAGAGGCATCAACTTAAGGAGAATGAATGGATTAAGTCGACGTACAACATTCAACATATTTGGGTTGAGGCATATCTACAGGGTCCCTTTTGGGGTGAGCTTCGCACCACCTAGCAGTGCGAAGGGTTGCATGGTAGATTGACAATGTATATTCAGTGTAAGCACAAGTTATATGTCCTACTAAAACAAACCAGTCGAGCATTGAGGATGATGCATCATAGTGCACTCCGAGCTGATTACAATAGCAACCACTCCTTACCAGCAACAATGGATGTCCTCAAGAAGATCGAGTAATTCTATGCTTCAATTTTCATGTGTGAGCCATTTGTTAAGGTCCAGAAAGAAATATGGTATGAAACTCTTCTATTTGTGACAAAACTGAAAGGAACTGAATTATGAAAAACTTACGCAATAGGTGCTTACAACAAAGCAAGTACCACTTTCAATGTCTTGTACATGGTTGATCTAGCATCTATTTTCTACTCTTGTCGATATTTTGAGACTATTGGGCTCCCGATGGCATGCATTCCATGTTGCCGAGATAAATGGCTTGGAACGAATTACCTATAATCTCATATTGTGAAGATGGACTCGTTCAGCTAGGACGGTACCACATGGACCAAGTAGTTCGCAAGCGCCTAGTTCTTTCACACGGGACACTCAATATGAAACATTGTTGTCCGCTTGTGCAAGATCGTGTTACTTGGGGTCTCAAACAGTTGCATCAAGTAAGGACTTCCATAATCAGATAACTGAGCTTACGATTGAAGCAGAGGAAGAAGCCCATAACTCAATGGTCCCTAGCCATGATGAGGACTGCATAGGTGATCCACAAATTTGCATTACGAAAGGCATGAGTTATAGAGGAAGTTGGCCCAAACTAGCGACTAGGCGATGTGGCATCTGTAGAGAACCTGGGTATACCTGAGCTCATTTTCCAACTAATAGCATACCTACTGAAATTATGTTGGGCACGGTAGTTGAAGACAAGTCGATCCTGACATAGTCATTATCAAAGTTCATTCCATCAACTGTTGAACCAAACGAGGACTGTACCAATATGGAAGAGTATTTTTCAATTTCTACATCTATTTATCAATATTTCTAGGGGTGGGACCCAATCGCTCTTTAGGTTTCATAGCCTCATAGTTAAGTAGAAGAATTCGTTGACGTTGCCAGCTGAGGCACCTCATCAATTCATGCACGATTTGTTGGACGGCCAGCCTCACATTTCGATTGGACCTTAATGGGTACGTTGATAAGTTCATCATTCTTAAATCATTCTATTTCAGTACTCTTTCTTACCTCTAATTTACAACGGTCATTGAATTTCATAGGAAATTATTGACAGATGATGTACATATTATCAATCGAGTCAGGTAGATTGGTCAATCACTTCTTGAACATATGTAGGTTATCAGTAGCTCATCTTATAAGAAGTTATTAATATGTATGTGCCTTTTGTATGGAGTAAGAACATGTTCGTGAAGAATGAATGACAGTTTACCATATCTATGTACTTTTTACTTTTCATAATTTCCACTCGTGCAGAAGATGTGACAGCCATGGTCCAACACCATGGCACTATCCAATCCAATCATTTTCAATATTGACCAGTAACTGAAGAGTTGTGGCACCAAACCTTTACCACCCTAACTATTAACTGCATTCTTTTTTGTAATTTAGGTAGTACTATTACAGCTTTGGCATTCAAACTATAGCACAAGACACACTAGAACGTATTACTTTTTCATACTGGCAAGTGGCTTAGGCACTTTACTGTGGTACCTAAGATGCCATGACACCAGTAAATGCATTTTTCTTAGAAGTCCCCATAACATGGGAGCTTTGGCATCATATCTATAGCACCGTGATACAAAGCATTCAATTCCCTCTCCATACTTCCCGGTAATCTTTCCGCTATGGCATCATTGATATTGCTCTACGAAACAGACCAATCAGTTTATTTTGGGAATTTTTGGATGCTATCTATATGTCACTATGGCTGTGACCAATCGATCCATATTGCAATTTTTTTTCCAAAATCAGCAAAGTTATGATGCGTATCATCTTGCACTTCAGCTCCTCCCACTAGTTGAACTCTTCAAACCCATTTCCACCATTGGATCTGGAGCATTGATGCTAGCTGTCCATTCAAAAACATAGAAATTTAATTCTCGGCCCATTGTTTGGAGGGAAGACAACATCCATTCTAACTTCGTCTCCTTCCACCTTGCTAGACAAGAACCCAAGGGTGAGAGCGAACTGTAGCAACGACGAAGAGCACGGATGAAGGTGATGACCAACATCAAGAAAGGGTGCACAACAATGACCAATTAATAGACGAACAAGAGCACCAGAGCAAGCTCCATTGGCGGCCACCGAAACAGTAAGGAGAGAAAGTTTGGTTTGTGTCTTTACATGAGACACCGGCCATTACGTGTACAAACATTTTAATGCATTGGCTGTTATTTGTGACGTCCAACACGGGTGTAGCTTGTGAGGAGAAGCAGAGGAATAGCTCCTCAACACAAAAAAGACAAAGGGCTACTGGCGACGATGACTTGGCTGACGAAGAACAAGAAGAAAGCAAGAAACAAAGCTGCTGCAAGAAGGAAGAGACTGCAAGAAGTAAGATTTGGTTTTTCAAGAAGATGCAGAGGAATACTACAAAGAAGGTAGAAGAGGCAATGCCAAGGAAAAGGAGGATAGCACCTGAGCAACTTTCCACGGGGGATGTGAATGTCATCGAGTTTGCAGGTGCGGAAGAAGAGTTGAAGGTAATTGTTGTGCTGTCAGTACGCAAGAGCACGGATAGTAAATAGTAAACCCGGTGAGTGGGTATCTCTCCCACGAGGATCAAAGCCTATCAAGCACGAATTTAGAACGCCAAATACCAAGCCAAACCGCACAATAGTTCAGAGAATGCAGAAACAACTAGAAACAGAAGTAAAGTTAGACAACCTACAGAAAACAAAGATAGCTTTATACGATTTCAACCAGAAAATAATTCTAGGGATTCAGCTCCACTAAGGTCTATTTCAATCCTTTCGAACTTAATTAACCGGATCAAGTCAAGTGTCATCTTCTCCTATCCACGGGTTCGAAAGTGACCTAATCCGACTCTCGTCGTAACTAGGATGTATCCCTAGGATGATCCTAACCCACTCTATCTCTAGGTAGTTAGAATTAAGGGACCAAATGTCATGTTCGTAACCGTATTAGGATGCCTTGAGTGATGGCTACCTCTCGGGCCTTCTCACACGTCTCGTCTAACTCTTAGAATGACTAATCTACCTCTCGGTACGATTATTCCTAAGCTATGTTTAGTTAGGCTGCGGGATTCTCACTCTCATGTTTCCTCACCGTTCCTTAAATTGATTCATCGAGTTGGCCAGACATCAACAAACGCATGAAGTATAGTAAACATAAGGGAAATAAAACACCTTCATAGATCCGGAAAATAGAAGTTCAATACATGGATGAAATAAACACTAAGATCCACTTACTACCCTAGACGGTAAAACTAGCCGAACATGATTATATTACAATACATATTAATCAGAGCTGAAAGTTAGGAAACCAAAACAAAGAGAAAAGAGCTAAAGGTAGAAGAGGTTTCAAACAGTGATTATGAGCTTGATTCCTTAGCTCTTCTACCCATGGCCCATGTTCTGATGCCTCGGGTTCGTAACTTTGATCCGCCAAAAATTTTGTCCGGCATTGCTTTGTTATGAAAAGCTACCCTTATCTTCCTCTTTGTTTGTGGGTGTGCCCATCTATTTATCAGATATTTCTACCTCCTCTAAACTTGTTGTGGTCAGTGTGGGATAAGAAATCCTGGGTCCCACCATTTTGACTCAGTTCCCGCGGTGCAGCACTGTTCATATCGCGGTGCAGCTGAAACTGTTCTGCACAGTTTACTTCGTTTGGCCATAACTTCCTCATTTTAGCTCCAAACCATGCGCAGTTTGATGTGTTGGATTCCTGACTCGACGAGCTTTCCATTGATATCTTATTGGCATGTTTTCTTCTGAGGAAATCCTGCAAACACCCCGATAAACTTAGAGGATGGATAAGGAGTACAGATAATCATATTTCATCAAAAACAACACAAATAACAATTGGATGCATGTTCTTAGCTCTCATTTATGGTTTGAAAGTGTACTTCATATATAACATCTATGGTATTGTCCTCGAGCAAAGCTTTCAGCACAAGAATTCAAAAGTTAAACATGCATCTTCACTTCTTCAATTGGTAGCAATGCTCATAATTTGTTTTCGGTACTTTCAGGCCCTTCCCTTAAAGTTCTCAGATATGGCCATGTTTTCTTACTTAACATTGAGTTTCAATGATCTGAATCTCATGATTTCATTTCAACCCGTGCAATGTCGTGCAATCCCTTACACTTAGCCCTAGGTCTTAACCTCACTATCGTGCATCATAAGGAAATAGTCATGCAAACATGCGTCTAGCTATTAGTTCAATGCATGATCTCACATTTTGCTCTTACTTGTTTTTCCATATTAAGCAATCAACCCTTACTCGGGTGGTGCACGACTTTTAAGGGCCCACACCTCCGCTAGCTTTGTAATTTACTCACGCACTTTTGATGAGCCAGTGGGATAAACAAATAGTCCCCTATAAGTACATGCCGGGCTGTATTGCCAACACACTTAGTGCATCAATTTGGGCTCAAACCCGAACAGAGATACTCAAAGCCTTGGCACATCTTTCTTAGTATACTCAATTTGTAGCCAAACACATTTTTGCAAAAGCATTTCGAAAGATGACACTTACTGTCCTTGAATTAAGATCTAGATGTAAGGTTCATGTACAATTAATTGGGGCTGAAAATCACCACCAGAATTGTCACAATTCCACCCAGAGTCAAGCAATCACACTAGCCATTAATTGTCATCACAGAACAAGGATCAACTCAAGTCCGCTACTAATGCCTTGCAAGCATTCCTATCCATCAAAAACATCATCATTTTTCCATTTTCAAATTTTTTTTTGAAACAAATGCAAGATGAGTTAAATGTGCAATTATCTAACACCCTATGAGCTATATGTCATGCAAATGCAAACACAATTGCAAATGCAAACAAGCAAACAACTGTGGTGCACCATCTAAACAGCTTTGACACTAATTTTCATGCTTTATCCGCCCCAAATCTAAGCTAAACATTGTCCTCAATGTTAAGAAAAGTGAAGAGAAAGGGTTAACAAACGCTCCCCTTGTGTCAAAGTCAATGGAATGGCCTTCTAAACGATGAAGCCTCCGCTTCCTCATCTTCGCCATCCTCTTGCCGGTGTTCGCTCGTGTGAGGAGGTAGATAATTCATGCTAGTTTGAAATGAAGACTATTTTTAAGTGCAGAATTAAAATTTAAACAAACAAACAAAGCAGAAGTAAATAAACCGAGCTTGGGCTGCCTCCCAAGAAGCGCCATCGAGTGAGTCCGTGGCCCGACTTTTATGATGTTGCGCATCCTTCAAGTGGACTGAGGCCTCACCTCGATTGATCAGACCTCCTAAATGTCCTTTGACTCTTTGCGCATTGTCCTTGAATGCTTCATTTGTGGCTTCATTCTTTAGTTCGAGGACACCGTGTGGTAACACTTGATTAACTTGGAATGGCCCCAACATCTTGATTTCAGTTTTCCTATAAACAACTTCAATCATGAATTAAATAATAACACAAGTCGACCAGGATGGAACTCTCTTACCATAACTTTTTGATCATGCCATGTTTTCAGCTTTTCCTTATAGATACGGTGATTCTTGAACACTTGTTGGTGAAACTCATCAAGTTCATGCAATTGAAGAAGTCTTTTCTCACCGGCTTTTTTCAAGTCAAATTGAGAGCCTTGATTGCCCAATATGCTTTGTGCTCCAACTCCACCGGGAGGTGACATGCTTTGTTGAAAACCAAGTGGTACGGGGATGTGCCTAAGGGTGTCTTGAATGTTGTCCGGTATGCCCATAAAGCATCATAAAGCTTGTGAACCCAATCCTTCTGGGAAGTGTTGACTATCTTTTCAAGTATCTTTTTGATTTTCCGGTTGGATACCTCCGCCAATCCATTGGTTTGAGGATGGTATGCTAAGACTACTTTATGGCGTACTCCATACTTGGCCATGAGCTTGTCAAACTGTTTGTTGCAGAAGTGGGATCCGCCATCACTGATAACCGCTCCGGTGCTCCATATCTTGAGAAGATATTTCTTTGCAAGAACTTAAGAACAACATTAGCATCACATGTGGGGGAGGCAATTGCCTCTACCCAGTTGGAAACATAATCCACCTCAAGCAATATGTAACGGTTACCAAATGATGAAGGAAATGGCCCTATGAAATCTATTCCCCAAACATCAAACAATTCAACTTCGAGAATTGAATTCAATGGCATATCATGACGTCTTGAAATATCGCCTACTCATTGACATCTATCACAAATTGAGATGTAGGCAAAAACATCACGAAAAATGGTTGGCCAATAAAAACCTGATGCTAGAATTTTCCAAGCAGTTTTGTGTCCCCCATAATGACCTCCATAAGGAGTTTCATGAAAACTTTTCAATATGTCAAGCTGCTCATCATCTGGGACACATCTTCTTAAAATATGATCAGACCCTATTCTAAACAGATATGGTTCATCCCAAACATATTTAATGCAATCATTCAAAAAAACTTTTTCTTTGTCGAGCATTGAATTCAGATGGAATGAGTCTCGGTTTTGCATTCTTCTTTTGGATCAAATACTTGATTGCTGCATGATCAGTAAAAATAGTAACTTTAGTGCAAATCAGGTATGATCGGAATTTATCAAAGGTAAAAACTACAGCAAGAAACTCCTTCTCTGTTGTTGTGTAGTTGGCTTGAGTCTCATCAAGTGTTCTGCTTGCATAATATATAGGATGGAAAATTCCATTTCTCCTTTGGCCTAGAGCTGCACCTATTGCAAAATCACTTGCATCACACATTAGTTTAAAAGGTAAAGACCAATTAGGGGCAACTATAATGGGTGCAGAAACAAGTCTTGCCTTCAATTCAGTAAAAGCCTGCAAGCAATTATCATCAAACACAAAAGGGACATCCTTTTCTAAGAGGCTACACAATGGTTTTGCTATTTTGGAAAAGTCCTTGATAGACCTTCTATAGAAACCGGCATGTCCTAAGAAGCTCCTAACACCTTTGACATTTGTCGGTGGTGGCAGCTTTTCAATTAAAGCAATCTTGGCCCTATCTACCTGCATGCCCTTTTTAGAAATTTTATGTCCCAAAACTATTCCTTCTTTTACCATGAAATGATATTTTTCCCAATTTAAAATGAGGTTAGTTTCCTCACATCTTTTAAGGATAAGAGACAAATTAGCCAAACATTCATCAAATGAGTTGCCATACACCAAAAAATCATCCATAAAAACTTCTATGCACTTTTCAATAAAATCAGAGAATATAGACATCATGCATCATTCAAAAGTGGCCGGCACATTGCACAACCCGAATGGCATTCGCTTGAACGCAAATGTGCTAGAAGGGCACACAAAGGTGGTTTTCTCTTGATCCTCAGGAGCTATAGCAATTTGGTTATATCTTGAATAGCCATCTAAGAGACAAAAAAATTCCCTACCTACAAGTCTGTCAAGCATCTCATCAATAAAGGGAAGTGGAAAATGATCCTTGCGTGTGGCCTTATTTAGCTTGCGATAATCCATGCATATTCTCCATCTTGTCACAGTTCTAGTTGGAATCAACTCATTGACTTCATTAACTATGACTGTCATTCCACCTTTCTTAGGCACACATTGTACTGGACTTACCCATTAACTATCAAAGATAGGAAAGATTATACCTGCATCGAGCCATTTGAGGATCTCTTTCTTAACCACCTCCTTCATCACAGGATGAAGCCTCCTTTGTCCTTCTATCGACTCCTTATGGTTTTCTTCGAGCAAGATCTTGTGCATGCATATCGAGGGGCTGATTCCTTGGATATCAGCTATGGTCCACCCAATTACTTTCACGTGGTTCCGAAGAACTCGAAGGAGTTTTTCTTCCTATACTAATGTTAAATCGGATGCAACAATAATAGGAAGTGTGGCAGAAGTGCCAAGGAAAGCGTACCTTAAATGTTCTGGTAAGGGCTTCAGTTCCAGTTCTAGGGGTTCTTGAATGGAGGGCTTTAAAGAATTAGGTCTGACCTCCAAAGGTTTGAAATATGACACATTCTGTGGTAGCGCGAGGTAGGACTCCAATATCCTGAGGACCTCTTGCAGATCTTGATCATCTGAAGATAACTTCCTGATTAGAACCGATTCGAGAGGATCCTCCGATGTTATCTCATGGACGGCTATCCTAGTCACTTGCTCACACACATCAATGGAGAGAACTTCATCAGGTTCACTAGGATGTTTCATTGCATTATAAACATTAAATGTTACTTCCTAGCCATTCACATGCATAGTCAGTTCTCCTTTCTGCACATCGATTAGTGCCCAGCTAGTCACCAAGAATGGGTGACCCAAAATTATTGGAATGTTCTTGTCCTCGTCATAATCCAAAACAATGAAATCGACAGGGAATATGATTTGCAGTGTTACAGTAGTTGGCTCCACAATTCCTAATGGATAAGCCAATGATCTATCAACTAATTGCAGTGTTACAGTAGTTGGCTTAACCTCTCCTACCCCTAATTCCTTGAATACAGTATAAGGCATAAGATTAATGCTAGCACCGAAATCACATAATGCCTTACCTTCAAAGTTTTTACCAATAGAACAAGGGATAGTGAAACTCCCTGGGTCTCGAGCTTTGGAGGGAGCTTTTTCTAAAGGATTGCACTTGCATCTTCTATTAGTGCAACAGTCTCGTAATCGGCAAGTTTCCTCTTTCGTGAAAGGATATTCTTCATGAACTTGGCATAGCTCGGCATTTGCTCCAATGCTTCTACAAAAGGGATGTTAATGTGCAGTTTACGGAATGTATCAAGAAATTTACGAAATTGAAACTCAGATTGATCCCGCTTTGCTCTTTGTGGATATGGTAATGGAGGGTATGTCTGAGTAGGCTTGTTGGTGTCGTCTTCCTTTCCTCGGGTCATTCTTAATGGCTGTGGATTGCTACTTTCCACCCGGGAGTTGGTTGTGGCATTCTGGTCATTTTGGCCTCAGGGCACCTCGGTGTGGCTGGTGGGTACCACGATGTGCCTATCTCCTGTGCCTTCAGCTATTGGGCACCTTGGTATTGCGATGTTGCAATCTGGTGACTACGGTGCTGCATGCCTTCCCACCGCAATGGGCTCTTGGGACATTGGGGTGTGCTTCGTTGTTTCACCATATGCTGGAGGGTTATTCTCTTCTGCTTCGACATCGGGTTGGCTGCGATAAAATCTTACCTTCTTCCCACTTCTCAGCATGATAGCATTCACGTGCTCGGATCTACCTCCCCTCAGATTCATCTCGGTGTTGCTCGGAAGTGATCCTTGTGCTCAGATTCCAACGACTTGAGCAATTTATCCTAGTTGAGTTTCCATGTTCTTCATTTGTGCCTACAAGGTAACAACGCTATTAGTGTTGGATTGCACACTAGCATTAGTGTTCTTGTTAGCTATCATAAGCTCAAGAAAAGCATTTTCAAGTTTTGTAAGCCGTTCGGTGTCATTTGGTGCTATCTTCTACATCGGTTGGAACCCTGGTGGTTGAGTTGGCCGATTGTTAGCATATGAAAAGTTGGGGTGATTTTGCCAGCTCGGATTGTAAGTGTTTGAACATGGGTTGTTCCTCGGGTTGCTTCCCACAAAATTTGCCTCCTCATGCTCGGCTCCCATCAATAGTCTTCGAAGACCGTCGAGGTTGCTCAAACTCCTTGTGGCTTCATGGCTGCCATTAAGGCATCCATCTTGGCTGAAAGGGCTGTTAGAGCATCGACTGAGTGAATTCCGGCTGTCCCCTTTTGAGTCATGTTTTGCTCCGACACCCCATTTGTTGCTAATGCCTCGATGAGGTCATATGCTTCCTCCGGTGTCTTCTCAAGCATTGTGCCTCCTGCAGCAGCATTAATGTAAGTTTGTAAGGCATCAGAAATTCCATTATAAAAAGTGTTTACCACGTGCCACATCGGAAGATCATGATGTGGACAATTATGCAACAAGCCTTTGTAGTGCTCCCATGCTTCCGGCAAGGTTTCCATCGGATGTTGCTTAAATGATGTGATATCACTCCTCAACTTAGCCAGCTTGGAGGGTGGAAAATACTTCGTGAGAAACTTCTCCACAATGATGTCCCAACTGTTGAGGGATCCCGGTGGGAATAAGGTCAGCCATGTCCTTGCCTTGTCCCTAAGAGAGAAAGGAAACAAAGTCATTTTGATATAATCTTGAGGAACCCCGTTTTGTCTAAAACTATCACACAAATCATGAAAACCAACAAGATGAGCATGAGGGTCTTCATTTGGTCTGCCGCTAAACGAGCATGCTGTTTGAATCGTTTGGAGCATCGTCAATCTAATCTCAAACGTGTGAGCTTGAATAGTTGGTTTGGCGATACTCGATCGGTTGTCCGTTCACGGTCTCACATAGTGTCTCATCTTGAGTGCGGGGTTGTCTTGAGGGTCCTCCATGTTATGAGAAGATGAAATCTCCGCAAGCGATTGTTCTCGCATCCTCCGAATGAGAGTTTGCTCTATTTCCAGATCAAGCGGTAGCAAGTCTTGTTGAGATCTCCTGCTCATACACCGAGAGACTACAAAACAAGGAAATGAGAACTACAAAATAAGAGCAAAGTACAGAAAGGTAAATTGGTTTGGTCGAAGTCAAGTGCTTCAATTTGAGTCAATAGATACACATTGATCCCCAGCAACAGCGCCAAAAACTTGTTGTGCTATAAGCCCGCAAGAGAATGCATCGTAAATAGTAAACCCGATGAGCGGGTATCGTTCCCACGAGGATCAAAGCCTATCGAGCATGAATTTAGAACACCAAATACCAAGCCAAGCCGCACAATAGTTCAAAGAATGCAGAAACAGCTAGAAACAGAAGTAAAATCAGACAACCTACAGAAAACAAAGATAGCTTTATACGATTTCAACAAGAAAATAATTCTAGGGATTCAGCTTCACTTAGGTCTATTTCAATCCTTTCCAACTTAATTAATTGAATCAAGTCAGGTGTCCTCTTCTCCTAATCCGACTCTCATCGTAACTAGGATGTATCCCTAGGATGATCCTAACCCACTCTATCTCTAGGTAGTTAGAATTAAGGGACCAAATGTCATGTTCGTAACCGTATCAGGATGCCTAGGGTGATGGCTACCTCTCGGGCCTTCTCGCATGTCTCTTCTAACTCTTAGAATGACTAATCTACCTCTCGGTATGATTATTCCTAAGTTGTGTTTACTTAGGCTACAGGATTCTCACTCTCGTGTTTCCTCATTGTCCCTTAGATCGATTCATCGAGTTGGCGAGATATCAACAAACACATGAAGTACCGTAAACATAAGGGAAATAAAATACCTTCGTAGATCCGGAAAATAGAAGTTCAATATATGGATGAAATAAACACTAAAATCCACTTACTACCCTAGACGGTAAAACTAGTCGGACATGATTATATTACAATACATATTCATCGGAACTGAAAGTTATGAAACCAAAATAAAGAGAAAGGAGCTAAAGGTAGAAAAGGTTTCAAACAGTGATTATGAGCTTAATTCCTTAGCTCTTCTACACATGGCCCGTGCTCTGATGCCTCGGGTTCATAACTTTGATCCGCCAAAAATTTTGTCCGGGTTTGCTTTGTTATGAAAAGCTACCCTTATCTCCTCTTTGTTTGTGGGTGTGCCCATCTATTTATATGCTATTTCTACCTCCTCTAAACTTGCTGTGGTTAGTGTGGGATAAGAAATCCCAGGTCCCACCAGTTTGACTCAGTTCCCGCGGTGCAGCTGAAACTGTTCTGTGCAGTTTACTTTGTTTCGCCATAACTTCCTCATTTTAGCTCCAAATCATGCATGGTTTGATGCGTTGGATTCCTGACTCAAAAAGATTTCTGTTGATATCTTATGTGGCATGTTTTCTATTGAGGAAGTCCTGCAAACGCCCCGATAAACTTAGAGGATGGATAAGAAGTACAGATAATCATATTTCATCAAAAACAACACAAGTAACAAGTGGATGCATGTTCTTATCTCTCATTTAAGGTCTGAAAGTGTACTTTATATATAACATCTATGGTATTATCAGTAACAAGCCATTCATTAGTGTAGTAGTCGAAAAGGAGTTTATTAGCCTTCATATTTCGTGTCCTGATCGATGGTTTGAAATGATTTTCTAGGTTCATTTGTTTACTCGTTGTTCTCTTGACCGTATTGGAAATTTGTTCGACAAATTGATGAGGAGAGGAGAAATATAGTCATAGAAATAGGGTTTGGTGGATTGCTAAATGATCCACATATGCGACTTCTTTAGAAAATATGTTTATTTTTGATCAAATGTTTTGATGAGTGCAATAGGAAATTGGTCATTCATGATACAGAGAAAATTGTGACTGAAGTTGATGTTCAGAGGTTAATGGGTCTGAATTGTATTGGTGTGGATGTTCCAATGATGGTTCAGAAGAAGACATTCTACCAGTTTTGGAGGATTTGGAGAAAGCTAGGAAAATCCATTTGGTGAGCTTAGAGGCAAGGTTGTTAGATAGCAAGAGTAACGTGAGCACACAATGTTATAGAAGGATGTTGACATTGTATTTGATTGGATTTTTTTGTGTCCAATATCTAGTACAATAGTTAGTTGGAATATTCTATTCAGTTTAGTCCACGTGGAGGCAATAAGATCATACAATTGGGCTAAATTTCTACTAGACAAATTGGTGGATGGAGCGCATCAGTATAAAAGTGGTAAGAGGAAGTGGGTTGGTGGATGCCTCTTCTCCCTGTCGGTACGTATTTCTTTACAATTAACACGATTTTTTAGTCTTAGTCATGATTACACATATATCATGTTAATCAACACTACTAACATATATGTCTTATGCAACAATTAGTTTACATTAACAATCTACACTTGGAGTTATTAGTCATTCCATTGAGTAAACGCTCCAAACCACGGTTGCAATCTTGGGGGAAGAATGAAATCGTGCACTTGGTTCGCATCATTAGGAAGCATGGTGGTTTCACTAACAGGAAAGTGAGTGTGTACATAGGATTCTTGATATGATGGGAAGCAAAGTGTAAATCTTTTGTGCTAATATTTTGCTTCTTCATTCTTGTAGGTGGTTCTTTCCTTCGATTCGACAGCATCCGTCCATTCGGAGGAGCATCAGAAGGGGGTAAATCCATCTAACTATAGTTGCCTTTGCATTTGCATTTGCATTTGCTTTATTTTGGCAAGTCATCATACTTGGGACGATTTCTTGCCATAGAATTTGGAAGTCATAATTTTAAATATGGAAAGACAGCTTCAATATCTGACATCGAAATTGATTGAAAAGCTGGACAAAATGAAAGTACAATTAATGGAGGAGATGGAGAAGTTCTATTCTGGCTGAGATTAGGGTGATGTTACACAACAATAACACATCCCATAGGGGTGGCAAGGATGATACACAAGAAGTTATGAAACTGAAGGAGTGTAAAAAAGTTGATGACACTCCACAGGAACTTCCTATCGATAACTTGACCTATCATTTTGCCAAGATTGTTGATGAATGCACATGCCAAACGGTTGGGGTCCAACAATCACCTATACTAAGTGACAAAGAAGTAGGACACTATATCCTTTAAGATTACTCTCATTCTTTAGAGGATGAAGTCTCTTACATATATCCTTTGTTCACTTTGTTTGGATGAAGTCGATACCCTCCGATAGTGTTTCGCCGGTCTCATCTACTACTCATTTGCGTAGAAATCGAAGGCATGGTCGGGCCATCAGAACTCCTTTCGTGCAACGTCAAAAAACGGGGAAAAAAGGGACCTCGGGTAGCCACCAAGCTGCAGAAGAAGCTGTAACTTCTACCGGTGCTCCGACCACCAATAGACTACCGACACGATTCCTATCATATCCAATGGTATGTCCGCTTTCTAGATGTGTTCCGTCAGTATATAATAGATGTTGTATGATGAATAATTTTTGCTATGATGAGAGCAAAACCTTGGACCCTTGATCCATAAAATGGAAAATGCTAAAGAATTTAAGGTTCTAGAATATGCTCTTTCCTCAGACCTCTATTAGAACAAGCCAACATAAGCAATATTATCCTACTTATTCTTTTTGTTATTCCTCATATCGACTATAAATCAAATATATGTAAGCAATACTGGAGTTTCAGGGAACTTCTTGTTAACAGGAACTTTTATCCTTTAAATAGAGAGGGAATCAACAATCTGGTACTGGGAAAATGGGTTCGAGATGATGTCATTGACATGGCTAGTAATAAGTTGAATGATAATGAATTGTTGCGTGATCAGAAGTGGAATTGTTGCTTTCTACCAACTTGGTTCACGGTACCAACAATCTAAGCTCATACTTACATTACAACATGTTATTTTAATACTGTGGATATTATGTAACATTATCCATTTTCATATTTGCAAGCAATGACTTTGAACAATGATGTTGATAACAAGAAGTGCTAGAGTCTAAAGGGGAAGTACATTGGGAATCTTCAAAACTGTCAAGAGGTACGTCGAGCAGCACGAACTCATTTCTTATACAACGTTATCATAACTCATTCAAATAACTGAACTTTGATTCATTTGTACTATAGCTCTATCTTCCGGTTCATGTAAAAAATGTGCATTGGATTATGTGCATCATCAAAATGAAGGACAATACATGCTTCATGTTTGATACTCTAAATCCTTCAAGAGGAAGGTACAAAAGGGAGAGCACAAAAATTTTCCAACAATTGGTAAGCGTGTTTGTCTCCTAACTCTTTCACAGTTACTTTAATGTATCACTAATATACATCACATTTACATTGTGGTTCAGTCGGTAGTTGCAGACGATTGTTTCAAAAATGATGGGTACATAAATGTGGATGGGGATATACCAGCCAATCGATGGCCCATTGGGTTCCCATATTATGTTCCCAATCAAATTGCTCTGAATGCAAAGTAAGCTACATATGTTTGCTTAAAAGATTTTGTGTGATGATGAAGCATCCTCTCTTCTTTATATTATAATGGCTATGTATCTACCTTTTTTGCAGTGACGAGTGTGGTGACTATGTAATGAAGTTCATGGAGTGTCGTTGTGCTGAGGATACCGTATTTGGCATGGTAAGTTCAATGTGAATAAATAATGCAGAAAAAATTTTTGTCCGTGGCCAATTCTAATGGATATTATTACTTTGAACATGTAGAAGCCGACATTTGTGGACCAAATCAAGATTTCACAAGACTTAAGTTTTTGGAAAGGAAACTCGAATTTGGATGTAGTTGATCATACCATAGAAGTTGTATTTTAAATATACTTTCAAACCTTAAACTTGAGCTAAGAATATGCATTCCACTAGTTATTTGTGTTTTTTCTTAAATGTGATTATCTATGCCCTTTAGGAGGTTAATATCCATCCTCTAAGTTTATCTTGGTTTTTGGGACTTTCTCAAAATAAAACATGTCAAATAAGATATCAACAAAAAGCTTGTCAAAGTAAGGAATCCAACGCATCAAATCGTGCATGATTTGGAGCTAAAATGAGAAAGATATGGCTAAACAAAGCAAACTGCGCAAAACATACTCAGTGCACCGTGGTCTGAACAGTATTGCACTGCGGTTTACAGAAAGCATCTAGGGTTGAATTACGGCTCAATGCACCATGGTCTAAATAGTGCTGCACCAGGTGAGTTGAGCCAAAATGGCGGGACACGGGATTTCCTATCCCACACTGACCATACCAAGTTTGAAGGATGTACAAATACCTTATAAATAGAGGGGCACACCAAAAAAAAAGAATAGAGATAGCTTTTCACATAAAAAAGCAATCCCATACAAGGTTCTTAGCAGATTAAGGTTACGAAGCCGAGGCGTCAGAACACAGTTCGTGGGTAGAAGAGCTAAGGAATCAAGCTCATCATTAGTGTTTGAGACCTCTTCTACCTTTAGCTCCTTTCTCTTTATTGTGGTTTCATAACTTTCAATTCTGATGAACATGTATTGTAACATAACCATGTCTAGTTAATTATACTGTCTAGGCTCGTAAGTGGATCTTAGTGTTTATTTCATCCATATACTGAACTTCTATTTCCCATATCTATGAAGGTGTTTTATTTCCCTTATGTTTACTGTACTGTACTTCATGCATTTATTGATGTCTGGCCAACTCGAGAAATCAATCTAAGGGACGGTGAGGAGACACGAGAATGAGAATCCCATGGCCTAAGTAAAACATAGCCTAGGAATAATTGTACCGAGAGGTAGATTAGCCATTCTAAGAGTTAGAAGAGACGTGTGAGAAGGTCCGAGAGGTAGCCATCACACTTGGAATCCAAATACAGTTATGAACATGACAATTGGTCCCTTAATTCTAACTACCTGGAGATAGAGTAGGTTAGGATAATCCTGGGGATATATCCTAGTTACGACGAGAGTCGGATTAGGTGACCTGAGAACCCGTGGATAGGAGAAAAGGGACACTTGATTTGATCCGGTTAATTAAGTCCAAGAGGATTGAAATAGGTCTAAGTGAAACTGAATCCCTAGAATTGTTTTCTTGTCAAGTTCAAAGCTATTTTTGTTTTCTTAGGTTGTCTGCTTTTACTTCTGTTTCTTGCTATTTATGCATCCTCTCAATTATTGTGTGGTTTGCTTGGTACTTTGTGTTCTAAATTCATGCTTGATAGGCTTTGATTCTCGTGGGAACGATACCCACTCGCCAGGTTTACTACTTCCAATCCGTCCTCTTGCGGGCTGATAGCAAACGAGACTTTTGGCGTCGTTGTCAGGGATTAAAGTGTATCTATCAACCTGAATTGAAGCACTTGACTTCGACCAAATCAATTTACTTATCCCTTGTTTTGTAGTTTTCTCAATGTATGAGCAGGAGATCTCAACAAGACTTGCTACCACTTGATCCGGAAATAGAGTGAACTCTCATTCGGAGGAGGCAAGAACAATGAGTTGTGGAGATTTCATTTATCATAATAAGGAGGACCTGCAAGACAACCCCGCACTAAAGATGAGACACTATGTGAGACCGCAAACAGACAACCAATCGAATATCGCCAAACCGACTATACAAGCTCACACGTTCGAGATTAGACCGGCGATGCTCCAAATGATTCAAACAGCATGTTTGTTTAGCGGCGAACCTGATGAGGACCCTCATGCCCATCTTGCTATTTTTAATGATTTGTGTGATACTTTTAGATAAAACGGGGTTCCTCATGATTATATTAAAATGACTTTGTTTCCTTTCTTTCTTAGGGACAAGGCAAGGACATGGCTTAACTCATTCACATCGGGATACCTAAATAGTTGGGAAATCATCGTGGAGAAGTTCCTCGCGAAGTATTTTTCACCCTCCAAGATGGCTAAGTTGATGAGCGATATCACAACATTTAAGCAACTTCCAATGGAAACCTTGCAAGAAGCATGGGAGCCCTACAAGGGCTTATTGCATAATTGTCCACATCATGATCTTCCAATGTGGCAAGTGGTAAACTTTTTTATAATAGAATTTATGATGCCTTACAAACCTATATCAATGTTGCTATAGGAGGTACGATACTTGAAAAGACACCGGAGTAGGCGTACGACTTCATCGAGGCATTAGCAACAAATGTGGTATCAGAGCGAAACATGCCTCAACAAGGGACAGTTGGAATTCACTCAGTGGATGCTCTAATAGCCCTCTCAACCAAAATGGATGCCTTAATGGCAACCATATAGCCACAAGGAACCGGAGCAACCTCGAAGGCCTTTGATGACTATCCGATGGAAGTCGGGCATGAGGCAAATTTTGTGGGAAGCAACCTGAGGAGTAATCCATATTCAAACACTTACAATCCGGGTTGGCGAAATTACCCCAACTTTTCATATGCTAACGGCAACAACTCAACCACCGGGTTTCCAACTGATGTAGAAGACAGCACCAAGTGACACCGAACTGTTTGCAAAACTAGAAAATGCCTTTTTTGAGCTTATGGTGGCTAACAAAAACACTGACTCTAGTGTATAATCCAACACTAATAGCATTGTTACCTTACAGGCATAAATGAAGAATGAGGAGATGCAACTAGGACAAATCGCCCAAGCCATTGGTGTCCAGGCATAAGGATCACTCCTAAGCAATACCGAGATAAATCCAAGGGGAGGAGGATCCGAGCAAGTGAATGCCATCACATTAAGGAGTGGGAAGGAGCTAGTGAACATAGGATACGAGTTTAGACAGCGATCCACGACCGCGGTCCAAGAAGGAGTCAACAATGACCCCCCAGCTGAAGCACCCCAAGACAGCAATATCGACCAGCCTAAGACAAGTGGAGCTAAGGGCGACGCATCAAAGCCAAATCTGACCTATCCAACTCTTCCCTTCCCACAAAGAGCACAAAAGCAGAAAATTGAGCATCAATTCCATAAGTCCTTAGAAGCTTTTAAGCAATTACATATTAATATTCCTTTTATTGAAGCTCTTGAACAGATGCCGAACTATGTCAAATTCTTGAAAGAAATCATCTTGAAGAAGTATAGGCTTGGCAACCATGAGACCGTGGCTCTAACTAAAGAGTGTAGTCCCCTTCAACGTAAGCTACCTTAAAAGCTAAAGGATTCAGGTAGTTTCACTATCCCTTACTCGATTGGAAAGGATTTTGAGGGTAAGGCATTATGTGATATTGGTGCTAGTATAAAATTTGATGCCTTATTCGGTTTTTGGGGATCTAGGACTAGGAGAAGTGAAATCTAAATCTATTACTCTTCAATTTGCGGATCGA
The DNA here is from genome assembly GCA_037672795.1 of Lagerstroemia speciosa. Lineage (NCBI taxonomy): Eukaryota > Viridiplantae > Streptophyta > Magnoliopsida > Myrtales > Lythraceae > Lagerstroemia > Lagerstroemia speciosa. Next base: position 4,416,611 of record CM075301.1, read on the forward strand.
TCAATTGCATATGCTTGTGGAGTAATTGAAGTTTATTTTTTTGGTTGATTTTTTTGTTCTTGATTATGAGGAAGATCAAAACATCCCGATTATTCTTGAAGACCTTTCTTGGCTACAAGCCATGCATTGATAGGCATAGAGAAAGGAGAGCTCACAATGAGGGCTGCTAAGGAAAAGGTGACTTTTAAAGTATTCCATTCCATGGATCCAATATCTAATTAATGCTTCTCCATTGATATCGTTGATAGGCACATTGGTCACAACTTTCAAGAGGGTCAAAGTAGGGATGTACATGAATTGGATCAATATGTTGATCAATATTGTGTTGGTGATCAACATCAAAACATGCAGCAGGAGGAGTTAATTTTAAGATAGGCAAAGAAGTTGGCTAAACCTCTAGGGAACCCACCCGATCCAACCCAAGCATGTTTGACAAGGAGACGACGTGGCAAAAGGACTACGATAAGAGAATTTCAACTTGCTCAATTAGTTCTTTACCGTGATCCTTTATTTAAATTCTTTCCAGAGAAGCCCAAGGTACGATGGTCGGGACCATTGCAAGTGATTCAAGCCTTGCTATATGATTCTGTCGAACTAATGAATGAAAAGATAAAGGTGAAATTCAAGGTGAATAAAGATGCATATGAAGGGGACCCACTCAACCAAGAGGAATCTTCAACCCACGGACATGGAGGATGACAAGACCAAAAGTCGAGCCACCGACTCTCTCGATGGTGCTTCTTGGGAGGCAACCCAACATGCATTATCTACTTGCTCACATGAGCGACCACCAACAAGAGGATGGTGAAGATGAGGAAGCGGAGGATTCAACGACTAGAAGGCTATTAATTCGACTTTGATATAAGTGGAGCATTCGTTTACCCTTTCTCTTTACTTTTCTTAACATAGAGGACAATGTTAGCATAGGTTTAGGGGGTGAAGTATGTTAATTTCGTGTCAAAGCCGGTTTGTTTGCTTGTTTCCATTTGCATTTGCATGACATATAACTCATAGGGTGTTAGATAATTGCACATTTATTTCATCTTGCATTTATTTTTAATTTTAAAAAAAAGAATGAAAATTTGAAAACAATGATGTTTTTGATAGATAGTGATGCTTGCAAGTCGTGAGTAGGGAACTTGAGTTGATCCTTGTTCTGTGATGATAATTAATGGCTAGTGTGATTGATTGACTCTAAGTGGAATTGTGACAATTTTTGTGATAATTTTCAGCCCCAATTAATTGTACACAAACTTTTCATCCAGATCTTAATTCAAGGGCAATAAGTATCATCTTTGGAAATGCTTGTGCAAAAATGTGTTAGGCTAAAATTGAGTATACAAGGAAAGATGTGCCAAGGATTTGAGTACCTCTATTTGGGTTTGAGCCTAATTTGATGCACTAAGTGTGCTAGCAATATGGCCCGGCATGTACTTGTGGGGGATTATCTGTTCATTCGACTGGGTCATCAAAAGTATGTGAGTAAATTAAAAAACCAGCGAAGGTGCGGGCCCTTGAAAGTTGTGCACCACCCGAATAAGGGTTATTTGCTAAGTATAAATATGGCAAAAAAGCAAGAGCAAAAATGTGAGATCATGCATTGGACCAATAGCTAGGCGCATGCTTGCTTGAGTACTTCCTTATAGTGCACAATAGTGAGGCCAAGACTTAGGGCTAAGTGTCAGGGATTGCACGACACCACAAGGTTAAAATCAAATCATGAGGTTCGGATCATTAAAACTCAAGATTAAGAAACACGACTATATCTTAGAACTTTAAGGGAAAGTCTTGAAAGTACCGAAAGCAAATTGTGAGCATTGTTATCAATTGAAGAAGTGAAGGTGCATGTTTTACTTTTGAATTGTTGTGCTTAAAGCATTGCTCGAGGACGAGCAACAGTTTAGGTTTGGGGTGTGATCATACCACAGAAGTTGTATTTTAAATATACTTTCAGACCTTAAACTTGAGCTAAGAACATGCATTCCACTTGTTATTTGTGTTGTTTTTGCTTAAATGTGATTATCTATGCATTTTAGAAGGTTAATATCCATCCTCTAAGTTTATCTGGGTGTTTGCAGGACTTATTCAAAAGAAAACATGACAAATAAGATATCAATAGAAAGCTCATCGAGTTAGGAATCTAATGCATCAAACCCTACATGATTTGTAGCTAAAATGAGAAAGATATGGCTAAACAAAATAAACTGCACAGAACAGATTCAGTGCACCACAGTCTGAACAGTACTGCACCACGGTGAGCTAATCCAAAATAATGGCACCCAAGATTTCCTATCCCACACTGACCATACCAAGTTTGGAGGAGGTAGAAATACCTTATAAATAAAAGGGCACACCCACAAAAAAAAAAAAAGAACAAAGAACAAAGATAGCTTTTCACATAAGAAGAAATCCCGAACAAGGTTCTTGGTAGATTAATTTTATGAAGCTAGGGCATCAGAACACAGGTCGTAGGTAGAAGAGCTAAGGAATCAAGCTCATTATCAGTGTTTGAGACCTCTTCTACCTTTAACTCCTTTCTCTTTATTGTGGTTTTGTAACTTTCTATTCCGATGAACATGTATTGTAACATAACCATGTCCGGCTAGTTTTACTGTCTAGGGTAGTAAGTGGATCTTAGTGTTTATTTCATCCATGTATTGAACTTCTATTTCTCAGATCTTTGAAGGCGTTCTCTTTCCCTTATGTTTACTGTACTTCATGCATTTATTGACATCTGGCCAACCTGAGAAATCGATCTAAGGAACAGTGAGGAGACAAGAGAGTGAGAATCCCATGGCCTAAGTAAACATAGCGTAAGAATAGTCATACTGAGAGGTAGATTAGTCATTCTAAGAGTTAGAAGAGACGTGTGAGAAGGCCCAAGAAGTAGCCATCACCCTAGGAATCCAAATATGATTATGAACATGATAGTTTGTCCCTTAATTCTAACCACCTAGAGATAGAGTGGGTTAGGACAATCCTAGGGATATATCCTAGTTACGATGAGAGTCAGATTAGTGACTTGAGAACCCGTGGATAGGAGAAAAGGACACTTGACTTGATCCGGTTAATTAAGTCTAAGAAGATTGAAATAGATCTAACAGAAATTGAATCCCTAGAATTGTTTTCTTGCCAAGTTCAAAGCTATTTATGTTTTCTTTAGGTTGTCTGCTTTTACTTCTGTTTCTTACTATTTCTGCATCCTCTCAATTATTGTGTGGTTTGGCTTGGTAATTTGTGCTCTAAATTCATGCTCGATAGGTTTTGATCCAGGTGGAAACGTACCCAATCGCTGGGTTTACTACTTGTGATCCGTCTTCTTGTGGGCTGATAGCGAACAGCAATACGTTGGTCAGTTACAGAGTATGCAACAATGAACGAGCTACCACGGTCTATGTAGAGCAAATGCAAGAAAATCAAATAACCAATTTCGCAATAAACCATGTTTAAGATTCACCATCTCTATGTATATGCATTAATGATATACTCAAATTTTGGTAGATTGTCCGCAGCGGTGTCACACCTATAGAATATATTAGTGGCCCTTGTATATGAATAACTGTTTTGTACATAAATGTTTGTCATTTGTCATATGTTCATGCTTAACATAGCATCATTACCGAGGGTGGTGTCTATCGTGGCTCCCTTGATTGACGAAGAGGAGCAACCATCGACCTTGCTCATTCATGAAATTTGTAATGTAAAGACGTTGGTCTGAGCAAAATTGGAGCACCTACATCCTATTTTTTGAATTTTCTCCCATTACTTTGTCAATTACTATATAAATACATCACAATGTATTCCATTTAGCATTGACACCGTTATGGCATCTAAATTTCAGTGCCACATATTATCATCTTCTAGTACAGTCACTGCTACAATGTCCATGGGCCCCGTGCCAAGACATCCTGTAATGCATACCCTAAGCGTTGTAGCATGTAAAATTTTGCTTTGCCGCACAATTCCACATCCTTCGCCTACTTGATAACTAGGACTCTTGGTGCTGCCATGTCATTCATGCAGCACAATGGCACCATCAAGCATATCAAACTTTCCATAGTAAGTCAGTAGCAAAGTTACATAGACATTTAGAAAGTAGCATAAACATTTCTAAAACCATAGTGATGTCAACATTTGATAATAAAATCAATACTAACATCCAGAAAAACCAATGCGACCAGAAACTATACATGCATCAACTTATCCAATACCATCTTTATCATAAGCCAAAAAAGAAAATGATACCATGAACATAATCTTCGATGTCAATCCTTGTCCTATTATTCATCATCCTCTCCATCATTTTCTTCATCTTCATCTTCATCTCCAGAAGTCTTTGAACCTTTTTCGTCATTATCAGTTCCATCTTCTTCCTCAACATTGTCCTCTTCTGGTTGAGCAAATGGGTTCACTGGGAGAGTGGGATACCTTTCCATATTCATGCCCATTGCAATAGCATTAGCTCGAAACATATTCGCTAGAGCCTGCTGATACTTATGTGTGTATTGCAAATGCTTTTCCACCATGTCAGGACATTGAGCTAGTGTAAGAGGGCGTGATGATAAGTTCCTAGGATAAGAAAGTCGAGCATTGTTGTCTTCCTTTTATTTCCTCTTCATGAAGCTCTTGATGAGGCTTCTCGAATGATCATGGTCCTCATCCTTTGCCCACGGCACCCCAACCACCTTGCATAGACCAGTTATCAATGAAGGAAAGTACAACCCTTGATTACTGTTGAACACTTCAAGACCTCATGGTGCAATAGCATGCCCAAATCAATTGAGTATCCCTTCAAAATGGCGTAAAGCAGTAATGCTCTATCCTTTATTACATCACTTGTGTGAGAACTCGGTAATAGTTGAGCCAATATAAAGTAAAACAAAATCTTCGCACTTCCTTCAAAAAAGCATATCGAAACGAAGTGTATTCTAGAGCCTTTTTTTACCCTGACTTTTTCCAAGTTGCTCCTTCCTTACACAAATAATTCAACTCCCTTTCATAGTCAATTGTACCATTAATGAACCTATTATAATCACCATCGTCCAACTGTAGGAGACCAAAGAAACTATTTAATCCCATTCCTCAAGAACTCCACCTTAATTCTCCGTACAGTCGTGCTGCCATCCTCAGTGTCCATAACGTTAGAATAAAATTCCTGAATCACATTCTTAACCCTACGCTCAAGGTTCTCCAACAATTTACCCCACTCTCTACTAATAAAATTTTCCTCCATTGACCTATCAACACCACTAGCGAAATCGAACCCTCTCTCCTTTATTGACTTCCTCAGAACGGTGAACTCCCAGAGCCGCTTCTCAGCATCTACAGAGAGAAACTTGTTCCTATTGAAGGTAGAGGCTACAACAAAAGGTAATGTCTCTAATCTCTTTTTTGGCACCATATTCAATCAGCTGACTAAAGTGTAAGGACCTAGCATCAATGATAAAATGAAAATCAAACATAGGGGGACAATAGCAAAAAGAGGACTCAAGTCCTTACAGAAGAACAATTACGATGATTGACTGATACAAATGACAGGGCTACAAAAACTATAAGACAATTGCATGCAAATAAGTTAGTAACTGATCAGTTCGAAACTTTGAATTGGGTGTTCACCCCAAGGTAACAAATACCTAGTATAAGCAGAAAGAGCATAACTATTCAAAGTGTAATCAGACCATTGCATCACCAAGGTGTAGGCATATGTGACATGTCACTTTGACTATATTGAAGCAGCATGAACAAATCGATGGCATGCCAGATATCTCAAAAACATTAATTTGATAGTGATGCACTAAAAGACTGGTTTGCTTCAACAAGAACTACCTAAGTTGGAGGTGAAAATAGTTAGCATTTCACATTTCAGATCCATTGAGCTATAGAAGTTTTCATTGACAAGTTCAGCCATAGGAATAAATATATTAATGTCAACCAACAGCATATTCAGCTTTGCAATCTTCAATAGTGTTGAATAGAGCATAGAAAAGTAATGGCAGAGTTGCAGAAGCCATCATTTTCTCCTTCATTATGGAAGGACCCACATAATATGCCTAATCAAAATCTTCCATCACCATCTGAAGTTATCGATAGTAAGAACTCAATTTCATGCCTAGTGTTAAACATTGTTAAATATACCCAGTGCATCAAATAAGGGGAGGAAAGGTAACGAAAACTAATCTATTTGTTCACATACCTTTGTAGAAGTAGGACAAATGGAGATGGAATGATGAATGTCACCCAGAAGTAGTAGAGGGCAATGCGGAGGGGCATCGAATTGAAGAAGGAAAACTTAGGGGAAGTGGGAGGTCGATATCCTCCCAGCCAATTGTAGGTGTTGAAAATTGGCCAGAGGCAGTAGAAGCACCACTTTGGGTTCGGCCTCCATGCAAACGGGTGGGAAAGTTTTTATTTAAGTTAGCCTTTTTAATGGAAGGCATGCAACACCTTGGCTATGAAGTATATGCGCCAAGGCTCGGTACATTCTATCAAAATTGGGATAGGCGATGTAGGCCAATGCCATGACGGTGATTTGACACTAATATATACATGCCTTGGCGCCTAATTTACTATTAATATTGAGATTGTGGTGCCATAGCATGTAATCTTTTGCTCCAAGGCACAATTCCGATTTAAGTTGAGCTCATTGTAAATAGGACAACAGTGCCAGGTACTTGCAAAAATTTAAAATTCTTGAATAAGGAGTGGAAGGGGAAAACAACATACCCTTCACGAGGATCAACCACAGCTTCTCTTGGAAGATGGGACCCCTATCCCTACTAAGAGGGCCTTGATTGAGCCCAAAGCTCATCATTGGCCGCCGTGTCATGGATGCTTATCTTGGGGGGCTTCCCTCATGCCTCTATCACAGAGATCATCGAAGAAAACAAAAGCGGCAAGATCCAGCTCTGCCTGTAGCTTGCCTTCACCGCACAGCTTCCTCCTGCACTTGGTGGCCTCCATGCATCAACACTCTTCCTGTACTCAAAGTTTGCTTTCCCATCCACCCATCTTACTCAAATGAGCCAAGCCTTCATGACAAGCAACCAAAGTATGTTCAGTCCTCAGTATGACCCATTAGATTACATATATGTCCACTCTATCCACACAGCGTACAACCTGCTCAATGAAATACCTAGGATAAAGTCCTTTATTGGAAGCACAAAAAGCCGATTGCCCCTTAAGGTCATCATCATCGACTCTATAGCTACACTCTTGCAGACTGAGTTCAATAACACACTAGTTGACTTAAAGCATTGATCATTGATGTTCTTCAAGATTGCAGGAAGGTTGAAGTCACTAGCTTCAAAGTTCAAATTAGTTGTTGCAATCACCAACCAAGTGTCCAATTTGGCCGGCCCTATTGAAGGTAGCAATGAACTAAGGGTCAAGAATCTGAGTTGCTGAGTTGCTTGTATTCGTCAAGTAAGCAGTTATATGCGGCACTTGGGCTAGCATGGGCAAATTGCATGAACTCAAGGTTATTCTTGTCTAGGGAACATGAGTCTGTTGGAGATAACTCGCCAATGGTTGATGAAGATGACCACACATCGACTAACAATGTAAGGACAATAAGAAAATTGCATGTTATCTACTCGCTGCGTTTGTCATACTCATCATGTCAATTCATGATCGGAAGAGAAGGGGTTAGATGTATTGAAGGATGATATGTTGAAATGTGCTTAAGTTTGTTTAGGTGTCCCACATGGTGTTTTGGAAAGTAGAAGCCCAAGATGGATAGTTTTTCATTGTCTTTTGAGGGCCATTAGGGCAGAGAAGATGTAAAAGTGTATTAGGAATGTCAATGAAGAGCGATTAAAAAGAAGATGTATTGTTTAGCATGTATGAACATATTCTACAGACGAAATTCAACTTCGGCACTTGTATGACCTTTGCGGTATTGTTGTTTATAGGAAGCGAACATTTGCAATATATTAATGAATGGAATGAGAAAGCTCAACATGGAAATGACACATGCTTGTTCTTGTATATGTGATGCAGCACCCTTAATTACGCTATAACAGGAGTTACAATTATTTGAACTTCAGCTACAACTCTTTCGTACTTACGTGTAACTTAAGAGTTTAAACTTCACTAGAAATTGTAGGTGGTGTGTGAATAGTGTGTTGCAAGTCTTTGAACTAACTTACAAAAAGTGACGTGCAATTTAGTTAAAAAAGTTGTAATTGGTTCGTTGCATATCTTTGAACTGAATTACAACTATAAATTGCAATTTAATTAAAAAGTTGTGATGGCGTGTAACTGGATCGTTACAAATCTTTGTACTGAATTACAACTATCAATTATAATTTAGTTCAAAAAGTTGTAATTGGTTCGTTACATATCTTTGAACTGAATTACAATTATAAGTTGTAATTTAATTAAAAATTTTGTAATTAGTGCGTCTCAAGTCTTTGAACTAAGTAACAACTATAAATTGTAATTTTGGTAAAGAAATTTGTAAATAGTGTGCAATTTGGTCGTTACAAGTTTTGAATTGAATTACAACTATCAGTTATAATTTAGTTAAAAAGGTTGTAAATGGTTTGTAATTGGGTCGTTACATGTTTTTGAACTGAATTACAACTTTCAATTGTCATTAGTTTAAAAAGTTGCAATTGGTTTGTTATATGTCTTTGAACTGAATTACAACTATCAGCTGTTATTTAGTTTAAAAAGTTGTAATTTGTTTGTTACTTGTCTTTGAGCTAAATTACAACTATAAGTTTAAATTTTGTTAAAAAAAAGTTGTAACTTGTGCATTACAAGTTGTAAATGGTGTGTAATTACGTCGTTACAAGTCTTTAAACTGCATTACAATTATCAATTGTAATTTAGTTAAAAAAAGTTGTAATATGTTCTTTGCATGTCTTTGAACTAAATTATAAGTATGAATTGAAATTTAGTTTAAAAAGTTATAAATGATATGTTACAAGTCTTTAAACTAAGTTACAATTATAAACTGCAATTTAGTTAAAATAGTTGCAAATTGTGTGTAATTGGGCCGTTACAAATTTTTGAACTGAATTATAACTATCAATTATAATTTAGTTAAAAAATTATAAATGATGTATAATTGAGTTGTTGCGAGTTTTTGAACTGAATTACAATTATAGTTGTAATTTAGTTAAAAAGTTGTAAATTGTGCATAATTGGACCGTTGCAAGTCTTTAAACTGAGTTATAATTATTAGTTGCAATTTAGTTAAAAAGTTGTAAATGGTGTGTAATTGGATCTTTATAAATCTTTGAACTAAATTCAACTATTAGTTGTAATTTAGTTGGAAAGTTATAATTAGTTCGTTATATGTCTTTGAACTGAATTAAAATGTTGTAATTTAGTTCAAGTGGACTTAGTTACAATTATAAGTTGTAATTTCGTTTAAAAAGTTGTAAATTATGTGTAATTGGGCTGTTACAGGCCTTTGAACTGATTTGTGATTCAGTTAAAAAATTATAAATGGTGTGTAATAGGGCCATTACAAGTCTTTAAACCGAATTACAACTATAATTGGTTCGTTACATGTCTTTGAACTAAATTAAAACTGTTATAATTTAGTTCAAGTGGACTCAGTTACAATTATAAGTTATAATTTCGTTTAAAAAGTTGTAAATTATATCTAATTGGGCCGTTACATGTCTTTGAACTGAATTGTGATTCAGTTAAAAAATTATAAATAGTGTGTAATAGGGTCATTACAAGTCTTTAAATTGAATTACAACTATAAGTTGTAGTTAGTTAAAAAAAAGTTATAATTGGTGTGTGTTACAAGTTTTTAAACTAAGTTATAATTATAAGTTGTAATTTAGTTAAAAAATTATAATGGTGTGTAATTGGGTTATTATAAATCTTTGAACTGAATTACAATTTTCAGTTATAATTTAGTTAGAATAATTGTAAATAGTGTGTAATTAGGTCGTTACAAGTCTTTGAAAGTTAAAAAGTTGTCATTGGTTTGTTACATATCTTTGAATGAATTACAGCTGTAAGTTGTAATTTAGTTAAAAAGTTATAATTGTGCATTATAAGTCGTTGAACTCTGTTACAATTTGTAAGTTGTAGTTTAATTTAAAAAGTTGTAAATGGTGTGTAATTAGATCGTTATAAGTCTTTGAATTAAGTTATAACTATAAGTTTAAATTTAGTTAAAATGTTGTAAATTATGTTTGATTGGATCGTTAAAAGTTTTTAAATTGAATTACATATGAACTGAATTACAACTTTCACTTGTAATTTAATTTAAAAAGTTATAAATATTTAGAAAGTGATCGCACCCCTTTTGTGGCACAAATTCTATTACACCAAGACTTCAAAAGATGAAGCAAAATGATTTACCGTTTGCACTTTTTTTTGGTCGCCAGCCACGGTATCCAAGCAGGCCCCACCAGCGGTGAGATGGCATCTTTCAGCCAACCATACTTGACTAATCCGTTGGTCGCCCCGGGTCGCACGCCTGGCAATGGCGGGTGAGGCTCCCAAGAGGGGTGTCTGCGTACGTGAGGTCTCGAACCTGAGACCTCCTTAAGCGGTACCGAGCTGCTTACCACTCGGCCCAACCCCTCTTGGTAATTTACCGTTTGCACTTAGCACCTTATTGCCGCTTATTTTGTGCTATTGCTTTGCGCTAAAAGATATTTTTTTAAAAAACCTTTTTCTGGATAACCGGCTGCGGCCGGTAACTTGAGCACTGTATTAAACAGTCATGGTTTCGTATCGGTCTCCCTTGCTACATCACCTATTCACCTTCTCTTCGCATCGGAAACCCTTGCAAACCCCTTACCTGATCCCACGTACTTTTCGGCGGATAATGAGTGTAGGTCGTCTGGTTGCCACAAAGCTCTTGCAGCTGCGGCCGCTATGCACGGCGGCGGCGGCGGCGGCGAGCGAGGTGAAGTCGGCGCCAAAGAATTCAACGGGAATCTATCAGAAACTGGCGGCTCTTGGAGCCACAGGAGGAAGCGTGTTCGACACTTTGAATGAGCACATAATGGAGGGGAATGTGGTGAACAAATTAAACATGATGAGAAGTGTCAAGGAACTACGGAAGTACCGTCGACCTGACCATGCGCTTCAGGTTAGTTTAGTTCCTCCTCGAAGCTCAAGCATGTGAAATTGAACCTTAGGTTAAGCTTCATCTATTAAGTGAGCTGACAGAGAATATAACTGCCGATTGAGCTACTTTTGTCATTAAAAATGTTCACCTATTGCAAGGAATTAGAAGCATCGCTATGGCGGGATCAATTAAACAAAGTATTTGTTTGTTGCTGCTTTAAGCAGTTGCCCGGTATCTTGTAGGGTTCGTTTTGTGTCCTGACTGTTAACTGTTAACGATGACCCACTTGTCTCTCTTATCCTCTGCTTTTATAGCCGTGTCTGATCATTGGTACTCTGCTGTGTTTTTTGATCTGATCTCTCAAAATGTTTGAGAATTCACAAACTTGGAAGATGGTTGAGCATGTTATAATCTGCACCGTAAGATTAATCATCAGGTGAAAGAAAAGTTAGCATTGTTGAAGTTACTTCTTATTTTGGGGTTCTCCATTAGTTGCTGGTTTATTTATCTGCAATGCAGGGCCTGCTGTACTTGTTTCAAGGAAATGGCAGCTCTGCAGGAAAAGAATTGCACTGTATTGATGAAATTACTCATCCACTAATATTTTCATTGCTTCATTTTTGTATAGGTGATGGAATGGATGGAGAATAGGAATATCAACTTTTCATTCGGAGATTATGCCTTACGATTGGATCTTATATCCAAGGTCAAAGGGGTAGCTGAAACTGAGAGGTATTTCCATAACCTCCCCGCATCTGCTAAGAATAAGTATACCTATGGTGCTCTCTTGAATTGCTATTGTAGTGAGGCAATGGAACAGAAGGCATTATCACTGTTCAAGGAGATGGAAGGTTTGGGTTTTGCTAGCTATACTTTGCCTTATAATAGCATCCTGGGCCTATATTTGAGAATCAGCAAATGTGAGAAAATTCCTAGCCTTGTAGAGGAGATGAAACAGAAAAGAATCCCATTGACTTCATTTACCTATAATGCATTGATGCAAGGCTATGCTCGCCTAGATGACATCGAGGGAGTAGAAAGGGTCTATCAAGAAATGTTAGAGGATGATGCAACACTCTGTGATTGGACCACATATAGTAATCTAGCTACACACTATTTTAAGGCAGGACTTAATGAGAAAGCGGAGTCAGCTCTTAAGAATCTAGAGTCAGTTATGGATTCCTCAAACCGAGAGGCATACCATCACCTCATCACTATGTATACAAATCTTTCTAATCTTATGGAGGTACATAGAGTGTGGGATTCCTTGAAGGCTGCTTTCCGAATAACCACCAACATCAGCTATCTAGTGATGCTTGGCAGCCTTTGTAAATTGAAAGACTTGGAGGGTATAAAGAAAGTTTTCGAGGAGTGGGATTCTAAATGCTCGAGGTATGATACTAGGTTAGTAAAGATTGTCATTAGAGCTTATCTGGAGCAAGACAGGCTCGAAGAAGCTGAAACTGTGTTCAAGCATGCCTCCACAAAGGCCTCCAAACCATTCCTCCGTGGTATGGAACTATTTATGGTTTACTTCATGAAGAGGGGTATGGTGGATCGGTGTGTAGAGTTTCTGGAAGCTGCAGTGTCCAAATCTAAGGACGAGGCATGGATCCCATATGTGTCTACAATCGACACGTTTCTGGTGCACTTTCAGGGCAATGGAGATCTAGAGACCGCGAATCAAATGTTCAATCTTTTGAAGGATGTGGACAATCTCAAAGGTATTGCCTACCATCTGTTGCTCACGGCATACGTGGCTGCAGGCAAAACTGATCTGGAAATGCGTAGGCTGCTTGAAGAAGACGGGATTGAGATAGGTGGTGAACTTGAGAAGTTGCTCCAAAAAGTTTGCCCGTCATAACAGAACTTCTTAACAAGCAGTCACCTTTATTCTCAAGGTGCTTTCCAAAAGCTTACCGTGGGACATTACAGATCATTGCGGTTTTTGTAGCCCCATATTTGGACCTTATTGATGAGCATAGTCCGTTATTCTTAAACGAAGTTGGCCTTAGTCAAATTAGTCAGAGAAGTTGGTTGCTACCTTGCTGGCCTAGTTTCTTCACAAATTCTTGGTGATTGCTCTGATCCACGATATACAATTATATAATATTATTATCTTTACTGATGAAAAACACATTATTTTGGGAGAAGTATGTGCTCGCTTCTGGCCGCTTTCAAGCTGTATCAAAAGAGCATCGGTTCAGCTATGTTGGCTATCTGAACAGATAATTAATTAACCTGTTGATTTGCAGGTATGTGATCAGTAAATTATGCCTATTAACATCAGTGTGGGGATGATAGTATATGTTTTCTTCAGTATGAGAGAGTTGTAGCTGCAAATTCTATAATTCTTGGGTACAATCATTGAGAAGATGGCTATGTCAAATAATTTATATAATTAAAAGGGTTTTATTCTATTTTCCTCTTCATTACCAGACATTAATTTTCTTCCACAGATGATGATATGGTCCTATATTACGTAATTTGCCACCAAACTCTTGAACGATGGACTATATGGTATTTGCAAATTCACTGGTCTGACTCGAGTCGAGTGGTCTATTAAGTGTAAAATTGTTTCAATTGTAATTTTGTTTAATTTAAATATTCGAACTTGATATTTTACTAATTTATAATAGCCGAACTTGGGATATTATTTTCTTATTTTAAGGGAGTAGGTGTAAACCATTTGAATCAACCTATATTGAATTAAATTTTTTTTTTTGGTGTAAAATATTGAATTAAGTTGCTCCTATTACTTTAGGCAAAAATAGGGTTAAGACTAGACGCTAGCCTCTCGGGAATTCTCTCTCGCGCAATTTAGCTTCGCTAACAAGCGCCTCTCTCCGCGACAGACACGTGTCCTCATCTTCTCTTTTCAACCGTTAATTTGCTTTGAAAGTATCCCTCCTGCCCCGCCCGGACTGGGAATGGCTTGGGGTTTGCCACTAACCTGAAAAAATAAATCACGTAATTTTATTTTATTTTCAAAACAAGTCAAATTTTTAAAATCAAAGACATAATTTTGATTGATAAGTTGACTAATAGTCTAATATATTAAATATAAAGTTATATACTTCCGTGTTATATCGTACTTGGTTTTTTCTTATCATGTAACTATGAATCATAAAATTTGCATAATTTTTATTTAAAATTAATTTAATAAATTTCTTCTAAATTAAAATTAATATTAATATTAGTTGTGAGAAAATATCAAGAAAACTCTATATATAAGAAATTGGTGTAAAATAAAAGATAATTTCTAATATACTTTTATTCTATAATGAATGAAAATGTTATAAAGGATTAATTATCTATGCGTTTAATTTTGGATTAAAAGCCTAATATTTTACATGGTATTATAATAGATTATCGTATGGGCTCACGTCGCGCTAAGGTCCAATTGTGAAACTCGTAGCTAATGAAGCCCGAGACTAAAAGAAAAATGTCTGATTGTACATTCTCGAGAATGGAAGAGAATGCTTGTCTCATAGTGGTTTATCTCCTCCTCACTTGAAACTGAAAGTAAAATGTCCAACTAAAAGTTAGTTGTTGAGAACTGATGTTTAAGTGCACATATCAAGTGTGTATATGTTATTGCGTGAGGTCGGGTATTGAGGATTGAATCTTACATCAGGATGGTAATGAGTTACAACTTGATTTAAAAGAGAGCTGGTACTACCACTTAGGGGTGTAAGTCAATAATCGAAAAACCAAAAATATGAAAAAAAAAAAAAAAAAATCGATCAAGGCTGACCAGAAAAAATCAATTTTTAAGGGGCTCACATAAAAGTCGGTCGATTCTTGAGGTAAAGAAATCATATTTGCTTATAAAGATGATATCTTTAATATTTTAAACTTGAATTTTAATTTACATTAATACAATTTAACTTATTAATATAATAAAATATTTATATTTAGTAATTTTTATTTATTATGATAAATTTTATTTTATAATTTTGTATTTAATTTATTATTTCATTTAAAATCGAACCTAAAAAACCATATGGAAAATTGCCCCCATTAACAATATGTTTTTCATTCTCTAAATGGTACTCGTATGGTTTTTAGGTTTAAAAAAATGACTTGAAAGAATTTGGGCCCTTCCGCTTGGACAAAAAACCCGCCCAACCCAACCTCTTTTACCCCCAACGACAAACCTATCAGTTTGATCATAAAAGATATCCTAGTTTATAATATAATTGGGTGTCATTACCTAATAATTTAAATTTTTAGGTAGAAATGAGCCCAATTTCTGGTAGGTAGGGGTGTGCACGGGTACTTGGCAGACTAGGAACCGGTTGGAACCTTCCCGAAATTTCAATGGGAATAAGGCAGGTTCCGGATAGAAAAATGAGAAACCAGTTAAAATAGATTCTGGCTCCAATTCCCTTAAATGTGATACCGAAAACCAATACCCAGGACTGATAAATATATATTTATATTTATACTAATTATAAAACATGAAAATGCAACTTCTTATCTTAATCTTTTATTTTATCCATTTCTTCTCATCTTTTAAATCCTTAGTTTCTTTTGATTTTCATCCTTTCCTCAGTTTTTTTCTTCTAATAATCTCCATTCTCTTACAGTAAGAGTCTTGTCAATCACAAAACCTCTCTCATATTGCATTCAATTGGATATTTTCAATATTTTTTGAGTATATCAAACAAGAAAATTATTTAATTAATTGATTTTAAATTTTTTGTTTTATTTATTAACAAAAGAATATGTTTCAACGGGGTACCCGGAACCCATGGTATAATACAGGCTCCGAGTAGGCTCCGGTTCTTAAAACCAGCATGACAGGATCTAGTTCCAAATTTTAGGAATTGGTTTTAATTAAGATATGGTCCGGGTATTATAAAAAATATAGGATACCCGGACCCGATCACCTCTACTTGTAAGCCTAGGTGGATATTTTACATAGTATCAAAGCTAGTCATGTGAGCTCTCACCTCACTAGCTCAAGTGTAAAAACTCGTGGCCAATAAAAAACCTGAGATCGGAAGAAAAATACCAAGGTCTTGGTCAGTTGTCCCCTCACTCGACTACGAAGAAAAAAAAATACCTAACTTGAGGTCAGTTGTTGCAAATGAGTGTTTAAGGGCACACTCCCATATCCTAAAAATTATAAAAGAAATCCTCGTTTATAAATAGAATTTTGTACTATCACCTAATAATTTATGCTTTTGGAATGAAACGAGCCCAATTTCTTGTAGGTTCAAGTAGATATGTTACTAATGTGATGCGAGTCCACATATTAACATGCTTCAATATCATAATTTTCATTGATTTATAAGTGGTTAAATCATATCTATTAGTTCATTTATAGTTTAAACTAATAGGCAGTGCAAACCAATCTTCTAATATTACACAAATTTTCTTGATATTTTTCAATATGAGATCCTTTTTTTTTCCTTTTTTTTATCGGTAAAAAAGAGTGTAGCATTAGTGGCAACTCAATCACCCTCCACTCGGACTTTCGTGTTTAACCGTAAAAATATGATATTCCTTTTCTTTATAGCTTGGACTTGAACGAATCCAAGGTCGGGAGAGGCGAAAAATAGCTCTATCTCGCCCTCCCTCGCATAAAGTGATTTCCAGTGTAACTTGCAAAAGCTTGCACCCTCTGCAAATATGGTGGCTGGCATCTGGTTACATCACTTCTCGAAAATCAAAAGTATTTATAAGTTGACGGACTATTATATTAAATTTGAAAATCTATGGGTATATTTGCGAATTTTAGAAGTTTTGAAAGTTGTCGACTTAATTTGGTGTAATGTGCAATTTTTATATTATAAAAACTTTGGGGAAATTATCATAAAATTAGCAAAATGAGGCTTTTGCCCATTTGTTTTAACATAAACGTATAGAGATACACATGTATAATGTACGAATTCAGTTACTTAATAAAACTGATGAAGAAATCAAGCATGCAAAATAACATAGAAGAAATAGAAAGTGAGAACGGAGAAAGAAGAAATTGCATATTTCAGTGCCCTTTTTTCTAATCTAAGGGTTATTAGAAAATTAAATTTTATGCATTAATAGGCCATTTAAAAAAGTGAAAAAGACACAAAAGGGGCTTCTTTCAATATAATAATATAGATACTAGACCTGGACCTGAATTTTACACAGAAAGAAAATTAAAAAAAAAGGTGAAATATTGAAGCCAATTCGCACAAATAGACTACTAATTCATAGCATATCAGTTTAATTTATTTGATAGAACAGTATGTTAACTTATAGTAGTAAGTATAGTATTTTCGATTGGCATGATTACTATTATGCAATTTCACCCCTATATGTATGCAATTTCAAATCCTTGTGTTTAGAAAATGGGACAAATTGTTCATATGTAGGATAGTTGACAACTTATAAAAATTTTTAAAGAGAAAAATAAAAGTTAGTAATGTGAATGGGAAATGATCAAGCTTTGAAGAAGCAAGAGAAGGTCTTGCATAAATTTTGTATTGCTTGAGATACTCCTTTCAATATTTCACTTGTTTTGATTTTCTTTAATTTACTTGAAATATGGTCACTCTTTAACAGGTGATTTGTTGGTTCATGGGATGATAGATATGGAGTGGGGGAGAAATAGAGAGATATGAGAAAGTGGTTAGTTAAAATGTCTGTGGAGATAAAATTTAAAAACTAAAATAATGATCAGCACACCATCCACAAATTTATTTTGTTGAAATAATGTAATTTCAATTATATTAAATTGGGAAATTGCATTGAAGGTGTATTATTCGTATATGATATTATGTATACTATTATTTCATTTGACTACAAGATCCTTTAAAAGTATTTTATATTGGTACGAACTATTACTAGATAACCAATACTGTTAACAATAGTTGATCTGGCAAAGTGACCTAGACGCTGACTTAGTAACATGTGGTGATTTTGTTAACAGTGTTAGTTCGGGAGTATGACAATATATAATCTCGAACGACAATGAAAATAAAATAAAATTTACAAACTAAAGCTTACGACACAAAGTTGTACTACAATGGTATAGTAATATAAAATTAAAATACTAAATTAAATAGTAGAAGTCGAGAGCTATGGTAGTAGCAGTTGTCTTAAGACGAATTCGTTCAACTTGACCGTGCTAAAGATATGTGGATGTTTATCTCCCAAAATACAATGATGGTAGAGTATAAGTCAGCAGTGAACTTCTATCTCTTGGGCGAACCGAATAGAAAGAAAATGCCACCGAAAACAATGCATGACAAAATAGAAAACAATGTACGACAAAATAAAGAGAGGATTTTTTTTCAACTAATTATATGTAACAACCTAACTCGAATGGCTCTACCTATAGAGAAGAAAGAAAATCATTGGTTAAAAGGCACCAAATCAACTTAATAGAGAAGGAAGATTTCTTTTTCTTTTTTCTTCCTTCTTGTTTCTCGCGTTTCGTATTCATCCTTCTTCCTTGCCACCTATTTATACAAGTTCAACAATTGGCAAATGAAGGAATTTAATGAGCCCATGATTACAAGTGATCTTTGCTCAATTACTTCATTCATTTGTTGTATAATCTCATACAATTGAGATTACTTAATTTGCAAATGATTGATGGAATTGAAGGGATGTCCAGGGGATTTCATACATTTGCGCGTGTCACGTTCTTGCACATAAGTGCAAGTCAACCGGTCCTATCGACATCCCTATGAACAACCAATTTTATATCCATCTCCACATGGATTTGTTTTTCTTCAATTTAATGAGAAACAACTTCTCATTCACGCATTTTATTTGTGCCAATTGTGCCATTTTTTCAATAAATATGACATCAAAAGATAATTTAAAATTTTATAATAAATAA
Organism: Lagerstroemia speciosa; assembly: GCA_037672795.1. Taxonomy (NCBI): domain Eukaryota; kingdom Viridiplantae; phylum Streptophyta; class Magnoliopsida; order Myrtales; family Lythraceae; genus Lagerstroemia; species Lagerstroemia speciosa. The sequence continues at coordinate 4,435,501 of CM075301.1, forward strand.
AAATTTAAAAAATAGAAATATGAGATGGAGAAGGGGAGACAAGTGGAGGGCTTCCCATCAGCCATCTCCTCCTCCAACGAGTCCCATTGGCTACGAGGGGATGGCCGACAAGAGCCTCCACTGATATCCTCCTCTCTCTAAACTGATATAAAAAACAGAGGGACATTAATGGATTGCCTTTATCTTCATGAACTTCCTCTTCATCTCTCTTAATGGATCCATCCTTTCTAGTAAGTGCTAAATATTAGAGAAAGAATTAAATATATGTTGGTACTTCTAAATTATATATCCACTTGTGCTATAAGAGTCTTGGATCCATTTCCACTTAAAAACCTAAACTGATAAGTAATGATGCTTAATTCTCTTATAAACCATGTTTATTTTCATTATTTATTTGATGTATGATTTCATTTCTCAACACTCACCCTCACGTGATAATGCGTTCGTGCTTGACACATGCCATTGCACATCCACCCTCACGTGACAATGTGTTCACACTTGACAGATGACATCGAGCCGAAAATTTTTTCTTCGAGCCTCGGGTGAGGGGACAAACTACCACAATGCGGTGATTCTCTTCCGTCCTTAAGTTAACACACGAGTTAACTTTTTTCTCCTGTACTTGATAAACTGCCACGAGTTCCACACTTAGATCTGGTGTGGTATGAGCTCACAGGAAAACCTACTATGTTAGCATATAAAATATCCACTTAGGCCTACAAGAGTCTTAAGCTCTTTTTCATCTAAAAGACTATGTTGATAGGTGGTGGTACTCAATTTTCTTATAAACCAAATTTATTTTTATTATTCATTTGATGTGGGATTTCATTTCTCAACAGTACTAATCCAATCTTAGTCACTTCCTCTTAATTTCTCTTCCTCGTTTTTGAACTTTTTGACCCCTTTGCTTCTCCAGTTTTTCCTTCATTCATTGTTGTTGAGGAGTCAATTTCATATTGAATGAATAAAAGATTGAAACATTGTTTATAAGTGAGTGGGCGCCACTAACCTATCAGTTTTTAAATTGGACATGAGTCCAACCTCTTATAGATCAGATGTATATTTTATATGATATCTATGTCAGGTTACCATGTGGGCTCACACTACACCAGGTCCAAGTGTCGAAGTTGTGACCCGTTAAGCATAAGACTGGGAGAAAAATGCCTAGCTTGTAGCCAATTTATCTAATACGGAGAAAAAGCCCGACTTGTATATTAGCCCGAGGACAGAAGAGAAGACCTACATCGCGGTAGTTTGTCCCTCTTACCCAAGGTAAGAAATAAAATCTCTAACATGAGATCAATTGTTGATGATGGATATTTACAAAAAGGCACGTGTCAAATATGAACACATTACTATGTGAAGGTACGTGTTGATAAGTCAATCTCATATCTTTTGTTGGACACGAACGCAACATCTTATAAGCTAGTAGATATTTTACAATTGCTATTGAATTAATTCAACTTTGAGGTTAACCTAGAGAAATTCTATCAAAAGAGTGGATCTAGTTTAGTCTAATCTTGAGGAACTTGTGCTTGTCCATAGCTGCCAAACATGTCTCCTTTATTCTTAGAATGACTTCATTGAATAAAGAATGGCTGATAAGAGGCTCTCGCTCATTTCTTTTTAAATAGGGTTGGAGAGAGAGAGGCAGAGACTTCCCGGCCACCTCCCCCAATGGTGAACCTCGCTGTAGGCAGTGGGACCTTCGGAGACCTTGCCATAGGGGAAATGGCTGATCAGGAAGCCACATCGGTCTCCCCCTCCCATTTCTTTTTCTAATAAGATTAGAGAGGTTGGAGGGGGAGAGCGGTGGGGTTCTCCATTGGCCACCTCCATCTCCGACGAGGTCATTGGAGGTTATGGGACCTTTCGACTACCTCACCGGTAGGGAGGTGGCAAGTGAGGAACCTCATCGATATCCCATTCTCTTACTTCCCATCTCTATCTCTCTTTTCTTTCAATTTTTTATTTTTTTATTTTTTTATTTTTATAAAATTTTAAATTATTTTTGTGTCATATCAGCAAAATCGTCATATAGTATTGATTGATTTAGCAACCATGTCACTCTACTACATTAATTATTGTTAATGACATCAATTAGAAGGTTTGCACCAATATGGAACAATTTTGAACGATTTTATAGTCAAATTAAAAAAAAAAAAGATAATGTGTAGCTCTGTAACATCAATATAAATTTTCTTTTTTAAAAAAATTAATTATGTTGAATATGTCAATTTACATTATATTTTGAATTACGTTCAATGTAATATTTATTAATTATTCTTGTAAATCAACTTAAAACCGGCCACTCAAGTATCTGCCCAAAATCAACCCATTGCGGTCCTTAAGGGAGACTAAAGTGGTGATAATTTAATCATTGATGGACTAAATTGAAAGTTTTCTTAAAGACAAAGGTTTAAGATAGCAATTTAGGACCACGACACTAAAAGCATTAAAATTTGAAAATCAAAATTACAATTTCCTTTTTAAAAAAAAAAATAGTCGGACTGCCACTTTAGAAGAACTCTTGCATTTCTATTTATCAATCAATTTACAGCCCTTTGCTAGCCATTAGCTTTTATAATGAGTTTGATGTTAAAAAAATATAAAATTACTCACCAACTTATAAGAGATTGGATTTATACTTACCTAAAATTTCTCAACATCTACTCTCAATAATTAACCTCATCATTTTTATTCCATACTTTGTGAGGGAGACAACTGTATATGAGGTGGGTTTTTTTTGTTCCTCGGTTTAATAATTACAAGAGTCAGACTTTTTCGATACTCGATCCACTTACCGCGAGTTTCATATTTGAGTGCTTTGAATACTCAGTAAAATTCTCCACCATATAACTAAAGTGGATGATTGGTTGAGTTGGTAAGTCGCATTTTCCACTTAATTAAGGTTTCATACTTGAATCATGTGAATGAAGAGAATCTACTTGGAAGAATTTTATCCCTTAGTGGACCCTCTTAACTTAAACTGAATTAATCAAAACCTATTGGACTTTTAGATACCAATAGTTCAGACGTAAAAAAATCTCCACCATATTTATAGGAAATTAGGTCAATGTCTACCTAATTTTAGGTGACAGTACACAATCTCTTATTAATTGCTCAATATAAAAATAAAAATTGATCCCACAGGAAATGAGAAATGGAGGCGGTAAAAGTAGTAACGGAGGCGAATCAACGCCATCATTTTCCCAATATCAATATCCAAGTTTTACCCATAGAAAAAGCTTTTACGTTACATACGAGGCTTTTAGTTCACGGAGCCCGGTCCCAGCTGTCCGCTAGCGTCCGAGCGGCCTTTATTACCTGTCGTCTGTCTGTTAAAAGAAAAAATTCTCTTTTACCTGGGGACCACTCGGGGGTTTGTGCAGAGCATTTCTAATGAGCCGCATGCCCCTGCCATGCTGCAGAGCTCGGTTTAGCCTGATTTGATCTGATCTGATCAGTGTCCTTTTTTCTCTGACTCATTTCCTGCCCCTTTTGGTCCACCTCTCCGAATCCTAACATCGTCCTTCCCTTTCGATTCACTCCTTACTTTCTCATTCATTTCCTCCGTGCCCTTCTGCCGCTTGTTGATTTTGGGTAAGTGCTAGGATTGCAGTTCCAATTCGAACCAAAACCGTAGATTGTATAACGGGATTCAGTACGACGGAGCTAAAATCATCGAAGGTGAGAACCCAACTAAATCTTCCCCCAGCGAATCGGATTCGAGAAACCCATCAAGCTTCCTCTGCTTCGAGTGGTTGTAGATGCCCTCTTTGATGCATTTATCGGATCTTGTTATTTGGTTGGGATAGATCTTGAATGGACTTGGCTTCCAATTACAGGAGCTCCTCTTCCGCATGCAGCCCTTACTCGAGTTCAATCACAGGGAAGTGCTTTGCTCTTGTAATCCTTGCCTTGATTTCCTGGATTATTTTCCTTCTCGCGTTCCCAGCTTTCGATGGACGGGGGAACACTGATGTCTCGGCGATTGCAGACCTTTCTTTTCTCACTTGTGATGATTCTGGAATCAGGAGGGATAAGTTTCTAGAGGTTCCCCAAATCGTTTGGGGCCTAAACAATCAAAAGATTGCATTTGCAAGGGCTTGTCTCACCGCCAGGATGCTCAATCGAACCCTCTTGATGCCAAGCTTGAGCGCCTCTCTGTTTTATAAGGAAGTCGATCTCTTGCAGCCCATTTCATTCGAGAAGGTGTTCCAGTTCGACAAGTTCAATTCTCTCTGTAGAGGGTTTGTTCGATTAGGCCGGTACTCAGAGCCGTCAAATAGAACTGCCCCCTTCGTGCTGGTTAAAGGGAGCGGTAGGAAGTGGACGGTGGAGAAGGATCTTGAGCAGCTGATGGAGTTCGGGCATGATCCAGCTGATAGCCATGAGATTATTCGGGTTGCCGGGAAAAATCCGTTTCTGTGGCACGACCATTGGCCTGTCAATGATTATGCTAAGGTCTTCGACTGTTTGGTATTAGTCGATGAGATAGCCAAAGAAGTTGATAGGGTTATTGATAGAATTAGAGAGGTTGGCAAAGGCAGTGAATTAAAAAGCAAACGGGAGCCTGTCCCTTATGTGGCTGTCCACATGAGGATTGAGAAGGACTGGATGATCCATTGCAAGAAATTAGAACAAAGGCTGAATGTAGCACAAATTTGCAGTAGCAAAGATGAGATCACGGCTCGAGTTGGGAAGATTTCTGATGTCAGAGGTCTGACTGTTCTGTACCTTGCTGTGGCCGATAGCCTTCTCGAGGACTCCTCGATATTAAAAGGTTGGAGGAATGGGTTGCTTCCGTTTGAGAAGAAAAGATTAGGGGTAGACTCGATTTACAGGAGGTACCCTTACCTCATCCAATCGGCAATCGACTATGAAGTTTGCGTTCAAGCGGATGTATTTGTGGGGAACAGTTTTTCTACCTTTTCGAGCCTTGTGGTTCTTGAGAGGACTCAGAAGATGCTGAGATTGGGGGTTACGAGTTCTTGCAGAGGGGGAGTGAAGTGGCCTTCGTATGCTTATAATATTGAGGGAGAATTCGGTGGCCCCAGGAGGTGGATCACGAGGTTGAACGATTCGAGCCTCCAAGCAATAAGCTACGGATCCAATGACATTTCTTGTTAAAACTTTAGTGTCTATTCTACAGCTGGCTGAACAGGTACAGTGGAGGCTCTATGTGTCTTCCTTCCTGGCAGAGTTTCGCTATACTAAACAGAGAAGAGAATCTTTTAGTATAGAAGTGCTGATTCTTTATTTGTTTGTGGAGAAGGGGCACACAAGAACAAGTAATTAGAACAGTTTGAATATCTGTAACTGAGCACAAACTTAATGCCATGTTCTGCTTACGTATTTTGCTTTCTTAGTTGTTTTACAGAGAGGCATGGCAGTCGGCAGTCTTATGTTTCTGTCGTGCTACTTGTTTTTGCGTTTTGCATACAGCTTGAGTAGGTTATGTTTTCGCTGTTTCATTGAATTTCCGTTTGGGGAGAGACATTTGTTTAAGATTTTGTCTTTTTCTGTGGGTAAGTTGCGATGTTGGATATTTTGAGCAAACTAACAAGAATTGCAGCAGCTTTATTCTCCCGATGCCTCCTGGCATGGAACTCGACTGCAATTACGTAATTCCCTGACCTAAACACGATTGTTTTTGATACTGCAGAAGCAAATCAAGATTAGGTCGCGAGGGTCATTAACGATTGACTGGAAATGGCCAACTAAGAGTATTAGCTACTGTCGGTCAGAACGATGGTTCCATGGGACTAACAAAGCTGAAATTTTGAGGAAATGAAAACTAGCCATAAATGGGCGGTTTGCGGTAATGGAAAATTAATGTAGTCGTTGGTATTCCATTAGGAAATCGGTAACGGCTCATTCCTGGCTATTGGATGGGAAGTGGGTCAGGGATGTCAGTCCTTACGGTAAAAATGGCGAGGTGGGTGAGACAAAGAGAAGAAGTAATTCCAACTGGATTTAGGGAGTGTTTAGTTGGATGATTGTTAAATTATGAGATTACATGAAATTTTAGAGTCACGGTAAAATTTTATTGGGAAAGGGTGGAAATGTGAGATTCCAGTGTTTGAGAAAAATGTAAAGTTTGCTCTAAAGTTTGGTTAAAAGTGTAAGTAAAAATATTGTGAAGTAAATTGTAAAATTACTCTGTAAAGTCTTAGTTTAGGG